>JBBBDQ010002187.1:590000-1145000 GCA_037127315.1 Ascarosepion bandense
TGAAAGGATACAAGAACTTCGTAATTTGTGGATTCAATGTTCGTCATGAGGAAAGAAAAATGATCAGTATGGTAATAGAAGGCACAATGCATGCCCACATCGAGCGAAATGTTACAAGGCCTTGGAGCCACTCGAGCTAGCCAGGTTACGTTAGGAGGCAATTTCTGCGGAGAGAAGTGAAAGATAACGGTTAGCCCTATACTTGAACAGGCCCAGATTGTAGTGATCGGGGAAGCACTCTCTTTGAATTTACTTCCCATCGATAGAATATGGAGGGAACGTGGGTGGTTTGCTACTATATACGTAACAGGGCGCGTTCTTGCCGTGATGGTTTGAATTGTCAGGACCCGGGTATGTAGTTTGACTAAGCACTTTCCGTGAAAGTAGCAACAGAGAAGTGACATCACGCCTGTGGGAGAAAGGTTGGAATTCATCACCCACAGGGGGTCGGAGATCTTTTTGAACACTATCAAAGCTGGAGGGTGAGGTCTCGACAACTCCCACCCAAATCTAAACTTATTTATAAATACAGTTGTACTATAAGCGTATGCGAGTGTTCTTAGCTAGGTTTTGTGTCGAGGTACCCCCGATAAATATCGAAAATCAATAATCGAAAAAATCGGGTTATAGAAGGAGTGGTCCGATTTGGATCAAATTTGATACATTCATAGACAAAGACATAAGAAACGATATTCAGAATTTTCAAGATTGCAGTTCTTACAATAGTGCAGAAAATCGAGAATATATATATATATATATAAAAGGCAAGATATTTCTGTGTTTGTCTGTTTATCTGCCTGTATGTCTGTATTTTTTCAGCCCTTTTATTTTAGTTTTTGCTTCGGGTTTGGCTCTAAGTAGGTATAATTGTAGTTCTTAGTCTCAGCCATGATACCATTTACTCAGAGGATTTAATTGGCCTTCAAAATTCAGTTTACGACGAAAAAAACTTATTTGATATCGATACCAGGAAATCAAAATTTAACTTTCATTCATTCTTCTTTCAGTCTACGGTTTCGCTTTAACTGGAAACAACTATTGCTTTTTAGGCTTTTGTGCCAACGTCCAAAGAGTCTGAGCTCCAGGACCATGGATTAGTTTTAAAGCTTTCATTACACCCGAGCAACGCCGGGCTATACTACTAGTATAACACAAAACTGAGTTTAAAGTGGGTTGCTCAAATTTCCTTACTTTTCTTTGCGGATATTTCATTCGGGGGTTAAATCTTTGGGGACAGATCCTTGAGGCTTAAACGCATAGTATTAATTTTGACCCTGCCTAACCGGCTAGATCAAGATTCGTTAAAGAAAACCATTGATTAATTAATTTTCTAAGGCATTCCAGTTTATTTAAAGCCAATTTTTTTTTTAGATTAACAATTGTCTTTGCGGTGTGTGAGGGAGATAATAACGATTTAGTGTTATAAATTTTACTAATTAATCCGTAGTTGGGGGAGAATGCATGGATTTATCCTTTACCAAGAGTATTTAAACGTAAGTGTATATAATGAATCCAACGGGGATCGAAACTCGGTTCGTCGACTATCAATTATCCATTACCCCACTCGCACATCTAAACTTTAAACATCTACTATTCCCAAGCGGTCACCCATCTAGGTACGGACCAGGCTCGATGTTGCTTCACTTCGGTGATTAGTACGGTGCTTTAACATGTCAGTCAGTTAAGTGCCATACGTGATACACGATAAGGCGATCATGTCTCAGAACAGACATGACTAACTGGGCAGAAGATTATCCAGCAGTAGGTTGCCATTGCTTTCTGCGGTAGACAGGTTGACGACCAAGGCTACAGAACCCAATCTGTCCTGTTATTTGACTCATAGCTAGAGGGGAAAGAAATGTGTTATATTATTATGTAGTAATTAGTGGGGGATCAGTTTCCTATTGTTCTGAAGTAATAAACTGATCCCCCAATTTATGACCAGTAGAAGCTTTAATCATTATTCCAACTATTATATTCAGTCAGTCAATTAAGTGCCATACGTGATACACGCTTGGGCGATCATGTCTCGAAAGAGACATGACTGACTGGGCAGAAGATTATCCTGCAGTAGGTTGCCATTGCTTTCTGCGGTAGACTGGTTGCTGACCAAGGCTACAGAACCCAATCCGCCCTATTATTTAACCCATAACTGGAGGGAAGAGACGGATTAATACCTTTCCCAAGAGTATTTGTGCGTAAGTGAATGCAAGGAATTCAACTGGATTTCGAACTCGGCTTCCTGATTTCTCGTTCCGATCCGTTATCCACTGCACCACGACGCACATATGCGGCCGTAAACCTCGCAGTGAGACATCAGACGAAAAGAATCAACTCCATAAAGATTTGCCGCTTGACAAATCCTATCCTGCAATTGTAGTTGGGAAAATATACCTTCCCTGTGTAGACCACACTAATCCGGTAAAAGTATGCAAGCTTTCCCCCAGAACCTTCCTTAGGGAACTAAGTCACGATGATGTTATGCAAAGCGAGTAGAGAAAACAGAGTGAAAAAAAAAGAGTTGCACAGTGAAAAAAGATATTATAGCAATAGAACATAAGACCCAAGAGATGTTCTCTTAATACGCTGACTCGTTATTTTCTTAAGAAATTCTCCTCAAGGTAATTCAAAAATTAGTCCGCGGTTTGACGAAATCAAATAAATATAATACGTTTTTTTTTTTTGTCTTATTACAGAACATTTTTGTCAATAATATTCCGGATTCGCTATTTTCAACTCAAGTTGACCCAGTTTGTCATGCAATAATTTAAAAAAGATCAAATTAGGTCAGTCGGTGATTTTTGCGTGTTTTCAAGGTAACGCTGTTTGGAGAACGGAATGCGTCTTTAATTCCGGTGAAATGAACCGGGCTTGTCATTGATTCATAATTACCCTCTCCACCCTAGCCTATTGCTGATAAAACTTGGAGGAGAAGAAAAGCTTCCTAATTGCGATGACGTGGCGCTAAACGGCCTAGAAAGTTTTCTCAGATCAATAAAGACAAAAAAAGGAAAAAAAAAAAAAAAGAATTGTTTAGGCTCATTTTCTTCTTTACCCTCGCCTCCATCTTGTTTTTTTTTTTTTTCTAATTTTTTTCTTTCTTCTTTTTCGTTTCTCTTGTTTCCCTTGTTTTCTCTCGTTCTTTTCTTTTCTGTCACGGAATAAATAGAGACGAAAGTTGTGAATAAAAAAATAATAGGAAATTAAAGAAAGAAGAAAATGTTACAAGGCTTTGGGGCCACTCGAAGTAAAAGAAAAAGGAAATAGAATGAAAAGAGAGAAGGTGAAAAGGAAAAGCTGAAAAAAATAAGAAAGAGGAGGAAAATTGGGATGAGGAGAATGAGGAAGAGGAGGAGGAGATAATGAAAGCAAGAAACGAAAGGTAACTCACCCGCAAACAATGAATCAGGTTTATAAATCGGTAATTCATGATGGGATATCCAATTTAGAATATGAAAAAAAAAAAAAAAAATTCATGAACCAGAGAATATTAAGAGATTTTTCTTTTTTTTTTCTCTCTCACTCTTTCTCTCTCTCTCTCTCTCTCTCTCTCGTTTCCTCAGTCTTTCTATCTCTCTCTCTCTCTCTCTCTCTCTCTCTCAGTTTCTTTCTTCCCTTATTTCCTTTATTTTCGCATATATCTTTTCTGCTGTTTCTCTTTCTTATTTTCTCTTATTCTTTTCTCCTTTTCTTTCGTTTCTTAATTTGTCTTTTCTTTCTTTCATTTCCTCTCCCCCTCGCTCTTATTTTTTGCTTGTTTTTTCTCTCTTTCTTTTCACTTCTCTTTTATTTTCTCGCTTTTAGCCGTTCATTTTTTTTCCTCACAGCCTTCCTCTCATTTTCTCTCATTTTACTCTCTTTCTTTTCTCCTCCTCTCTTACTTTCTGTTTGCCTCCCTCTCATTTTCAGTTTTTCTCTCTTTCTTTTCTTTTCCTTCTCCTTTCTCGTATTTTCTATCCCTTTTCTCTTTATTTTATCCGCTTAATAACCTCTTTCTTTTTTTTGTTCATCTTTCAACTAAATTGGATTTTACATCCGAAATTAACGATTTATAAACCTGGTCATAACTAAACATCGTTCGCAGTGGAGTGAGATGGGGAAGCAAGTTTTCGCTTCCCGCTTTCACTATCTCCTCCTACTACTACTGTTCCTCCTCTTTCTTAACTTGTGTCTTTTCTCTACTATTCCTCTTCCCCCTCTCTTCTTTCTATTTACTTTCTCTTTCTCTTGTCTCGCCTTATTCTTTTAATGTCTTTCTCTTTAGTTTCCTATTATTTTCTTTTTTTTTTCTATTTATTCTCTCTTTTTTCTCTAAAAATGTTTTGCTCCATCTTTCTTCCATTCTTTTTCTCTTCCTCTTCCTCAATTAAATTCGTCGTTCTCATTGATCTCTATCGCGTTCTCTACACTTCTTCTTTCTCTTTCCATCTTCCTCTCTCAGTTACTTACAATCATTTTGTCTCGTTTTCCCTCGCCTTTCATGTTTTATTAGGCGCTTTTGAATCGTCATATTTTCGGCAATTTTTATTGAGTTTGCCTGATATTCTCTCTTTTACAACCCCTTAATTTTTGTTATCCTTATATTTCTTTCTTTCATTCTTTCTTTTTCTTCTTTTCTGTTTCTTTTCTTTCTTTTTTCGTTTCCGTTCTTTCTTTCTTTCTTACTTTTTTTCGCTTATTTCTTGGTTAAAACTCTCTCTCTCTCTCTCTTTCATCTTGTTTCAATTCTTTCTTTCTTTCTTTCTTTCCGTAAGTACTTTCTTTCTTTCTTTTTTCTACTTTTCTGTTTATTTTCTTTCTTTCTTTCTTTCTTTCTTTCTTTCTTTTCTGTTGCTTTTTCCTTTTTTCGTTTCAGTTCTTTCTTTCTTTCCGCCTTTCTTTCTTTCGGTTATTTCTTGGTTAAACCTCTCACTTTCTTTCTTTTTTCTTTCTATCTTTTTTCGATTCTTTCTTTTTTCGTTTTTATTCTTTCTTTCTTTTTTCGTTTCGGTTCTTTCTTTCTATATTTAATTTCTATCAATCATTTTTCTTTTTTTTTCTTTCTTTCTTTCTTCATTGTTTTCGATCTTTTTTCTTTTCTATCTTCCTTTTTTTTTTCCTGTTTTGGTTCTTTCTTCCTTCCTTTCTCTCTTTCCGTTATTAGTTCTTTCTTTCTTTCTTTCTTTCTTTCTTTTTACTTTCTTTCTTTCATTCGGTTATTTTTCTTTCTTTTTTTCCTTTCTTTCGCTCTTTTCTATGTTTCTTTTCTTTTCTTTTTTTTTTCGTTTCCGTTTTTTTTTTTTTCTCCTTTCTTTCTTTCGGTTATTTTTTCGTTAAACCTTTCTCTCGTTCTTTCTTTTTTCTTTCTTTCTATCTTTTTTCAAGTTTTCTTTTTTACCCTTTCTTTCTTTTTTCGTTTCGGTTTTTTCTTTCTATATTTAATTTCTATCTATCATTTTTCTTTTTTTTTCTTTCTTTCTTTATTATTTTCGCTCTTTTTTCTTTTCTATCTTCCTTTTTTTTTTCCTGTTTTGGTTCTTTCTTCCTTCCTTTCTCTCTTTCCGTTATTAGTTCTTTCTTTCTTTCTTTCTTTCTTTCTTTTTACTTTCTTTCTTTCATTCGGTTATTTTTCTTTCTTTTTTTCCTTTCTTTCGCTCTTTTCTATGTTTCTTTTCTTTTCTTTTTTTTTCGTTTCCGTTTTTTTTTTTCTCCTTTCTTTCTTTCGGTTATTTTTTCGTTAAACCTTTCTCTCGTTCTTTCTTTTTTCTTTCTTTCTATCTTTTTTCAAGTTTTCTTTTTTACCCTTTCTTTCTTTTTTCGTTTCGGTTTTTTCTTTCTATATTTAATTTCTATCTATCATTTTTCTTTTTTTTTTCTTTCTTTCTTTATTATTTTCGCTCTTTTTTCTTTTCTATCTTCCTTTTTTTTTCGTTTTGGTTCTGTCTTTCTTCCTTTCTCTCTTTCTGTTATTTCTTTCTTTCTTTCTTTCTTTCTTTCTGTAATTCATTTTTCTTTCTTTCTTTCTTTCTGTAATTCATTTTTCTTTCTTTCTTTCTTTCTTTCTTTCTGTAATTTATTTTTCTTTTTTTCTTTCTTTTATTTTTTCTTTCTTTCAACGGTCAAAATCGTTATCTATTCTTCTTATACTCATAATCATTATTTCGTATCTACCCCGCTTTCATTTCTATCACACACTCCATATATCATCCACATTTTAACTACAAAACACTAATTTGAGTGACTCTCGAGCCTTGTACTGCGTGAACAGACATATTTATAAAAAACTGAGAAGTCAGATATAAAGACTTTAATTAATTTTCGTGATTTGGAATTAAAAAGAACTAAAACCTTTTCTGTCAAAGATTTTGATCTTTTTTAAAATGACCAGAGAATACTTGGCCAAAATCTATATCAATCAAGATGAGAAAAATAGTTAGAAATAATACAAAGATATTCTGATCTTTGTCTTCAGAAAAATTCGGACTTCCGTAATGACTATATAATTTTTTTAGATCTCGTAAATTATTCAGTCACTTAAGTGCTATACGTGATACACGCTTGGGCGATCATGTCTCGAAAGAGACATGACTGACTGGGCAGAAGATTATCCCGCAGTAGGTTGCCGACCAAGGCTATAGAACCCAATCTGTCCTGCTATTTAAACCATAACTGGAAGGAAGAGACGGATTAATACCTTTCTCAAGGGTATTTGCGCGTAAGTGAATACAATGGATTCAACTGGAATTCGAACTTGGCTCCCCGGTTTCTCGTTCCGAGCCGATATCCACTACACATCCACATAAATTATTACTTATCTAAAAATAACATAAAATTTATTAAAATAACACTCGCCCGAAAATGCTTTGTTGGGTTTCATCTTATACTATTTTCTTAGCTAATGTTGGGAAGTTTTGTCATTTTTATTGCTTAGCTCAACATTCAATTCAGTCAGTTAAATGCCATACATGATATAAACTTAGGTGATCATGTCTCTTTCGATCCAAGACTGACTAGACAGAAGATTTTCCCGCAGAAGGTTGCCATTTCTCTATGCGGTAAACCGGTTGCCAACCAAGGCTATAGAACCCAATCTGTCCTGCTATTTAATTTATAGATGGAGGGAGGACAGATGGAATAATACCTTTCCCAAAGATATTTGCGCGGAAGTGAATCCAACGAATTAAGCTAGAATTCGAACTCGGCTCTCTGGTTTCTCGTTCTGTGCTGATATCCACTGTACCATAACGCAGTATGTAAATATTTCCCCTAAGAAAAAAAAAATGATATTTTTAGCTAAATTTTTCGTAATGTTAAAATCAATTCTGAAAACCTGCCGTATAAAAAATATGAATATTATCGAATTCCCGGTTTGCTCAAACTCCTCGTTTTATATATTCTGATAGTGCCTATGTGGATGTGCGTTGTGGTGCAGTGGATGTCGACTCGGAACGAAGAAACGGGGAGCCGAGTTCGAATTCCAGTTGAATTCATTGCATTCACTTACGCACAAATACCCTTGGGAAAGGTATTAATCCGTCTCTTCCTTCCAGTGATGGGTTAAATAACAGGACAGATTGGGTTCTATAGCCTTGGTCGGCAACCAGTCTACCGCAGAAAGCAATGGCCACCTACTGCGGGATAATCTTCTGCCCAGTCAGTCATGTCTCTTTTGAAACATGATCGCCCAAGCGTGTATCACGTATGACACTTAACTGACTGACAATGTCTAGTGATAATGAAACAGTAAATGTATTGTTTTCTACTTTTCTTTCTTTTTTTCTTCTTTTCTGTTTCTTTTCTTTCTTTTTTCGTTTCCGTTCTTTCTTTCCTCCTTTCTTTCTTTCGGTTATTTCTTGGTTAATGTGATAATGAAACTGTAAATGTATTGTTTTAAATCATGAATGTGAGGCATTACAAAGTCTCCATATTGCCACTTTCTCACCGACGGGATGTGGCTTCCCTCTGTCTCTTCTATAAATATTTTCATAGCTTCTGCTTCAAAGAACTTAAGTCACTGATGCCCCTGCCACAGGAGTTTACTCGTACAACCAGACTGGCAACTGGGTCCCACCCATTCACAGTTAGATCAACCAAATGCAGACGACAATTCTACTCCATAGCTTCTTTTCTCGCACTTCCCGCCTATGGAACCCCCTTCTGTATAGTATAACCCTGATATAAGATACCCCAATATAAGAGAAACCCAGATATAAGATATATTTTTTCTGGTTCAGAATTAGAGCCTTTGGTAATGTATATAAAATAGACCAAACCTGGGTATAAAAAAAACCCGTATATACGAGAACTTTTATAAGGTCCCGACAACTCTTTTATATCAGGGTTACACTTGCTTTCCTGACGGCTATAACCTTCAGAAATCTAAATGCAATGTCAATTCCCATCTCTTATCCATTTGACTACAGTTCTTTCTACATCACCACGTACATCTTGTCCTTTTCCTTTCTCTCTACCTTCGTAATTGTCTTCATTCCTGTGTTCATATCCTTCTCTTGCCCTTTCTCTTTCACCCCCTGTAGTTGGTTCGTCTTTCTCTTCACTCTTTCTACATCACCCCGTGTATCTTGTTCTTTTCCTTTCTCTCTACCTTCGTAACTGTCTTCACCCCTGTGTTCATATCCTTCTATTGCCCTTTCTCTTTCACCCCCTGTAACTGGTTCGTCTTTCTCTTCACTCTTTCTACATCACCCCGTTTATCTTGTTCTTTTCCTTTCTCTCTACCTTCGTAATTGTCTTCATTCCTGTGTTCATATCCTTCTCTTGGCCCTTTCTCTTTTACCCCCTGTAGTTGGTTCGTCTTTCTCTTCACTCTTTCTACATCACCCCGTTTATCTTGTTCTTTTCCTTTCTCTCTACCTTCGTAATTGTCTTCACTCCTGTGTTCATATCCTTCTTTTGCCCTTTCTCTTTCACCCCCTGTAGCTGGTTCGTCTTTCTCTTCACTCTTTCTACATCACCCCGTTTATCTTGTTCTTTTCCTTTCTCTCTACCTTCGTAACTGTCTTCACTCCTGTGTTCATATCCTTCTCTTGCCCTTTCTCTTTCACCCCCTGTAGTTGGTTCGTCTTTCTCTTCACTCTTTCTACATCACCCCGTATATCTTGTTCTTTTCCTTTCTCTCTACCTTCGTAACTGTCTTCACTCCTGTGTTCATATCCTTCTCTTGCCCTTTCTCTTTCACCCCCTGTAACAGGTTCGTCTTTCTCTTCACTCTTTCTACATCACCCCGTTTATTTTGTTTTTTTCCTTTCTCTCTACCTTCGTAACGGTCTTCACTCCTGTGTTCATATCCTTCTCTTGCCCTTTCTCTTTCACCCCCTGTAGTTGGTTCGTCTTTCTCTTCACTCTTTCTACATCACCCCGTTTATTTTGTTCTTTTCCTTTCTCTCTACCTTCGTAATTGTCTTCACTCCTGTGTTCATATCCTTCTCTTGCCCTTTCTCTTTCACCCCCTGTAGTTGGTTCGTCTTTCTCTTCACTCTTTCTACATCACCCCGTTTATTTTGTTCTTTTCCTTTCTCTCTACCTTCGTAACTGTCTTCACTCCTGTGTTCATATCCTTCTCTTGCCCTTTCTCTTTCACCCCCTGTAACTGGTTCGTCTTTCTCTTCACTCTTTCTACATCACCCCGTTTATCTTGTTCTTTTCCTTTCTCTCTACCTTCGTAACTGTCTTCATTCCTGTGTTCATATCCTTCTCTTGCCCTTTCTCTTTTGCCCCCTGTAGTGGGTTCGTCTTTCTCTTCACTCTTTCTACATCACCCCGTTTATTTTGTTCTTTTCCTTTCTCTCTACCTTCGTAATTGTCTTCATTCCTGTATTCATATCCTTCTCTTGCCCTTTCTCTTTCACCCCCTGTAGTTGGTTCGTCTTTCTCTTCACTCTTTCTACATCACCCCGTTTATTTTGTTCTTTTCCTTTCTCTCTACCTTCGTAATTTTCTTCACTCCTGTGTTTATATCCTTCTCTTGCCCTTTCTCTTTCACCCCCTGTAGTTGGTTCGTCTTTCTCTTCACTCTTTCTACATCAGCCCGTTTATCTTGTTCTTTTCCTTTCTCTCTACCTTCGTAATTTTCTTCACTCCTGTGTTTATATCCTTCTCTTGCCCTTTCTCTTTCACCCCCTGTAGTTGGTTCGTCTTTCTCTTCACTCTTTCTACATCACCCCGTTTATCTTGTTCTTTTCCTTTCTCTCTACCTTCGTAATTGTCTTCACTCCTGTGTTCATGTCCTTCTCTTGCCCTTTCTCTTTCACCCCCTGTAGTTGGTTCGTCTTTCTCTTCACTCTTTCTACATCACCCCGTTTATCTTGTTCTTTTCCTTTCTCTCTACCTTCGTAATTGTCTTCATTCCTGTGTTCATGTCCTTCTCTTGCCCTTTCTCTTTCACCCCCTGTAGTTGGTTCGTCTTTCTCTTCACTCTTTCTACATCACCCCGTTTATCTTGTTCTTTTCCTTTCTCTCTACCTTCGTAATTGTCTTCATTCCTGTGTTCATGTCCTTCTCTTGCCCTTTCTCTTTCACCCCCTGTAGTTGGTTCGTCTTTTTCTTCACACTTTCTACATCACCCCGTTTATCTTGTTCTTTTCCTTTCTCTCTACCTTCGTAATTGTCTTCACTCCTGTGTTCATATCCTTCTTTTGCCCTTTCTCTTTCACCCCCTGTAGCTGGTTCGTCTTTCTCTTCACTCTTTCTACATCACCCCGTTTATCTTGTTCTTTTCCTTTCTCTCTACCTTCGTAACTGTCTTCACTCCTGTGTTCATATCCTTCTCTTGCCCTTTCTCTTTCACCCCCTGTAACTGGTTCGTCTTTCTCTTCACTCTTTCTACATCACCCCGTTTATCTTGTTCTTTTCCTTTCTCTCTACCTTCGTAACTGTCTTCATTCCTGTGTTCATATCCTTCTCTTGCCCTTTCTCTTTTGCCCCCTGTAGTGGGTTCGTCTTTCTCTTCACTCTTTCTACATCACCCCGTTTATTTTGTTCTTTTCCTTTCTCTCTACCTTCGTAATTGTCTTCATTCCTGTATTCATATCCTTCTCTTGCCCTTTCTCTTTCACCCCCTGTAGTTGGTTCGTCTTTCTCTTCACTCTTTCTACATCACCCCGTTTATTTTGTTCTTTTCCTTTCTCTCTACCTTCGTAATTTTCTTCACTCCTGTGTTTATATCCTTCTCTTGCCCTTTCTCTTTCACCCCCTGTAGTTGGTTCGTCTTTCTCTTCACTCTTTCTACATCAGCCCGTTTATCTTGTTCTTTTCCTTTCTCTCTACCTTCGTAATTTTCTTCACTCCTGTGTTTATATCCTTCTCTTGCCCTTTCTCTTTCACCCCCTGTAGTTGGTTCGTCTTTCTCTTCACTCTTTCTACATCACCCCGTTTATCTTGTTCTTTTCCTTTCTCTCTACCTTCGTAATTGTCTTCACTCCTGTGTTCATGTCCTTCTCTTGCCCTTTCTCTTTCACCCCCTGTAGTTGGTTCGTCTTTCTCTTCACTCTTTCTACATCACCCCGTTTATCTTGTTCTTTTCCTTTCTCTCTACCTTCGTAATTGTCTTCATTCCTGTGTTCATGTCCTTCTCTTGCCCTTTCTCTTTCACCCCCTGTAGTTGGTTCGTCTTTCTCTTCACTCTTTCTACATCACCCCGTTTATCTTGTTCTTTTCCTTTCTCTCTACCTTCGTAATTGTCTTCATTCCTGTGTTCATGTCCTTCTCTTGCCCTTTCTCTTTCACCCCCTGTAGTTGGTTCGTCTTTTTCTTCACACTTTCTACATCACCCCGTTTATCTTGTTCTTTTCCTTTCTCTCTACCTTCGTAATTGTCTTCACTCCTGTGTTCATATCCTTCTTTTGCCCTTTCTCTTTCACCCCCTGTAGCTGGTTCGTCTTTCTCTTCACTCTTTCTACATCACCCCGTTTATCTTGTTCTTTTCCTTTCTCTCTACCTTCGTAATTGTCTTCACTCCTGTGTTCATGTCCTTCTCTTGCCCTTTCTCTTTCACCCCCTGTAGTTGGTTCGTCTTTCTCTTCACTTTCTTTCACATCACCCCGTTTATCTTGTTCTTTTCCTTTCTCTCTACCTTCGTAATTGTCTTCATTCCTGTGTTCATGTCCTTCTCTTGCCTTTCTCTTTCACCCCCTGTAGTTGGTTCGTCTTTCTCTTCACACTTTCTACATCACCCCGTTTATCTTGTTCTTTTCCTTTCTCTCTACCTTCGTAATTGTCTTCACTCCTGTGTTCATGTCCTTCTCTTGCCCTTTCTCTTTCACCCCCTGTAGTTGGTTCGTCTTTCTCTTCACTCTTTCTACATCACCCCGTTTATCTTGTTCTTTTCCTTTCTCTCTACCTTCGTAATTGTCTTCATTCCTGTGTTCATGTCCTTCTCTTGCCCTTTCTCTTTCACCCCCTGTAGTTGGTTCGTCTTTCTCTTCACACTTTCTACATCACCCCGTTTATCTTGTTCTTTTCCTTTCTCTCTACCTTCGTAATTGTCTTCACTCCTGTGTTCATATCCTTCTTTTGCCCTTTCTCTTTCACCCCCTGTAGCTGGTTCGTCTTTCTCTTCACTCTTTCTACATCACCCCGTTTATCTTGTTCTTTTCCTTTCTCTCTACCTTCGTAACTGTCTTCACTCCTGTGTTCATATCCTTCTCTTGCCCTTTCTCTTTCACCCCCTGTAACAGGTTCGTCTTTCTCTTCACTCTTTCTACATCACCCCGTTTATTTTGTTCTTTTCCTTTCTCTCTACCTTCGTAACTGTCTTCACTCCTGTGTTCATATCCTTCTCTTGCCCTTTCTCTTTCACCCCCTGTAGTTGGTTCGTCTTTCTCTTCACTCTTTCTACATCACCCCGTTTATTTTGTTCTTTTCCTTTCTCTCTACCTTCGTAATTGTCTTCACTCCTGTGTTCATATCCTTCTTTTGCCCTTTCTCTTTCACCCCCTGTAGTTGGTTCGTCTTTCTCTTCACTCTTTCTACATCACCCCGTTTATCTTGTTCTTTTCCTTTCTCTCTACCTTCGTAATTGTCTTCACTCCTGTGTTCATGTCCTTCTCTTGCCCTTTCTCTTTCACCCCCTGTAGTTGGTTCGTCTTTCTCTTCACTCTTTCTACATCACCCCGTTTATCTTGTTCTTTTCCTTTCTCTCTACATTCGTAATTGTCTTCACTCCTGTGTTCATGTCCTTCTCTTGCCCTTTCTCTTTCACCCCCTGTAGTTGGTTCGTCTTTCTCTTCACTCTTTCTACATCACCCCGTTTATCTTGTTCTTTTCCTTTCTCTCTACCTTCGTAATTGTCTTCACTCCTGTGTTCATGTCGTTCTCTTGCCCTTTCTCTTTCACCCCCTGTAGTTGGTTCGTCTTTCTCTTCACTCTTTCTACATCACCCCGTTTATCTTGTTCTTTTCCTTTCTCTCTACATTCGTAATTGTCTTCACTCCTGTGTTCATGTCCTTCTCTTGCCCTTTCTCTTTCACCCCCTGTAGTTGGTTCGTCTTTCTCTTCACTCTTTCTACATCATCCCGTTTATCTTGTTCTTTTCCTTTCTCTCTACCTTCGTAATTGTCTTCACTCCTGTGTTCATGTCCTTCTCTTGCCCTTTCTCTTTCACCCCCTGTAGTTGGTTCGTCTTTCTCTTCACTCGTTCTACATCACCCCGTTTATCTTGTTCTTTTCCTTTCTCTCTACCTTCGTAATTGTCTTCACTCCTGTGTTCATGTCCTTCTCTTGCCCTTTCTCTTTCACCCCCTGTAGTTGGTTCGTCTTTCTCTTCACTCTTTCTACATCACCCCGTTTATCTTGTTCTTTTCCTTTCTCTCTACCTTCGTAATTGTCTTCACTCCTGTGTTTATATCCTTCTCTTGCCCTTTCTCTTTCACCCCCTGTAGTTGGTTCGTCTTTCTCTTCGCTCTTTCTACATGACCCCGTTTATCTTGTTCTTTTCCTTTCTCTCTACCTTCGTAATTGTCTTCACTCCTGTGTTCATGTCCTTCTCTTGCCCTTTCTCTTTCACCCACTGTAGTTGGTTCGTCTTTCTCTTCACTCTTTCTACATCACCCCGTTTATCTTGTTCTTTTCTCTCTTTCTCTCTACCTTCGTAATTGTCTTCACTCCTGTGTTTATATCCTTCTCTTGCCCTTTCTCTCTTTCACCCTCTGTAGTTGGTTCGTCTTTCTCTTCACTCTTTCTACATCACCCCGTTTATCTTGTTCTTTTCCTTTCTCTCTACCTTCGTAACTGTCTTCTTTCACTCCTGTGTTCATATCCTTCTCTTTGCCCTTTCTCTTCACCCCCTGTAGTGGGTTCGTCTTTCTTCACTCTTTCTACATCACCCCGTTTATCTTGTTCTTTTCCTTTCTCTGTACTTTCGTAATTGTCTTCACTCCTGTGTTCATGTCCTTCTCTTGCCCTTTCTCTTTCACCCCCTGTAGTTGGTTCGTCTTTCTTTCACTCTTTCTACATCACCCCGTTTATCTTGTTCTTTTCCTTTCTCTCTACCTTCGTAATTGTCTTCTACCTCCCTGTGTTTATATCCTTCTCTTGCTCCTCTTCTTTCACCCCCTGTAGTTGGTTCGTCTTTCTCTTCACTCTTTCTACATCACCCCGTTTATCTTGTTCTTTTCCTTTCTCTCTACTTTCGTAATTGTCTTCACTCCTGTGTTCATGTCCTTCTTCGTTCCTCTTTCACCCTGTAGTTGGTCTTTCGTCTTTCTCTTCACTCTTTCTACATCACCCCGTTTATCTTGTTCTTTTCCTTTCTCTCTACCTTCGTAATTGTCTTCACTCCTGTGTTCATATCCTTTGCCCTTTCTCTTTCAATTTCGTAGTTGGTCTTTTGTCTTTTTTCTTCACTCTTTCTACATCACCCCGTTTATCTTGTTCTTTTCTTCTTTCTCTCTACATTCGTAATTGTCTTCACTCCTGTGTTCATGTCCTTCTCTTGCCCTTCTTCTTCTCACCCCCTGTAGTTGGTTCGTCTTTTTCTTCACTCTTTCTACATCATCCCGTTTATCTTGTTCTTTTCCTTTCTCTCTACCTTCGTAATTGTCTTCACTCCTGTGTTCATGTCCTTCTCTTGCCCTTTCTCTTTCACCCCTGTAGTTGGTTCGTCTTTCTCTTCACTCGTTCTACATCACCCCGTTTATCTTGTTCTTTTCCTTTCTCTCTACCTTCGTAATTGTCTTCACTCCTGTGTTCATGTCCTTCTCTTGCCCTTTCTCTTTCACCCCCTGTAGTTGGTTCGTCTTTCTTCTTCACTCTTTCTACATCACCCCGTTTATCTTGTTCTTTCCTTTCTCTACCTTCGTAATTGTCTTCACTCCTGTGTTTATATCCTTCTTTGCCCTTTCTCTTTCACCCCCTGTAGTTGGTTCGTCTTTCTCTGCTCTTTCTACATGACCCCGTTTATCTTGTTCTTTCTCTCACCTTCGTAATTGTCTTCACTCCTGTGTTCATGTCCTTCTCTTTGCCCTTTCTCTTTCACCCACTGTAGTTGGTCTGTCTTTTTCTTCACTTTCTACATCACCCCGTTTATCTTGTTCTTTTCCTTTTCTCTCTACCTTCGTAATTGTCTTCACTCCCGTGTTTATATCCTTCTCTTGCCCTTTCTCTTTCACCCTCTGTAGTTGGTTCGTCTTTCTTCACTCTTTCTACATCACCCCGTTTATCTTGTTCTTTTTCCTTTCTCTTCTACCTTCGTAATCATTCACTCCTGTGTTCATATCCTTCTCTTGTTCTTCTTCACTCCCTGTAGTGGGTTCGTCTTTCTCTTCACTCTTTCTACATCAATACCCCGTTTATCTTGTTCTTTTCCTTCTCTGTACTTTCGTAATTGTCTTCACTCCTGTGTTCATGTCCTTCTCTTGCCCTTTTCTTCACCCCCTGTAGTTGGTTCGTCTTTCTCTTCACTCTTTCTACATCACCCCGTTTATCTTGTTCTTTTCCTTTCTCTTCTCTACCTTCGTAATTGTCTTCACTCCTGTGTTTATATCCTTCTCTTGCCCTTTCTCTTTCACCCCTGTAGTTGGTTCGTCTTTCTTCACTCTTTCTACATCACCCCGTTTATCTTGTTCTTTTCCTTCTTTCTCTCTACTTTCGTAATTGTCTTCACTCCTGTGTTCATGTCCTTCTCTTGCCCTTTCTCTTTCACCCCCTGTAGTTGGTTCGTTCTTTCTCTTCACTCTTTCTACATCACCCCGTTTATCTTGTTCTTTTCCTTTCTCTCTACCTTCGTAATTGTCTTCACTCCTGTGTTCATATCCTTCTCTTTGCCCTTTCTCTTCACCCCCTGTAGTTGGTTCGTCTTTTTCTCTTCACTCTTTCTACATCACCCCGTTTATCTTGTTCCTTTTCCTTTCTCTCTACCTCGTAATTGTCTTCACTCCTGTGTTCATGTCCTTCTCTCTTGCCCTTTCTCTTTCACCCCTGTAGTTGGTTCGTCTTTCTCTTCACTCTTTCTACATCACCCCGTTTATCTTGTTCTTTTCCTTTCTCTCACCTTCGTAATTGTCTTCATTCCTGTGTTCATGTCCTTCTCTTGCCCTTTCTCTTCACCCCCTGTA
Organism: Ascarosepion bandense; assembly: GCA_037127315.1. Lineage (NCBI taxonomy): Eukaryota > Metazoa > Mollusca > Cephalopoda > Sepiida > Sepiidae > Ascarosepion > Ascarosepion bandense. The sequence continues at coordinate 606,551 of JBBBDQ010002187.1, forward strand.
GTTGGTTCGTCTTTCTCTTCACACTTTCTACATCACCCCGTTTATCTTGTTCTTTTCCTTTCTCTCTACCTTCGTAATTGTCTTCACTCCTGTGTTCATATCCTTCTTTTGCCCTTTCTCTTTCACCCCCTGTAGCTGGTTCGTCTTTCTCTTCACTCTTTCTACATCACCCCGTTTATCTTGTTCTTTTCCTTTCTCTCTACCTTCGTAATTGTCTTCACTCCTGTGTTCATGTCCTTCTCTTGCCCTTTCTCTCTTTCACCCCCTGTAGTTGGTTCGTCTTTCTCTCACTCTTTCTACATCACCCCGTTTATCTTGTTCTTTTCCTTTCTCTACCTTCGTAATTGTCTTCTACCCTGTGTTTACATCCTTCTCTTGCCCTTTCTCTTCACCCCCTGTAGTTGGTTCGTCTTTCTCTTCACTCTTTCTACATCACCCCCCGTTTATCTTGTTCTTTTCCCCTTTCTCTCTACCTTCGTAATTGTCTTCACTCCTGTGTTTATATCCTTCTCTTGCCCTTTCTCTTTCACCCCCTGTAGTTGGTTCGTCTTTCTCTTCACTCTTTTCTACATCACCCCGTTTATCTTGTTCTTTTCCTCTTCTCTACTTTCGTAATTGTCTTCACTCCTGTGTTCATGTCCTTTCTCTTTGCCCTTTTCACCCCCTGTAGTTGGTTCGCTCTTCTTCACTCTTTCTACATCATCACCCCGTTTATCTTGTTCTTTTCCTTTCTCTCTACCTTCGTAATTGTCTTCACTCCTGTGTTCATATCCTTCTCTTGCCCTTTCTCTTTCACCCCCTGTAGTTGGTTCGTCTTTCTTCACTCTTTCTACATCACCCCGTTTATCTTGTTCTTTTCCTTTCTCTCTACCTTCGTAATTGTCTTCACTCCTGTGTTCATGTCCTTCTCTTTGCCCTTTCTCTTTCACCCCTGTAGTTGGTTCGTCTTTCTCTTCACTCTTTCTACATCACCCCGTTTATCTTGTTCTTTTCCTTTCTCTCTACCTTCGTAATTGTCTTCATTCCTGTGTTCATGTCCTTCTCTTGCCCTTTCTCTTTTCACCCCCTGTAGTTGGTTCGTCTTTCTCTTCACACTTTCTACATCACCCCGTTTATCTTGTTCTTTTCCTTTCTCTCTACCTTCGTAATTGGTCTTCACTCCTGTGTTCATATCCTTCTTTTGCCCTTTCTCTTTCACCCCCTGTAGCTGGTTCGTTCTTCTCTTCACTCTTTCTACATCACCCCGTTTATCTTGTTCTTTCTCCTTTCTCTACCTTCGTAATTGTCTTCACTCCTGTGTTCATGTCCTTCTCTTGCCCTTTCTCTTTCACCCCCCTGTAGTTGGTTCGTCTTTCTCTTCACTCTTTCTACATCACCCCGTTTATCTTGTTCTTTTCCTTTCTCTACCTTCGTAATTGTCTTCACTCCTGTGTTCATGTCCTTCTCTTGCCCTTTCTCTTTCACCCCTGTAGTTGGTTCGTCTTTCTCTTCACTTCTTTCTACATCACCCCGTTTATCTTGTTCTTTTCCTTTCTCTCTTTCACCTTCGTAATTGTCTTCATTCCTGTGTTCATGTCCTTCTCTTGCCCTTTCTCTTTCACCCCCTGTAGTTGGTTCGTCTTTCTCTTCACACTTTCTACATCACCCCGTTTATCTTGTTCTTTTCCTTTCTCTCTACCTTCGTAATTGTCTTCACTCCTGTGTTCATATCCTTCTTTTGCCCTTTCTCTTTCACCCCCTGTAGCTGGTTCGTCTTTCTCTTCACTCTTTCTACATCACCCCGTTTATCTTGTTCTTTTCCTTTCTCTCTACCTTCGTAACTGTCTTCACTCCTGTGTTCATATCCTTCTCTTGCCCTTTCTCTTTCACCCCCTGTAACAGGAAGTCTGTCTTTCTCTGTCTCTTTCTACATCACTCCTGTTTATTTTGTTCTTTCCTTTCTCTCACTTAAAACTGTCTTCTACTCCTGTGTTCATATCCTTCTCTTGCCCTTTCTTTTCACCCCTCTGTGGTTTATTTACCTTTCTTCACTCTTTCTACATCACCCCGTTTATTTTGTTCTTTTCCTTTTCTCTACCTTCGTAATTGTCTTCAATTCTGTTCATATCCTTCTTTTGCCCTTTCTCTTTCACCCTCTGTAGTTGGTTCGTCTTTCTCTTCACTCTTTCTACATCACCCCGTTTATCTTGTTCTTTTCCTTTCTCTCTACCTTCGTAATTGTCTTCACCCTGTGTTCATGTCCTTCTCTTGCCCTTTCTCTTCACTCCCTGTAGTTGGTTCGTCTTTCTTCACTCTTTCTACATCACCCCGTTTATCTTGTTCTTTTCCTTTCTCTCTACATTCGTAATTGCCCACCCTGTGTTCATGCCCTTCTCTTGCCCTTTCTCTTCACCCCCTGTAGTTGGTTCGTCTTTCTCACTCTTTCTACATCACCCCGTTTATCTTGTTCTTCTTCTTCTACCTTCGTAATTGTCTTCACTCCTGTGTTCATGTCCTTCTCTTGCCCTTTCTCTTCTTCACTCCCCAGAAGTGGTTCTTGCTCTTCTTCACTCTTTCTACATCACCCCGTTTATCTTGTTCTTTTCCTTCTCTCTACATTCGTAATTGTCTTCACTCCTGTGTTCATGTCCCTTGCCCTTTTCTTTCACCCCCTGTAGTTGGTTCGTTCTTCTCTTCAATTTTTCTACATCATCCCGTTTATCTTGTTCTTTTCCTTTCTCTCTACCTTCGTAATTGCTTCCTACTCCTGTGTTCATGTCCTTCTCTTGCCCTTTCTCTTTCACCCTGTAGTTGGTTCGTCTTTCTCTTCACTCGTTCTACATCACCCTGTTTATCTTGCTTGTTCTTTTCCTTTCCTCACCTTCGTAATTGTCTTCTACCTCGTATCCATGTCCTTCTCTTGTTCCTCTTTCACCCCTGTGGTTGGTTCGTCTTTCTTCAATTCTCTTTCTACATCACCCTGTTTATCTTGTTCTTTTCCTTTCTCACTTTCAAAGAATGAGTCTTCACTCCTGTGTTTATATCCTCTTTGCTCTTTCTCACCCCCTGTAGTTGGTTCGTCTTTCTCTTCGCTCTTTCTACATGACCCCGTTTATCTTGTTCTTTTCCTTTCTTCTCTACCTTCGTAATTGTCTTCTACCCTGTGTTCATGTCCTTCTCTTGCCCTTTCTCTTCACCCACTGTAGTTGGTTCGCCTTTTTCTCTTTCACTCTTTCTACATCACCCTGCTTATCTTGTTCTTTTCCTTTCTCTCTACCTCTGCAATTGTCTTCACTCCTGTGTTTATATCCTTCTCTTGCCCTTTCTCTTTCACTCCCTGTAGTTGGTTCTTTTGTCTTTCTCTTCACTCTTTCTACATCACCTGTTTATCTTGTTCTTCTTCTCTACCTTCGTAACTGTCTTCTACTCCTGTGTTCATATCCTTCTCTTGTCTTTTCTCTTTCTTAACACTCCCCTGTAGTGGGTGTCTGTCTTCTTTCACTCTTTCTACATTTCACCCCGTTTATCTTGTTCTTTTCCTTTTCTGTACTTTCGTAATTGTCTTCACTCCTGTGTTCATGTCCTTCTCTTGCCTCTTTCTCTTTCACCCCTGTAGTTGGTTCGTCTTTCTCTTCACTTCTTTTACATCACCCTTATCTTGTTCTTTTCCTTTCTCTCTACCTTCGTAATTGTCTTCACTCCTGTGTTCATATCCTTCTCTTGTTCTTCTTCACCCCTGTAGTTGGTTCATTTTCTTCACTCTTCTACATCACCCCGTTTATCTTGTTCTTTTCCTTTCTCTCTACCTTCGTAATTGTTCTCACTCCTGTGTTCATGTCCTTCTCTGCCCTTCTTCACCTCCTGTAGTTGGTTCGTCTTTCTCTTCATTCTTTCTACATCCTTGCTATCTTGTTCTTTTCCTTTCTCTCACTCGTATCTGTCTTCTACCTGTGTTCATGTCCTTCTCCTTGCCCTTTTCTTTTCAGCCTGTGAAGCTGGTTCTGCTGTCTTTCTCTTCACTTTCTACATCGACCGTTTATCTTGGTCTTTTCCTTTCTCTCTACCCTCGTAATTGTCTTCACTCCGTGTTCATGTCCTTCTCTTGCCCTTTCTTTCACCCCCTGTAGTTGGTTCGTCTTTCTCTTCACTTTTTCTACATCACCCTGTTTATCTTGTTCTTTTCCTTTCTCTCTACCTTCGTAATTGTCTTCACTCCTGTGTTCATGTCCTTCTCTTGCCCTTTCTTTTCACCCCCGTAGCTGGTCTGTCTTTCTCTTCACTCTTTCTACACGCCCTGTTTATCTTGTTCTTTTCCTTTCTCTCTACCTTCGTAACTGTCATCACTCCTGTGTTCATATCCTTCTCTTGCCCTTTCTCTTTCACCCCCTGTAGTTGGTTCGTCTTTCTCTTCACTCTTTCTACATCACCCCGTTTATCTTGTTCTTTTCCTTTCTCTCTACCTTCGTAATTGTCTTCACTCCTGTGTTCATGTCCTTCTCTTGCCCTTTCTCTTTCACCCCCTGTAGTTGGTTCGTCTTTCTCTTCACTCTTTCTACATCACCCCGTTTATCTTGTTCTTTTCCTTTCTCTCTACCTTCGTAATTGTCTTCACTCCTGTGTTCATGTCCTTCTCTTGCCCTTTCTCTTTTACCCCCTGTAGCTTGGTTCGTCTTTCTCTTCACTCTTTCTACATCACCCCGTTTATCTTGTTCTTTTCCTTTCTCTCTACCTTCGTAATTGTCTTCACTCCTGTGTTCATATCCTTCTCTTGCCCTTTCTCTTTCACCCCCTGTAGTTGGTTCGTCTTTCTCTTCACTCTTTCTACATCACCCCGTTTATCTTGTTCTTTTCCTTTCTCTCTACCTTCGTAATTGTCTTCATTCCTGTGTTTATATCCTTCTCTTGCCCTTTCTCTTTTACCCCCTGTAGTAGATTCGTCTTTCTCTTCACTCTTTCTACATCACCTCGTATATCTTTTTCTTTTCCTTTCTCTCTACCTTTGTAACTGTCTTCACACCTGTGTTCCCATCTTTCTCTTGTCCTTTCTCTTTCACCCCCTGTAGCTGGTTCGTCTCTCTATTTACTCTCCTCCTATCTAAACTTTTACTCTTACGTAGCCCCCTACGCATCAGTGGCGATACCGTCTTGCTTGAGTTGAAACGATTTAAAAGAAATAACATAATAATAATGGCAGTATAATTGTTCTAAATTATGAATGGCAGACATTATAAATCCTTGCATATAATACATAATGGTCTGCAAAATCTAAATGACGCAGCCTCTAATAGCCGAGGATGCCCGTCTACTAGGGCGGCTAGTTAATCCCCGTTGCAGACACCTGCTCAGGAACATTTTTTCAACACCTATAGAACCAACCTGTGACTTATACTGCAACTATGCTGAGAGTACCATAGTTACAGTTTCTAGGAAAGACCACGCTATCTAGAGTGATCGGCAGTCTGAACAAGGCCAGCACGCTTAAACCCTCGGTCACAATGACTTGTGAATTCGTGCTAGCGCAAACATCGACAGCTTCCAAAGGGTCTTGTCCCTAGATTTTCACTCACAAGATTCGTGTTACGTTTTTCAGGCACTTTCCAAAGGAGCCGCACGCTGGGATCGCCTCCTTTCAGACCGATAACGTCAGTAAGTCACCTTCCCGACAAATCAACCATAGTGAGATTCGAACCTTCTAACCACGTGACCATATTACATAATGGTAATGTCAATATAACTGTATTGTTCTAAGTTCTGAACGCAAACAATATAGAACCCTTTGATATAAGCATTCTTCTTCTTTTACGTGCCGTGTCCCTTCAGGATTTGGGTAATCACGACCCTCCACATCTTCCTGTCTCTTATAGCTCTTAATAGATTTTGTCTTCCTAACCCTGCTCCACCATCCACTTGCTCAAGCCCATTAAGTATGTTACGCGCTTCTTTCCCCTCTCTCTATTGCCATCTATTTCTCCTGTGAGTATCAGATTCTCCAAGCCATTCTTCCTCATTACGTATCCCAGAAATTTCGACTGTTGCTATGTTTTCTTTTTGTTTCTATTTTCTCCAAAATCTCATCGTTGCTCACATATTCGGTCTATGGTATCCTCAGAATTCTTCTGTAGAACCACATTTCGGTTGCTTCATGTCTCTTCTTCATCTTTGAGGAGATCGTCCAGCAATCGCTACCATACAGAAGAACAGATATCCTGTAACAGTCCAGTACTCTTTTCTTTGTTTCTCTTGCTTCAGGTCTCTTTTTCATCTTTCCGGAGATTGTCCAGCATTCACTGCCATACAGAAGGACAGATATTAAGTAACAGTTGGAGTAGATAAACTAAATTATCACCCGGTTCACACTCCACCCACGTCTATTGAACAGGTGTAGAGGCTCATCCCTTGTTCCTTGTTTAGGATGTGGTGTCCGGCTTTCTCTTCTCCAATCTTTTCACTCTTTTCTTTTTTCCTTTTTTTTTCTTTTTTCCTCAATTGGAGTAGGTAGACTAAACTATCGCCCGGTTCACACTCCCCCCACGTGTATTGAACAGGTGTAGAAGCTCATCCCTTGTTCCCTGTTTAGGATGTGGTTCCCTGCTTTCTCTTTTCCAATATTTTCATTCTTATGTAGCCCCCTGCGCTTCAGTGGCATTACCACCTTGCTTGGAGTGATATGATTAAAAAAAAACCCCAAAAAAAACCAGTTTTTGTAGTCTTTTCTTTGTTTTCAACGAAATTTTCGAGTGTCTTAATAATCTGCTTAGTTTTTGCAATGCGTCCTTGGCCATACCAATGCGTTTTCTGATTCCAGTGCCGCATTTTCCATCCTCTGTTTAAAAAACTTCCCAGGTATCTAAATTTCTCTACCTGCTAGATTTTAGTATCCCCGACTTGTAACTGACATTTTGGGCTCCTCTTTTTTCTGACGACCATGCGTTCAGTTTCCTTGTAGTTTATGTTTAAATAATTACTTAATATGTTATATATCGACAAACAACAAACACGCATATATATAAAAATATAAAGTTATATTTTTATTAATGACGATGAACCGTGTAGAATAGGGAACAGAGAATTGAGAGAGCGCGCTTCTAATGGGTTGACGGGAGTGTAGTCTTATCTGTTGTGTCTCTCTTCACCGGCCAATCTCTGTTGCTCCTCTACTGGCGAATCCGTGTGCCGAGGTCTTTTTATAATCTTCCAGAACCGGGACTTTTTCTTCCGGTTTTGCCTCGCCCACGCACGCCCACGTAATTCTCAGAGACACCTGTTCTGTTTGCCTCTGTAGTTATTTCCGCCGCTGTCGGAAATAAGGTCAAAACGACATCCGCTCCGGCTTTCGACAGGATGTATTTCACAAACACCTGTCTTGTCGCTTCGCCGCCCCCTTCACCGATGGAAAACACCATCGCTTGCATCACTTCCTCGGGTGGGGCCAGATTGTTATATTACAAATATATCAGACATTCATGATAAAAGATTTAAGTTTATTATGGACTGAATTTAACTTTGGTAATGAGCAAGGTGAAATATTCCACCAGAATATTACAAACATAGAAGAACGTTATCAAGGAAGATAGGACCAAAAATCATAGCCGACGACGGCTGAAACTTAAAAATGAACAAACCTATAAATTATTCACAAAAATTAAAATAAAACAATGTTGTTGCCATGACTGCAAATTAATCTCAGTATTTCTATTTTAATCACATATCGTGTTATGTTTATTTCAGAATCACCCTCTTGCATCTGGTCACCTACCTCCCCAAACTGCACCCTCCTTGATTATTATTTGTGAGGTGCAGTTGAGCAAGAGACCAACAAAACTCCTTGTAACACCAAAGATGAACTAAAGGCAAGGATTATGGCAGCATTCATCAACTTAAACAAGGAGACTGCCCAGAAGAGTTGATGGATATTCCGAAGTCGTCTGGAAGCTGTGGCTAAAGCCAATAGCGATTTTATTGAATAATTTTTTTATTTCGTATTTCAAGCTATTTTTGTGTAATTTTGGTAATAATTTAACCAGTGTTATTTTCATTTTTGCGTCATTTACACGACAATTTATCCATCGCACCATTTATATCCGTGAAAATGAGATGTCTTATTTTTGTGTCATTTACACAATTTATCCAACGTACCCTGTATATATGCGAAAATGTGATGTCAATGTTATCTTCATTTTTGCGTCATTTATACGATAATTCATCCATCGCACCTTGTATGTCTGTTAAAATGAGAGTCATTTTCGATTTTACAGTATTTAAACGATAATTTATCCATCGCACCTTGCATATCTGTTAAAATGAGTTTTTTTATTTTTGCGTCATCGCGCCTTGTATGTTAAACTGAGGTCAGTTTTCATTTTTGCGTCATTTAGACGACAATTTAACCATCGCATCTTTTATGTCTATTACAATGAGATGTCAGTGTCTGTTTTCATTTTTGCGTCATTTAGACGACAATTTAACCATCGCATCTTTTATGTCTATTACAATGAGATGTCAGTGTCTGTTTTCATTATTGCGTCATTTAGACGACAGTTTATCCATCGTAACCTGCATATTTTTTTCCTTCGCATTTGCAGTGACTAAAGTCAATTAGGATCAGGTTTTACGAAAGATCTGCTATTTTAAAGAATTTAATACGGCGGAATGGATATTGGCTCGGAATGAGAAATCGGAGAGCCGAGTTCGAATTCCAGCTGTATTCGTTTCATTCACTTAAATACAAATACCCCTGGGAAAGTTATATGAATCCATCTCTTCTCTCCCCAAATACGGGCTGAATTGCAAAGCAGATTACGTCCAATAGCCTTGATTGTCAAACATATTCTCGACACGGAACCAATGTCAAACAACTATCTCAACCTGCCTCGGCAAAATTTTCTGCCTAGTCAGTCATGAGACATGATCGCCCAAGTGTGCATCACGTGCATTCACTGACTGATCCGGATAAAAAGGATTGAATAGCGAGTCAGATTGGGTTCTATAGCCTTGGTTGGCAACCGGTCTACTGCAGAAAGTAATGGCAGACTACTGAGGGAAAATCTTCTGCCCAGTCAGTTATGTCTGTAATGAACAAAACAAGTTCTAGATTTAAAAATTAAAATGCTGAGCACTGACTCATTGATTTTGTTAGAAATAAACGAATTTTCTCGAGTTTACAAACATTGCTTAACACACAGAAAATTCGTGAAATTTCACACCTCGATGCGAAATGTTTTTCGGCCAATAGAAAACGAGGAATCCTTTAAAAAAACAAAATTCAAATAATCTTTAATTATCAGAAACAAATTCTATTTACGGACCCTTTTCACGAGCCGACGCGAAGTTTGTTTGTCGTCCAATGGAAAGGCCAGAATCACATCCGGAAGTGAATTCCTAAATGACCTTTTCGACTTCCACAAACGAAATAAAAGTCGGAGCAAGCTCGATCATCGCCAGAGAGAAAAAAGATGAACGTAATTAACACGTCCCTCGACAAACGTCAAGCGACCGTTATTATTATTGTCTCTATATTTCTCTCACCTCTCACCTCCTTCCTTTTCACCATTCACCCTGAGCGATAACGTCAAAGACAATCCTACCCAACAATAAACGCTCATAAATACATCCCCACAAGTTAATTCTACGAACTCTTGATACCCTTAACTTCTTAATAATGTTTCTTATTGAACATTAATTTCTACCAATTTATGTTATTTTCCTGTAATAAATTTCTATTTAAACATACAAAAGGTATACTTTTATTCTTCCACACATTCCAATCTTCTGATAAACCTAAGTTGTAGGGAGTTCGGTTATGTTCGACACAGGACCGAATCAATAAACATTAACCATCTCCTAATTCAACACTGGTGACCCCCGACGTCCAAAGAATATGCACCCTACTTCTACACTGGTAAACCCTGACATCAAAAAGAACAGTCAGTGGAAATCTGATCACCCTATCACACTGATAACCCACTATATGTCTTTTTCGAGACATGATCGCCCAAGCGTGTATTACGTATGGAACGTAACTGAAGAAAATGGATGTTCATTTTGGATTTAGCATGCTAAAATTGTTAAGAATGAGCCAAAATATCCAATGCACCATTTTAAACAAAAGTAGACCTATATTATTATTCACGGTCACGAGCTTGATTCTTGTAACACATTGCATTTGAAAAAGCAATGGGTGTGTCTAGGGAAAGATAGCTAATCAAGCATATCCTGCGTCAGATAAAAAAAAAGATATTTGCAATATTAGGCGCACAAAAAAAACTCTTACACAGATTGAAATTGGACGAAGTGAATTTGTTTACAATAAGCGTAATATTTTGAGCACCTTAAAAATTCAGGATATGTAGAGAAAATGTTCTTATGAAATTGGGACTTATATTAGCCGATAAATTAAAAGATATGACATTTTTTATCATTTTAAACCAGGCTTAAATTGGCCATATTCTCGACACGGAACCAATGTCACTTTTAGTCACTTTTGAAAATCTATTTTAAAGGATACATATACCTTGCAATTATATATATATATATATATATAGCTATTGAGATTTCATTCACCCGATTATCTCAGTCGATTAAAAACTTAATTTGGCGATTAAAGTTTATTGCCTTACTCCCTAGCGGCCAATTAAAAATCTCTCAATGAAATGTGTCCCTTCAAATATAGAAAAAGGAAATCTGATTCCTTTTACAACCCAAAATTATGCCATTGAAGATTCACAAGTTACTTAGAATGCCCTACAATGACATTATTAAACTCTTTAATCTTATGCATGGCCGGTCAGTGTAAATTTCGTTGAATTAACGCTTCCAGTGTAGACCCCAAATGTCTCTGTTGCCCAGATTAAAGACGCTCACAGATTTTTAGAAACTCATTTGGAAAAATATTATCCTTGACTCAACAGCGATTCCCCCCCCCCCACCGCTAACAAAAAGTCAAAACGAACATTTGAAAGAAAGAAAAAAATATGCATACTTCTTTCAACCACGCACCGAAAAACAAATTACACAAGTAATTTCTTTATAGAAAATCATTGAGAACATCAGATTTGTTATTTTTTTTTTTATTCATTCATGAGATGGAGGTTGTAGTCAAACAGAAAAAAGTAACTACGAATTTAGGTACCTCCACTCAATTTAAAAAAACAAACAAAAATAAAACAGCATATCATGATGTTAAAAAGGCTCAAACTTAATAAAATGAAAGTTTTATCATTAAAATGTTTATGCTATTATTAAAAGGAAAGATCAAATTTTGTTGTTATTATTTTTTTAAAAATTTTAAATCCTTTCTAACACGTTCGAAATTTTAATCAAAATTTCATTTTTCGTTTTTCGTCAGCGATTCACGCTATATTTTTTTTTTAATCATATCACCCCCAAGCAAGGCATTACACTGCCACTATTGCGCATGGGGCTACATAGGGGAAGGTAAACAGAAGGAGTGGTTAGACATAGGGAATGTCAGGAGGAAGGTGACAGATGAGTAAGGATAGCGAGGATGAGGGTTGGGAAGAGTGCTTGATAGAATGGGAGCAGGTTAGTGTGTTAGGAGGTGTCTATTGACCTTACATTTAAACTCCTGGAGATTGTAGCCGTCGGGGAAGCAATCGTTTGGAAGAGAATTCTACAAATATTTACGTAAGAAAATGGAGTCAGTCGGGTAAAATGATTTTGGGGCGAGTAAATTTTCCCTCCCTCTCGACCGCCGGTCCAGTGATTTCTTTTTCAAATCTCAAAGGCTATAAATATATATATGAAGAAAGAAAACAAATGAGACATCCTCCTTCAACTTGGGTTTTTTCATTTCTTACGTTATCGTTTTCTTTTTATCAAAACGTATTCATTCGAATAACAAAATATTAAATATTTAATTCGGAGACGTGGCCAATTCCTGTATGTTTCTGATTCTTCTAATTTTTTGCTGTCTTTGCCATTTATCTCCCTTAGTATCTTTCTCCAATGCATAATTATTAATCTGAGACGTTTGAGCTGTTCTTTTAAACATGTTAAAAACAGCAGAAGTTTTAATTTTGTTGCAATGCACGATTGCGAATGAGTGTTGTGATTTAATTCGGAACGAGAAATCTAAGAGCCAGGTTCAAACTCTAGTTGTATTCACTTACGCGCAAATACTCTTGGGAAAGGTACTAATCCATCACTTCTATCTTCATACTATGAGTTGAATAGCATAGCAGGACAGATTGGGTTCTATAGCCTTGGTCGGCAACCAGTCTACCGCAGAAAGCAATGACAACCTACTGTAGGAAAATCTTCTGCCCAGTCAGTCATGTCTCTTTCGAGACATGATCGCCCAAGCGTATTTCACGTATGACATTTAACTGACTGACTGAATATAATAGTTGGAAACATGATTAAGGCTTCTACTGATCATAAAGTGGGGGATCAGTTTAATATTGTTATGAAGTAATAAACTGATCCCCCACTAATTACTAATTTATAATATAATACATTTCTTCCCCCTCTAGCTATGGATTGAATAGCAGGACAGAGTGGGTTCTATAGCTTTGGTTGGCAACCAGTCTACCGCAGAAAGCAATGACAACCTACTGTAGGAAAATCTTCTGCCCAGTCAGTCATGTCTCTTTCGAGACATGATCGCCCAAGCGTATTTCACGTATGACATTTAACTGACTGACTGAATATAATAGTTGGAAACATGATTAAGGCTTCTACTGATCATAAAGTGGGGGATCAGTTTAATATTGTTATGAAGTAATAAACTGATCCCCCACTAATTACTAATTTATAATATAATACATTTCTTCCCCCTCTAGCTATGGACTGAATAGCAGGACAGAGTGGGTTCTATAGCTTTGGTTGGCAACCGGTCTACCTCAGACAGTAATGGCAACCTACTGTAGGAAAATCTTCTGCCCAGTCAGTCATGTCTCTTTCGAGACATGATCGCCCAAGCGTGTATCACGTATGGCATATAACTGACTGAAAATAAATGATTACTTTAATGTCTATTCCAGAAATTTTGAAACATTTCCTTTTAGGAGAGACAATTCTCACTGTTCGAGATTATTGTAATTGTAGTCTACCAGCTTTCTCAGATGCAAAATAATTAATTTGATACTATACAAAAATATAAGCTGATCTAACCATTTCCAGATGGAAGTAGACGTTCTTTGAACATGTAGCGTATGGGAGCGGGTTAATGTTTCTTTGATTCGGCCTTGTGTCAGACTTAACCTAATTCCCTACAGCTTACAGGATTTGTGCTGAATTATAATCATCAGAATTATAATCATCAGGTTGTCAGTAGGATGTGTGGATTCGTGTAGAAAAGTTGAATAATAAAATATGCATTTTTTCATGTCAAACTAGAAATTTATTAAAAGGAGGAATAACATAAGTTGTCGAAGTTAATGTTCAATTAGAAATATTATTAAGAGATTAAGGGTAGAGTTCTTACAAAATTAAGAGGTTAAGGGTAGAGTTCGTACAAAATGTTCAAGTAGTAATTGTTGAAATAGAGAAAGAGGACAATGTCCGGGTCGCTTGAAGTTTGAAGTTACATTTTAGTGTTGTCTTTCTTTCTCGCTGCTTCCATCTGACTGACGCTTGACGGACGCCGAGGTCATTTATATAGTCTTTTTGAATTTCGCACTGGATTGCCAAGTCCTTCCAAGTCTTACAAGTCGCTCCCATTAACACCTACTTGCGAAATCTGGTTTCGACTTTTTCGTTAAGCACATGGTCAATCCTTTTTCTATTTGGGAAAACCAGGATTTCACACATCGTTGTGAATTTTTATAAAAGTGAAAAAGAGAGTTGATTTTAATTAATTTCTTATCCGCTACAAACACATTAATAAACACTGTTTACACAATGCGATTTCGTAGGTCGCTATGCAATAAAGTTTTGTGTTTAACTGAACAAAAACGTGACAGAACGTTATGAAATGCTCCTGACTGGTTAAGGATTGACTTATATTAGCCAAGCAGGTGTTTTCCTTGGAAGAAGATGTTTAAGAACAGTAGCGAGGATGGAGAGGGACAATGAGAGATGTTGGTGGGAGAGGGGCGTCTGAATAGGTAAAATTTCTGAGATAAAAACTGTCGTGTGTTTATAAATACATAAGTCTACAGTTTGGAGTTAGTGTTGCAATTGTACGTCTGATTATTCATGAAGATCTGAACATACGTAAAATGTGTGCAAAGTTTATCTCCAGACTGTTGTTATGGTGAAACACACCTATTCTATAGTAAACAGACACTCATTTATCCATCACACCCAGATGGTGCATAGGGCAGCAACTTTTTTTCGCTGTTTCTGTAACAAACTGTTTTTTTACGGGGCAGGGTTGTTAGCCCTGCACCCAACCCCCAAACCCCCAAACCTGGAGGACCGGTGGACCATTCTTGGTCCTTACGTTTACAATACCTGGTATTCCCAAGTGGTCACCCATTTAAGTACTGACCAGGCTTGATGTTGCTTAACTTCGGTGATCGGACGGGAACCGGTGTATTCAACACAATATAGTCGTAGACTCATCCACCTAATTTAAGTAAGAGTAGTAAGAGGAACGAGAGTCAGTCAATGTTGGATGATAGTAGTCGACAGTTATTCGAATAGGAAAGTAGTCAGCGTCCTGGCAAGATTACATTGCGTAATGCATATTATATCAAGTTCCTAACGTTTTGTATGTCAAACCTATTTCGACCGACGTTAGCACAAATACTAGCCTCCATTGCGAAAATAAGTCCTCAGCAGTTGTTGGGCGACGAACAGAAGGAAATACGAATTGGGGACAGCAGGGAGATGATTGGTAGAACATCAAATCTGTGTCTCATCCTTCTTACAGACCAAACCTTGCTCCTTGTGAACAACTTCAAGGGCAATGGTTTTGAAGACACTGAGACGATGAAGGAGGCGGTGACAAACGTCCTGGACTCTTTCACTTAGGATCACTTTTATTGGGCCTTCATGAAATGTATAGAGAGCAACAACAAGTCAAAAGTTCTTGTTTTGAAGTAGATAAGATTTGAGTAATCCTTTGAAAATAATAAATGTCTCTCCTAGAAACACCACATTATCGAGGAATACAACTCGTACCTGAAAGTAATTTAAAAAAAAAATTGATCATATGACCCAAAGCCTGGTAGTAAAGCCACTAAGAATCATAGAGGTTCAGTCAGTCAGTTAAGTGCCATACGGGATTCACGCTTCAGCGATCATGTCTTGAAACAGACATGACTGACTGGGCAGAAGATTACCCCGCAGTAGGTTGCCATTACTTTCTGCGGTAGACTGGTTGCCAGCTAAGGCTATAGAACCCAATCTGTCCTATTATTTAACCCATAACTGGAAGGAGAAGAGATGCATTATATTATTAAATAGTAATTAATGAGAAATAAGTTTATTACTTCATAAAAATAGAAAGCCGATCCCCCACTTTATAACCAGTAGAAGCCTTAATCATGTTTCCAACTATTACATTCAGTCAGTCAGTTAAGTGCCATACATGATACACGCTTTGGACAATCATGTCTCTAAAGAGACATGACTGACTGGGCAGAAGATTATCCCGCAGTAGGTTGCCATTACTTTCTGCGGTAGACCGGTTGCCAACCAAGGCTAGAGAACCTAATCTGTCCTGTTATTTAACCCATGGCTGAAGTGAAGAGACGGATTAATATCTTTTCCAAGGGTATTTGTGCAGAAGTGAATGTAACGAATTCAACTGCGATTCGAACTCGGCTCTCCGATTTCTAGTATCCATTGCACTACAGCGCACATTTTCTGAGGCACCTACTTTAAAACACTATTGCAACATTCTTTTAAATGGGTTGATTTTTCACTCTTTTATGGTTCATCCTTTTTAATTCATGGCAGCACAACGATGCTATCAATTTTTATTCTAACTCCTATAGATGATCATGAAAATGGTCTGGACACGTGGACATATATATTTAATAATAATAATAATAATAATAATTATTATTATTATTATTATTATTATTATTATTATTATTATTATGTCATTTTTCATCATATTTCGATTTCTGCATTGGTCTCACTACCAACCAAGTCTGCGGGGAGACCTAAGGCAGGTAGTGGCGTGTTGTTATGACTCCATTTCATGTTTTTCTATCTTCCCTATCATCCCCAGCATTACATAGATAACGTTTTCCTTAGTGTGTGGGCTGTACTTAATAAGACAATTTTTTGTATATCTCTTAAGCTGGGGTTTCCAGGGATTCTTTCAATGTGTTGTTTTGTTCCATTTTTTATCATTCCAAGTGCACCCACTATCACTGGCACAACTCTTGTTTTCAATTTCCACATTTTTTCTATTTCAATTTCCAGGTCTTTATATTTTGACAGTTTTTCAAATTCCTTGATTGCTATGTTACAATCCGCTGGACAAGCTATATCAATTAATAGACAAGTTTTCTCCTTCTGGTTTTTAACAATAATGTCTGGCCTGTTTGCTTCAATTTTTCTGTCTGTGTAGATGGTGTAATCCCATAGAATGGTTACATCTTCTATTTCTGTAACCGGTGCTGGATGATGTTCATACCAGTGTTTATTTACAGCTTTTCCATAATGTTTGCACATTGCCCAATGTAAATATTGCCCAACTCTATCGTGGCGATTTTTATATTCGTTTGGGGCAAGCACAGAACAGCCTGAGATTAGGTGGTCTATTGTTTCTTGGTGTTTATCACAAAACCTGCATTTTGGATCCATATTATTATGCATAATATTTGCCTGAAAGTTTCTCGTGAAAAGACTTTGGTCTTGTGCTGCAAGTATAAATCCTTCAGTTTCAGACTTTAATCCAGATGCACGTAACCATCGATGAGTATTAACTTTGTCAACATTGGATTTATTGGCACGTACTGGATATTGGCCATGCAGAGGTTTGTCTTGCCAGCGCTGTTTCATCTTTTCAAGAGCTTTATCTTTGGCTTTCATTTTCATATTTTTTGCCGCAATAGTTGGTTCTTGGCTACTGTTTTGCTTTTCTACAGAATCTACTAACTGTAATTCTTGTTTGTATTTACTGCCTTCTTTTATTATTGAATATTTTTTCTTTCTTTCTTCATGTTGCCTTACTAATTGTATCATCCAATCCTTTGTTGTTTCTATGTATGTTAGTAAGCCAATAGTTGTTGTCTTGTATGACAATTCCAGCTGAATAAGACCCCTTCCACCTTCTTTACGGAGTATGTATAGACGGTCTACATCAGCCTTTGGGTGATGCATCCTATGCTTAGAAAGAAGCTTTCTTGTTTTAGCATCCATTCGCCTGATGTCGTTTAGAGTCCAGTTTAAGATGTTGAAGCTATATTGGACAACTGGGATTGCAAGGCTATTAATGGCCATAACTCTATTCTGTGAATTTAATTCAGTTTTTAATATCATTCGTAGCCTTCTATAGTACTCTTTACGCACTATTTCTTTCATTTTTTTATGGTGAATGTTTTCGCTCTCATTTACACCTAGGTATTTATAAGCTTCTTCTGGTTTCAATTCTTTTATTGTTACAGCAGGGTCTAGGCTAATTGAGGATGTTTCTTTTATTGATCCACGTAAAACTGTAGCTTTAGCACATTTATTCAAATTAAATTTCATTCCAATGTCTTCGCTGAAGCATTTTACAGTTTGCAGAAGACCTTCCAGCTCATTATCATTCTTAGCATATAACTTTAAGTCATCCATGTAAAATAGATGGCTTATTTTCTTTTGGCCTATTTTATAACCACATTCTGTCTTATTAAGTTGACTGGTTAGTGCTATTAATGATATGCAGAATAGTAAGGGAGATAAAGAATCACCTTGAAATATACCTCTTTTGATGTTTATTTCATCAGACTTATAGGTTCCATTTATATGATTGAGGTAAAGGGTTGTTTTCCATATAGACATGCACTGTTTGATGAAATTGATGATGACGGGCGATATCTTGTATATATTTAAAGTCTTTAAAATCCATTCATGTGGCACACTATCGAATGCCTTTCGGTAGTCTATCCAGGCAGTACTAAGATTTTTCTTTGTCTTGTAGCAGTTTTCCAGGATCATTTTGTTAATTAGCAATTGGTCTTTACAGCCATAACAGCCACGTTTGCACCCTTTTTGTTCAAGCGGTATCATGTCATTTCTTTCTAAGAATAAATATGTTTGTTTTGTTAAAATAGATGTTAGTAGTTTATATGTTGTCGGAAGACATGTAATTGGTCTGTAGTTTTTCGGGTTGTTTGTGTCACCATTCTTGGGTAGAAGAAATGTAATTCCTTTTGTCATCCATGCAGGAATTTTAGTGGGATCGTCAACCATTTCTTGGAGTTCTTTGGCTATTTTTTTATGTGCTGCATTTAAATAATATAGCCAAAAGTTAGGAATTTTATCTATACCTGGAGTTTTCCAATTGTGTGCTTTTTTTAGTGCAAATATTATTATTATTATTATTATTATTGCCATTAATAGCCTTGCAATCCCAGTTGTCCAATATAGCTTCAACATCTTAAACTGGACTCTTAACGACATCAGGCGAATGGATTCTAAAACAAGAAAGCTTCTTTCTAAGCATAAGATGCATCATCCAAAGGCTGATGTAGACGGCCTATACATACCCCGTAAAGAAGGTGGAAGATGTCTTATTCAGCTAGAATTGTCATACAAGACAACGCCTATTGGCTTACTAACATGCATAGAAACAACAAAGGATTGGATGATACAATTAGTAAGGCAACATGAAGAATGAAAGAAAAAATATTCAATAATAAAAGAAGGCAGTAAATACAAACAAGATTTACAGTTTAGATTCTGTAGAAAAGCAAAACAGAAGCCAAGAACCAACTATTGCGGTAAAAAATATGAAATTATTTTCATATTTTTATAAAGCCAAAGATAAAGCTCTTGAACAAATGAAACAGCGCTGGCAAGGCAAACCTCTGCATGGCCAATATCCAGAACGTGCCAATAAATCCAATGTTGATAAAGTTAATACTCATCGATGGTTACGTGCATCTGGATTAAAGTCTGAGACTGAAGGCTTTATTCTTGCAGCGCAAGACCAAAGTCTGTTCACTAGAAACTTTCAGGCAAATATTATACATAGTAATATGGATCCAAAAACACCAAGAAACAATAGACCATCTAATCTCAGGCTGTTCTGTGCTTGCCCCAAATGAATATAAAAATCGCCACGATAGAGTGGGGCAATATTTACATTGGACAATGTGCAAACATTATGGAAAATCTGTAAACAAACACTGGTATGAACATCACCCAGCACTGGTTACAGAAGTAGAAGATGTCACCATTCTATGGGATTACACCATCTACACAGACAGAAAAATTGAAGCAAATAGGCCGGACATTATTGTTAAAAACCAGAAAGAAAAAACTTGTCTATTAATTGATATGGCTTGTCCAGCGGATTGTAACATAGCAACCAAGGAATTCGAAATAAACTGTCAAAATATAAAGACCTGGAAATTGAAATAGAAAAAATGCGGAAATTGAAAACAAGAGTTGTGCCAGTGATAGTGGGTGCACTTGGAATGATAAAAAATGGAACAAAACAACACATTGAAAGAATCCCTGAAAACCCCAGCTTAAGAGATATACAAAAAATTGTCTTATACAGCCCACGCACTAAGGAGAACTTTGTCTATGTAACGCTAGGGATGATAGGGGAGATAAAAAAAACATGAAATCGAGCCATAACAACACGCCACGACCTGCCTTAGGTCTTCTCGCAGACTTGGTTGGTAGTGCGACCAAAGCAGAAATCGAAATATGATGAAAAATGACATAATAATAATAATAATAGAAGCGCAATAGCTGCTCGTGTTCGAGAGAATAGATCGACATATTTAATCAATGAACACTTCTAGTCCCAGTATTTGATTTAGTGAAGCACTGAACACTATCACGCACTCCCCATCCCGTTTCCTTTGCAAACGAATCCACAATCCACACAAACAGGCGGCTGGGGCAATCGTATTCAGTAACGGAATATTAAAAACTAATATTCACCAGAATTTCTTTACGATTTCTAGTTGTCTTTCCATGGGCAGTGAAAAACAACATTTGGCACCTTAATTGCAGGAATAAGGTGAAAAATCTTTCGGCAACATTAATATGTCCGACAATCTGGAGGTGGAGGTAACTGAGCACCAAAATAGTAAAAGACAATTATGACTTTGGTAGCAGGAATTGGTCTTGTGTCTTGAAATATGTACAATGATTACAGCACATATTTGGAAGGTCATAAAAAAGACAATTTACAATAACGATTGGCAATAAAAAAAAATGTTTTTATTGGTTAAAAATGATATAAGAATTTTTAAAAGTTCTTTTATGTTCGCTGTCATTTTTGGTCCTTTTTAAAAAATTTTCAGGACGATTTAAATCAACTTTTTGTGGGTGGGATACTCATTCTTTCTTTCTTTCTTTCTTTCTTTCCTTTTCTTTTTCTTTCTTTCTTTCTTCCTTCCTCTTTTTTCTTTTTTTCTTTCTTGCTTCACCCGATTTCAATCCCTTTCTTTTGATTCTTATTTTTCCCTTTCTTTCTTTCTTTCTTTCTTTCTTTCTTTCTTTCTTTCTTTCTTTCTTCACCCGATTTCATTCCCTTTTCTTTTGATTCTTATTTTTCCTTTTTTCTTTCTTTCTTTCTTTATTGCTTCACCCGATTTCATTCCCTTTTCTTTTGATTCTTATTTTTCTCTTCTTTCTTTCTTTCTTTCTTTCTTTCTTTCTTTCTTTCTATTATTTTCTTTCTTTTTTCGTCCAATTTCATTCACCTTTTGGTTTCTAACTCTCTCCCCTTCTTTCCTTCTTTCTTTCTTTTGGTTTCTACTGTCTTTAATTCTTTCTTTCTTCACTCGATTTCATTCGCTTTCATTTTTCTTTCATTTTTTTCTGTTTCTCTGTATCTTTCTTTTCAAGTCAATTTCATTCAATTTCTTTTTGCTTCTAACTTTCTTTAATAATTTTATTTCCTTTCCTTCTTCCCAGCCTTCCTTCCTTCCTTCCTTCCTTCCTCTCTTCATTGATTGGGGACAAATTCTAGAGCGACTTTCATTAATCAATTTGTTCAAATGGCCAGATGACTGTTGCTCCTCCATTAGGAGGTGTCATCAATATTAATGAACTTTTTTTTGCACTGATTGCCTTCTCTTTATTTTTATGTTTTTCAAGTGTCGACAATTGCCAACCATTGTGCCCATGGATGATTGTCTTTTTATTCTGATGTCCGAAAAGACATACCAATGAACTCTCATATTCACAGAAAAAGCACGCACACACAGATAGCTCCATATTCTGGACAAAGGAATCTTGCTTGACGAATGTCAGTTTTAGTGTTCAGTACAATTTTCAGACGAAATTGGTTCTTTGGTCAGAAGATCGTATTTAAGCGTGAAACTGACAGTCACCATTCACTGTTGATTCTTAGGTCCATACTATCTCTATTTCTAAATTCTCTATCTACGATATTCGGTATTTCCCTCTATAAATCTCACAAATTTTAAATACACACACAAACACGCAATCCTTACATAACAAAGAAAGAATATATATAAGACTAACTGAAGGACCTTGAAAATAAAGAAACTACGCACACAAATCATCTTTTAGAAACAGTAAATACGCGAACAGCACAATGCTTTCTAAATATATCTGGGAGAAGAAAATACAAAAACCAAACTACTTAATAAACGATTAGAACTCATCTCAAAATACAGGCGCGAAAACATATTTTTACTACGTTACTAAAAAATCGAAAGCTAAAAATGATCAAGAACAAACAAAAATAAATAAATAAAAATAAATAACCAAAAAAGTAACATAAATTAATCTTTAAAAAATAAGTAAATAATAAACAAGTTAACAAATCACGAAACGCACAGATAAACACAAAATATGTATTAATAACAACCAACAATAAAATAATCAATGATATATTAAAAGGTTAACAAGCAACGCTATAAATAACCAAAAAACTGCATTCGAATCCACAGTCATTCGCATTATGCCCCCTAGAATAATTGTGAACACAACCGTTACCTCCCACCAAAATAACCGCTAAAATAATAAAATAGATTACCCACAATGCAATAAAATACATGGCCCACAATGCAACACTGTCCTGTATAGTCAAGCAAAAACATAATGCACATGGCATTCCGTTTCTGTGCATCATGAAAGAAATTAGGTGTTGGCATCAATGGCCACTTTTAAATTTACATTCGCTGCGTCTCTGATATTGAGCACATAAATAAAGCATACATTAAAACTATATTTTAGGGGTCTTTGACAAAATTCAACGGAGAATCTGCAATGTGATCGATCCCGACTTGCCAGCACGGATACAGTCACTTTCTCACCGGCACAATGTGGCTTCCCTGTATCTCTTCTACAAATACTTTCACGGCATCTGCTCCGATGAACTTAGCTCACTAGTGCCCCCATTATACGAATTTACTCGAGCCACAAGATTAGCAACTAGGTCCCACCCTTTTACTGTGAAACCAATAAACTGTAAACACAAATTCTACTCCACTAGCTTCTTTTCCCGCACTTCCCGCCTGTGGAATTCCCTTCTATTTACTTGCTTCCCGACAGCTACAACCACCAAGAATTTAAATGTAAAGTCAATAGTCATCTCCTATCTCATGCTCTCATCTTATTTCTGCAGTATTCTCATCCCTCTCCTATCCGCTTCCTGACACCCCCTTTATTCTGACACTCCTTCTCATAACTTTCCTCCTATGTAACCCACTGCACAACAGTATCAGTATAATACCTTGCTTGGGGCGATACGATTTAAAATATATATATATATATATATATATATATAGTCATCCCCAGACAGATCTGTTTCGCTGTATCACAGCTCATCAGTACGGTTAGACAGCCGATTGCTTTTTACCTAGGATGGAAACCCGACCGAATTGGCGTCAGTCGGCGATTCTACCTCTGAGCTATGGGCGCTCGGTAGAAGGAGGCAGACTTTTTAGCGTGTATATTATCATTATACACGCCCAATAGCTGAGAGTGTTCTAATTCATTGCTGAATGAACGATACGTAAATGCTAGAGTAGCTACTGTTTTTCAAAGTTTACCATTCTTCCAGAATGCTCAATCAGGGTGTGAGAGCGTAGATAGTATATATATATATATGTATGAATGTATGTATGTATGTATAGATGTCCAGTCCGTAAACGGCGAGAATAATCAAACAAGATCAACTTAATATAAAATATTAAGTGCTATATCTATATAGAGAGCTCAATGGATGTTATCCAGAGCAATATGATATATATAAAAGAAAATTCAACAAATCATTTAAATTGGTTATAAATTATAATTCATTTCAATAAGCCAAATAAGCTCATTTCATCAGACCACACAATATTCGTTCCAAATACCTTGGTACAAAACTTTTACCGGAATAAGCATTTCTTTTAACTGAAGAGAAAAATAAGAAAAAACATAGTAAGGACAGAGACATTGGCGTCAGCTCAGTTGGGAATATCCAGACCAGTTGCGAAGATGTTCACCACCAACTCGTTAAACGACCACTTCCAATTCCATAGATACGTATGTATGTGTAACCCCCAAATTAACACACCCATGTAAACTAACTTATATCCACATACACACATGCGCACACATCCACGTATGTACATACAAACGTGATTGTGTTTATACTTATACATACCTACAGACTTACATTTATTCATGCCTACATACGAATCTTACGTTCGTATATTCACATATATATTTTACAAAGACGGGATTTTTCCACGTATAAATAGTGTTATATATATCTACGTATGCTAACAATTCTTATACATACTCCCAAATTACGCATATATTTTCATACTTACATACATCCTCACATCCATGCGTATATCTACTCATAGATGCTACTGCACCCACATATGCGTGTGTGTGCACATACAAATATATTCTTCATATATACATTCATCTATTTATATCCACATATAATTATTGCGTTCACACACTCGCAAATTTATGAGGAAAAAAATCCTCCAACGAATGATCCACATAAAATATGAAAGAACTGGTAAGTGTGTTGGAATGGGGTAATACTAAGATTTTATGTGTTAGACAGTTTAAATTTATTTTTATGACGGCATTTGAAAATTATTTCATTCCCATGCTTAGACGAAAAGATTAGAATTATCAAATTCAGAGAATCTAGCCAATTATGAAATCAAAGAAACAACATTCCTAGCAGTATATTTAGCTATTGATTTAATGTAGTCGTTCTACTTGAGGTCGGCTGAGAGAGTGAAGCCGAAGAGGCGCAGAGTATGACTGATGATACATGCTGATAGTGGGTAGGAGATATTGTCAATGGTGGTTTAAGGATAGCAGCTTTGTTTTAGAAGCATTAAAATTAAAATTTATGAGCCATTCCTCACGCCAGTTCACCACAGATTTGAGGTCTGTTTCAAGATCAGCGGCGTGAATAGCTTTGTTAGCCTTGGAAGATGTTTTATTGAAGCAGAAGTAAATGATGGTGTCGTCAGTGTAAATGTCTACTTGAAATCTGATCACATCAGAGAGATTGTTCATAAAGATCAGAAAAAGCGTAGGACCTCGGATAGACCCTGGGGGACACCTGCGTTCGTATGATAGGATCTAGAGGAATGCTCGTTCAATATGATCCTTATTACGGGGTTTGATAGAAACGACTGCATCAAATCAAACAAGCGGACAGTTATACCATAGCCCTGCAGATTGTGCCGAACGCCAGCGTGCCAAACTCTCTCAAATGCTTTGTAGACATCCAGGGCAACAGCTCTAGCTTCGACGTTCTTATCAAGAGCCTGGTATATGCATTCGGTGGTCGTTAGCATATCAGCGGTAGGCGTGGCAAAGCGGAAGCCGTACTGTTTGTCGAGGAGTAAGGTTATAGGCTGTGAGATGTTGAACCACTTCAGCAGTGGTGATAGCCTCGAACATTTTGCCAAAAATCGGTAGGAGTCTGATAGGGTGATTATTAGAGAAGTCTGAGGGTTCTTAAATACAGGAACCACAGAGGAGGACATCCAGCAGACAGGAAGCAGAAAGGTAGTACTTATAGAGTTTGGAGAGGGCACATTTCTTCATGACGATAACCAGGATTTCGTCACCTCCGTTTGCTTTATGGGGGTCAAGCGTTTAAATTATGTTAGAAACCAGAGAGGGGGTTATATTTTAAGTCCCTTAATTGAGGCACAGTTCTAGGTGGGAAGTCAGGTGCGGATAGTACAGACGAGTTAAATGTGGAGTTGGAAGGTTTGCTGTTGTTCAGAGTCGCCAATCGTCTTTGAAGCAGGACTTGCGGGCTGGTATACGCTGCTTCATTGTATCATCAAACAACAGCTTAGCATCATTTAGGATCTTCCTGCACTAATTATGAGTAAAAAGGCGCCTATTATAGTCAGGAGCATGGCTCCGATACAGCCGGAAAAAAGTGATTCCTGGAGGCAATGGCGGCCGAGCAAGCAGGGAGACGAATGAGAATTATTTCCTGGATGGGGTGAAAGCTAGCATCAATGCTTTCATCCCATCCAGGAAATAATTCTCAGTTGAATCCATTGTATTCACTTACGCGCAAATACCATTGGGAGAGGTATTAATCCGTCTCTTCCTTCCAGTTATGGGTTAAATAGCAGGACAGATTGGGTTCTATAGCCTTGGCCGGCAACCAGTCTACTGCAGAAAGCAATGGCAACCTACTGCGGAATAATCTTCTGCCCAGTAAGTCATGTCGCTTTCGAGACATGATCGCCCACGCGTGTATTACGTGTGGCACTTAACTGACTGAATTAAAAAGTAACTCCTTATTTTATGTATGATGGACTCTACCGCCTAAATATAAATTTTACAAAACGGGAGAATTCATTATACATAAAATAGGGAATTACTTTTAAATAGGCCTGTAGATTGAACGCGCTAAAATTGTCTCACAAGAACTCCGTTCATATAAGCAAGCAAGAAACAGAAACAGATCGTCCGTGGATCGGATAAGGAAAAACACCTGGAAATTGCTGATCTGCCAATTCGAATTGCGTGACAGGAAGCATTTCTCGGCCGCCTTCTACGTCTTACTGGCGGTCTATATCGGCTATAACTGCTTTAACAAATGCTTGTCGTTTTTGCTGGTGGGTGAACGTCTATGACTCAAGAACAGGTGAAAAATGAAACGGAGAAAGCAAAGAAACGGTATAAGACATTCTGGCACACACACACACACACACATATGTGTGTGTGTGTGTGTAAATGCAAATGAAATAGTACCGTAAATTCATAGCTGCGTTGAAATGTTTCGTCTTTATGATTTAGCAAGAAGTTTTATTTAAAATTCGATATAGACACCAAATAAACGAAAATGGTTATAAACAGCCGACAATTTGAAATGATTTGTTTGAACATTTTTTTTATCGATACTCGTATTTAAGTAGATATTCTGTTCATAATCAAACAGTATTATATATTTATTTCTACCGGACTGATAATTTACGATAAATTTTTGTTACGAAAATGTGTGTCACTCTGCAGGATTCGAACCTGCGACCTCTATCCATATAGGGGAAGCCACGATGTGATCTGGCGCGTCTTAGACCTTTCAACCACGAATGACAATCAGTCTAAACGAAGTCAAATTAAGCCTTTAACAAACTTTCGAATTCATCGTAATAAACATCTCTGCTCTGAAATGTATCGTAATATCAACAAATGTAAACATCTAAACTTATTTATAGATGGAAATTTGTCTGTGTGCGTGTGTCTGTGTGTGTTTGTCCGTTACCTATAGACTCCGAAACGGCTGAACCGATTTTCTTGAAAATTTGCACAGTTGTACTATAAACGTCTGCGAGTGTTCTTAGTAAGGTTTTGTGTCGAGGTATATCGATAATCGAAAAAATTGGGTTATAGAAAAAATTGGGTTATAGAAGGAGTGGTCCGATTTTAATCAAATTTGATACACCCATAGACAAAGACATAAGAAAGGATATTCAGAAGTTTCAAGGTTGCAGTTCTTACAATAGTGCAGAAAATCGATAATATATATATATATATATATATATATATATATATATATATATATATATATATATATAAATCGATACCAGGAAATCAAAATTTGATTTGCATCCATTCATTTTTCTTTCAGTCTACGGTTTCGCTTTAACTGGAAACAACTATTGCTTTTTAGTCTTTCGTGCCAGCGTCCAAAGAGTCTGAGCTCCAGGACCATGGATTAGTTTTAAAGCTTTCATTACAGCCGAGCAACGCCGGGTTATACTGCTAGTTGATTATAAACAGAATATCTTCTTAAATACGAGTATCGATCAAAAATAATGTTCAAACAAATCATTTCATACACACACACACACACACACACGCACACACGCATACACACACACACACACACACATATATATATATATATATATATAGGAATAATGATCTGTAATGTAATCGATCCTGACTTGGCATCTCGACTTTACTCACTTTCCCACCGACATGACATGGCTTCCCTCTGTCTTTTCTACTAATATTTTTCATGACGAGCTTTTTTCCCTGGTGCTCTGAATCCAAGAATTTAAGCGTGCCACTAAACTGGCATCTAGGTCCAATCCTTTTAACGTTGAAATAGTTAAATACAACCTTCACTTCTACACGAATTGTTTCTTTTCTCGCACCTCCGGCTTGTGAAATTCCCTTCCGTTTACTTGTTTCTCTGATAGCTACGATCTCCAAAAATTTATATGCAACGTCAATTTTCATTTCATATCTTCTTGAATCCCGTTCATCTTTTATGCCTTCTTCACTGCACTTTGTATCCAGTTTTTCCTCTCACGGTAACCCCCTGCTTGGGATAAAATGATTGGTTACGCCTTACATGGGATGAAGCTGATTAGTCTCGCCTTACATGTGATGAAATGATTGGCCTCGCCTTACTTGGGATGAAATGATTCTCCCCGCCTTACTTGGGATGAAATGATTGGTCGCGCTTTAATTGAGATAAAAAGATTGGTCCTGCCTTACTTGGAATGAAATGGTTGGTCCCACCTTATTTGGGATGAAATGATTGATTCCGCCTTACTTTAGATGAAATAATTGGTACCGCTTTAATTGGGATGAAATGATTGGTCCCGCCTTACTTGGGATTAAATAATTAGTGCCGCCTTACTTTTGATGTAAAGATTAGTTCTTTTTACTCGAGATGAAATGATTGATCTTGCCTTTCTTGGGATGAAATGATTGGTCCCGCCTTACTTGGGATGAAATAATTAGTGCCACCTTACTTATGATGTAAAGATTAGTTCTTTTTACTAGAGATGAAATGATTGATCTCGCCTTTCTTGGGATGAAATGATTGGTCCCGCCTTACTTGGGATTAAATAATTAGTGCCGCGTTACTTATGATGTAAAGATTAGTTCTTTTTACTCGAGATGAAATGATTGATTTCGCCTTACTTGGGATGAAATGATTGGTCATGCTTTAATTGAGATGAAATAATTGGTTCCGCCTTACTTTTGATTAAATGATTGGTACCGCTTTAATTGGAGTAAAATGATTGGTCCCGTCTTACTTGGGATGAAATGATTAGTCCCGCCCTACTTATGATGTAATGCTTAGTTCCGCTTTACTCGAGATGAAATGATTGATCCCGCCTTTCTTGGGATGAAATGATTGGTCACGCTTTAATTGGGATGAAATAATTGGTTTTGCCTTCTTCTTCTTCTTCTTCTTCTTCTTCTTCTTCTTCTTCTTCTTCTTCTATGTGCCCTGTCTCTTCAGGACGTAGGCGATCATGGATCTCCACGTCTCCCTATCCCTTGTGGCTCTTAGTATGTTTGTTCCTGTTGCTCCTGGCAACCCCCGTTCCGTCATCCACCTGATCAGGCCCTGCAAATATGTTATCCGCTGCCTTCCTCTATCTCTCCTTCCTTCTATCTGTCCAGTCAGTATCAGGTTCTCCAGGCTCTCCTTCCTCATTGCATGTCCCAGGAACTTTAGTTGTCTCTTCCTGATTCTCAGCATCAATTTCCTTTTTGTTGCCATTCTTTCTAACACTTCGTCGTTGCTGGTATGCTCAGTTTGGGATAAAATGATTGGTCCTGCCTTATTTGGGATTAAATGATTTGTCCCGCCTTACTTATGATATAATGATTAGTTCCGATTTACTCGAGATGAAGTGATTGGTCACGTTTTAATAGGGATGAAATGATTGGTTTTGCCTTACTTGGAATAAAGTGATTGGTCCCGACCTACATGGGATGAAATTATTAGTCCCGCCTTATTTGGGGGTGAAATTATTAAAAATAAGAATAATAAAAAAATGAAAGAAATGAATTAGATCCGGCATACATTTAAATTATTTGTTTAAATATTATTTTTAGTGGTTGGTTTGTTTGTTTTGTTTTTATGGCATATCAAACTCGGTGGGTCATTTATTGCCAATTAAATTTTATTTATTTATTGCTGGTAATACCTATTTTTCTTTCAACAATTTATTGTTGTTTTTATACACGTTTTGTGTCTAGTAATACTTTTTTCTTTTCGAGTATCAAGATTCATTGGGATTTGTTTTTAAGGGCAGGGTTCCCAAGTCCTACCCTGTTATTTAACCTATGACTGGAGGGAAGGGACGGATTAATACCTTTCCCAAGGGTAACAGTGCTGAAGTGAATGCATGGTATTAAACTGGAATTCGAACTCGGCTCACCGATTTCTCTTTCTGAGCCGATATCCACTGCACCACAACGCACATCCATCACTATACACTGACAGCACCTGGTATTCCCAAGCGATCACCCATCTAAGTACTGACCAGGATCAACGTTCTCTAACTTCGGTAATCGAGCAAGAACCAGTGTATTCAACGTGATAGGCTGTAAGCACCGTTTTTAATGGATACACATATGAGAGTAGATTGTTTTTATTATTAAAGAAAATATTTACATCTACGGCCTGAATATTCGAGAAATCTTGAAGGGCACATATTGAGTTTCCGCTTTCTTCTAAAATCTTCTCATTCTCTTTCATTTCCAGTGCTATCGCTTCCATCTTAATGACATTATCGCCTTGCTTTGAGTAAACGGATTAATTATATATATACGCTAAAAGTCTGCCTTCATCTAACGAGCGCCCACAGCTCAGAGGTAGATTCGCTGACTGATGTTAATTTGGTTGGGTTTCAATCCTGGCTAAAAGCAATTGGATGTCTAACCGTACTGATGAGTTGTGATACAGCGAAACAGATCTGTCTGTGGATGGCTATATATTTATATATATATATATATAATATATACAAAACTTGCTACGGAAATTAACGAAGATGGTTATAAACAACCGATGATTTGTTTGAACATTATTTTTGAACGATACTCGTATTTAAATAGATATTCTGTTTATAATCAAACAGTATTATATATTTATTTCTACCGGCCTAATTATTTTCGATAAATTTTTGTTACGAAAATGTGTGTCACTCGGCAGGATTCGAACCTGCGACCCCTATCCATATAGGGGAAGCCACCATGTGATCTGGCGCGTCTTAAATCTTTCAAGCACGAATGACGGTCAGTCTAAACGAAGTCAAATTAAGGCTATAAAACAATTTTCGAATTCATCGTAATAACCATATCTGCTCTGAAATCTATCGTAATGTCAACAAATTTAAACATGTTACGGAAATTAACGAAGATTAACGAAACTGGTTTTAAACAACCGACAATTTGAAATGATTTGTTTGAACATTATTTTTGATCGATACTCGTATTTAAGTAGATATTCCGTTTATAATCAAACAGTATATAAACATGTTACGGAAATTAACGAAAATCAACGAACCTGGCTATAAACAGCAGACAATTTGAAATGATTTGTTCGAACATTATTTTTGATCGATATTTAAGTAGATATCCTGTTTATAATCAAACAGTATTATATATTTATTTCGTAACAAAAATTTATCGTTAATAAACAGGCCGGTAGAAATAAATATATAATACTGTTTTATTATAAACTGGGGGGAGAAGAGATGGATTCCCACCTTTTCGAAGGGCTCTACAATTCCTCGTTCCGAGTCGATATCTACTACACCACAAACGTTCTATGTATTATATCAATCTGTGACAGCATTGTGTAATGGCGTCCATGTTGTGCCTAAAGCAATAACATTGGTACAGTTTTTGATGCTAGAAGGCTACACGCCAATCAAAATTCACACATTTGTAAAAGTAATGAAACTTTCCAAGCACTTAATGCATTTGTAGAATAGAAACAGGATTTAAAATTTTAGAATCTCGACAATGCAAACGAATGACGCAAGTTTTGAGTTATCTGAAATTCCCAGTTGTTGCACAATCTCGCATCAACAGGCGACACGGAACTAAAAGAGGCATTGAAAGGTCAACATAAACCGGAAGCTTTCATTATCTACGGAATGAAAGTGGGTAGAATGTGCAGGACAAAAATACTTCGCAATAAATGGTGACTCAGTTGAAAAATATATTCCTGGTTTCAAAACAAATAAATTTAATTCCTTTTGAGAGCAGTTGCGTTATTTTGTTTTATCGTAGCTACCAACAAAATTCACTAAAAAAGACCATACCATGATGAAAATATGATAAGATTTGAGAAACATAATTTTATTAATATACTAGCAGTATAGCCCGGCGTTGCTCGGGTGTAATGAAAGCTTTAAAACTAATCCATGGACCTGAAGCTCAGACTCTTTGGACGTTGGCACGAAAGACTAAAAAGCAATAGTTGTTTCCAGTTAAAGAGAAACAGTAGACTGAAAAAAAAAATGAATGGATGCAAGTCAAATTTTGATTTCTTGGTATCGATATCAAATAAGTTTTTTTAGTCGTAAACTGAATTTTGAAGACTAAATAAGTCCTCTGAGTAAATGGTATCATGGCTGAGACTAAGAACTACAATTATACCTACTTAGAGCCAAACCCGAAGCAAAAACTAAAATAAAAGGGCTGAAAAAAAAGTACAGACATACAGGCAGATAAACAGAGACACACACAAACATCTTGCCTTTTATATATATATTATCGATTTTCTGCACTATTGCAAGAACTGCAACCTTGAAACTTCTGAATATCATTTCTTATGTCTTTGTCTATGAGTGTATGAAATTTGATTAAAATCGGACCACTCCTTCTATAACCCGATATTTTCGATTATCGATTTTCGATATTTATCGGGGGTACCTCGACACAAAACCTAGCTAAGAACACTCGCAGATGCTTATAGTACAACTGTGTAAATTTTCAAGAAAATCGGTTCAGCCGTTTCGGTATCTATAGGTAACGGATACACACACAGACACACACGCACACACAGACAAAGTTCCATTTATAAATAAGTTTAGATAGATTTAGATATTTATTTTAATCTATTAGCTTGAAATTAAAACCAAAATAAAAGCTTCAAGAAGAAGTTTTCTTATTTTTAAATTTATTCTTAAACCTTAGTCATCGCGTTTTCTGTGGTGAAAACCTATTTTATAATAGTTGAGACCTTATCAATTAATACTCGTGATTTCAAAAAAGAAAAACATCATTTTCAAACCACTTTTACTGTTCTATACTCGCTCAAATGATTTTGTATGATTTTTTATCTTAATTTGAAACTATAGGGAATTGGTTAATGCTGACTGAATATAATAGTTGGAAAAATGCTTAAAGCTTCTACTGGGTATAAAGTGGGGGATCTGTTTTCTATTGTCATGAAGTAATAAACTAATCCCCACTAATTACTACTTAATAATATAATACATATCTTCTCCCTCTAGCTATGAGTCAAATAATAGGACAGGTTGGGTTCTATAGCCTTGGCTGGCAATTAGTCTATTACTTTTGATTCGGCCTTGTGTCATACATAACCGAACTCCCTACAGCTTTCAGATTTTATTCGTAATCATCAGCAGAAGGTTGGAATGTGTGAATCAGTGTGGAAGAGTGGAAGAATAAAAAAATATTTTTTCATGTTAAAATAGAAATTTATTAAAAGAATAGAATAACAAGAATGTGTAGCAGTTAAAGTTCAATGAGAAACAAGTAATGAGTTAAGGGTATCAAGAGTTCGTGCAAATATTCGTAGTAGTAATTTGTTGGAAAGAGTTTATGCGTACGTAGGTATGTATGTATGAGCGTTTGTTCGGTAGGAGTGACTTTGAGAGGAGAAGAAGTAGAATGAATCAGCACACGAGAAAGAAGGAGAAAGAGAATGTCCGGATAGGAATTGAAGCTTCTCCCGTTACATTTTAGTTTGTTGTCTCTCCTTCTTCCATGTGACTGACTGTCTGACCGACGCTGATCAAAGTCATTTATAGTCATTGAAAATTTTTGCACTGGATCGCGATTTCTGTTGTATTCACTATTGTTATGAAAAGCACAGTAGCTTCAAAATGTTTCGGGGTAACAATTTGATCGAGCTAGTCTGTAATTATAGGGAGATGGCTAATGTTATTTAATTCGGCCTTGTGTCATACTTAACCGAACTCCCTACAGCTTACAAGTTTTATGCAGAATTATCATCAGAATTATCAGAAGGTTTTCATCAGAAGGTTGGTTGGAATGTGTATTTGTGTGGAAGAGTGGAAGAATGAAATATATATTTTTCATGTTAAAATAGAAATGTATTGAAAGAAAAGAATAACAAGAATAGGTAGTAGTTAAAAGTTCAATGAGAAACATGTAATTAGTTAAGGGTATCAAGAGTTGTAGAAATGTTCGTAGTAGTAATTTGTTGGAAAGAGTTTATGCATTTATAGTCATTAAAATTTTTCGCATTGGATCGTGAAGTCATTTCTAGTCTTGCAAATCGCTCCCATTGGTCAGTCAGTCAGTTAAGTGCCATACGTGATAAACGCTTGGACGATTCTTTCGAGACATGACTGACTGGGTAGAAGATTATGCTGCAGTAGGCTGCTATTGCTTTCTGTGGTAGACTGGTTGCCAGCTAAAGCTATAGAACCCAATCTGCCCTGTTATTTAACCCATAGCTGGAGGAAAGAGACGGATTAATACCTTTCCCAAGGATATTTGCGCGTAAGTGAATGCAGGGAATTCAACTGGAATTCGAACTCTATCTGGGTTGAAAATTTTATACGATTGGAGATGAACAAGTAATGTCTCTATTATCGTGAAGGTAATTGGAAATACCTGTTATGTCTGTTCTGTTCCGGTTCCGGTTCGTATAAATGCTCATGTGAAAGATATGAATTCATCCCCAGTTTAGGCTGGCTTCTTTAACTTCAGATATCTGCCAGGTTAAGGAAGGACACCTCTGAAATTAAAATCCTCCAGAAGACAACAGAAAACTACACCACTGTCTTTCCCAAGGCATCACGACAATTCACAGATAATAAAGAAAGGAATGGAACCATGATCGCCTCTGTCCGGAAAGGACATTGCTTTTAAAAATACTTTTTTTTATCGATGAACCTTCGGGATTTTGAAGAGAAATAAATTTCCTTCGTGTTGATACTAGTCTCATTGTTCTATCTTATCTCAAACTCGTTTTATTGGATTGTTAGCCTTACTTATCGATCAAATCTCAAATTTTGAAGAGAAATAAATTTCCTTCATCTTGACACACAGATTCATTATACAATTTGATCTCAAACTTGTTTTATGGGATTTGTGACCTTACTTATCAATCAACCCTCGTAATTTTAAAGAGAAATAATTTTACCTCATTTAGATACCAATTTCATTATTCTATCTGGTCTAAAACTTGTTTTATAGGATTGGACACCTTACTCATCAATCAGCTGTCGTAATTTTGAAGAGAAATAAATTTACTTCATTTTAATGCCTATATTATTATTTTATCTGGCCTAAAAAAACTTTTTATTGGACTGTAGACTTTATTACTCAATCGACCCTGTTACGTATATCTGTGTAAACCAGTTGTACGAGTTTGTTGTCTGAATTTGAAACAAATTTCTACATACGGGATGACAATTTAATATATTAATCCGCTCTGCACACTATTAGACACCGCCCACGGGCAGATAATACCTTCTTTTTTTTTTCTCCGGTCAAAATGGACGCTTCTGTCAAAGGAGGCCAGTCTTGTGCGCGGAACATTTCTGTGTGGATCAATTCTAGGTTTTAAGCTCACTCTCGTTCAATAAAAGTAGTTTCAAGGGAATTTTAAGAATATCCCAATCTAGGGAATCATTTTTTTATTTTCCTCTTTTTGTCCGATTTATATCCTTTTGTTAAAGACTTCCGTTACATCAAATGCAAGACGCCATTCTTACCAATTCTATTCACTTCACTTGTTCTTGTTGTTGTTGCTGTTCTAATAAAATTTCATTTTATTCTTCATGTCAGTTTGTTAATTTTATTCTCGATATTCTTCTTTCTCTTTTTCCTCGTCATCTTCTTTTTCCTCTTCTTCTTCTTTTTCTTCTTCTTCTTCCACTTTTCTTTCTCTTCTTTTTCCTATTCTTCCTTTACTTCTTCTTTCTCTTCTTCTTCTTTTCGTCTTCTTCTCCGTCTTCTTCTTCTCCTTCTTCTTCCTCTTCTTCTTCTTCCTCTTCTTTTTCCTCCGCCTCCTCTTCTTGTTCTTGTTCTTGTTCTTGTTCTTCTTCTTCTTCTTCAAGTCAACTTCTTCTTTTTCCTCTTCTTCTTCTTCTTCCGCCTCCACTTCTTGTTCTTCTTCTTCAAGTCAACTTCTTCTTCTTCTTCTTCGTCTTCTTCTTCTTCTTCTCCGTCTTCTTCTTATTCTTTCTCTTCTTCTTCTTCCTCCTTTTCTTCCTCTTCTTCTTCTTCCTCTTCTTTTTGCTCCGCTTCTTTTTCTTGTTTTTATTCTTCTTCAAGTCAACTTCTTTTTTTCCTTTTCATCTTCTTCCTCTTCTTCTTCTTCCTCTTCTTTTTGCTCCGCTTCTTTTTCTTGTTTTTATTCTTCTTCAAGTCAACTTCTTTTTTTTCCTTTTCATCTTCTTTCTCTTCTTCCAAATCAACATTTTCGACTTTTCTTCTTCTTCTTCTTCTTCTTCTTCTTCTTCTTCTTTCCTGGTATCTTGTTAGTCGTTCTGAAATGTCACCGGAAATAACAGGTCCAGAATAATGTTTGCCCGCGGCCAAAATTTCTGCAGCACGCTTTCTATGACTAACACTGTCTCCAAATCATACCATTCACCGTACATTTTAGGGCTGGCAATGCCGATGAATAATATGAATACCAATTGACAAATGAAAATTTTGTAGAACAGTAAGAACTACAAAAAAATTGTTGCTAACGATCGAAAATGACAAGTGAAAATTTGCAATCACATAAATTATAACCAAGACTTGGAGAGTGTAACACTCACAGGACGCATCAAAAGCAAGAGAATTTGAAAAAGCTGCAACATAGATTGAATAAATGGATTAATGAACAAATATCACAGGGACAAAATGGGAATTAACAAGGATAAAGTATTGCTGAGAACCGCAGTAGAACAGAGGCTGTGGAGAGATATGATCTCCTGCGACGTACTGAATTAGAGGCTGTGAAGAGTCATGATCGCCTCTGACACAGTGAAATCGATAGTGAATTTAATTGATGAGATTGTGCAAATGGATTGACGAACAAGTACCACACAGAAAAAGTGAAGTCATGAAGGAGCAAGTATTGTTGAGAGCAAGGAAAGAATGGAGGCTGTGAAGGAAGTCAACTTCCCATCAGGAAGTCAACTACAATCATATGTACCTAACAACTGTATAACTATTCAGTCAGTTAAGTGCCATACGTGATACACGCTTGGGCGATCATGTCTCGAAAGAGACATGACTGACTGGGCAGAATATTATCCCGCAGTAGGTTGCCATTGCTTTCTGCGGTAGACTGGTTGCCGACCAAGGCTATAGAACCTAATCTGTCCTGTTATTTAACCCATAACTGGAAGAAAGAGGCGGATTAATACCTTTCCCAAGGGTATTTGCGTGTAAGTGAATGTAATGAATTCAACTGGAATTCGAACTCGGCTCCCCGGTTTCTCGTTCCCAGCCGATATCCAATGCACCACAACGCACATCCTATATAACTATTAGATTGTTAGAAAAATAATGGGCTCTCGATGAGTGCGGTGAGTGCGAGAAAAGAAGCTGTTGGAGTAGAATTTGCGTTTACATTTTATTGGTTTCACAGTAAAAGGGTGGGACCTAGTTGCTAATCTTGTGGCTTGAGTAAATTTATATATTGGAGACAGCAGTGAGCTAAGTTCATCGTAGCAGAAGCCGTGAAAGTATTTGTAGAAGAGACACATGGAAACCACATTCCGCCGATGAGAAAGTGATTGTATCCTAGCTGCCAAGTCGGGATCGATCACATTATAGATTCTCCGTTGGATATTGTCAAGGACCCCTGAGTGGATAGCAGGAGCACCCGACCAGATATGGCAGCAGTATTCAATTGCTTGTTTAGCAGTTAATACTTTTTCTGTTGCATCCGTACGTCTTTACGAAGCAAACTTACATTGCCCGATGTCGACATATATAGATACCTACCTCGTCTCACCACTGTGACGTGATGTGACACAAAGGCGTTTGAGTGTGGGGAACACTAACACGTCCACTCCGTAACCGTCGCTGCGCTAGCCTCGGTGGTGACCACCGATCCACCCCACTGGTGCAACAGTTCTCTGGGACAGAGCACCACACAGTAATTATTTTTCTCAGTTGTTTAACTGCCCTTGAACAAAGAAACAACTGAGACACACTCCGCCCGATGAGGGAAACGCAAGTGACAGAGGAGATCCCCACCCGCCAAAAAAGCAGGTTTGTATATATATATGTGTGTGAAATGTATATATATATATATATGCAATTTGTTATATATACTATGTTATTTATATATTATATTTGCGCAGTACTTATTTGAAAGCGCTCAATATCAGTGATAGAGCTGACATATTCATATAGATAGGTGTGAGTTTGCAACCTTTGCAACCATCGTCTGACGATCGCAAGAGCGTGAAACCCAGGGTCACAAACTCACAGCCATATATATATATATATATATATATATATGGCGTAGCTTAGATGTGGCACAAGGCCGAAAGTAAGAAACACCTAGTGGGGGATCGAACTCACTACTCAATTGTAATGATGCTAGCGAGTCAAGCTTGCTAACCATTACACCACCTCGAGGGGCCCATATTCGTCATCTACATACAAGCCTGTATCACAGCTCATCAGTGTGGTTAAACATCCACTTGCTTCTGGTCGGGATCGAAACTCGACCGATTTGGTGTCGGTCGAAGTCGCTAACCCCTAAGCCATAAACGCATGGAATTAGATAGGGAAAATTTTACTCTGCTATATATAAGCGGTTTATGCACACGCCAGTCGCCGAAAGAACTCAATTCATTGTAATACATAAATTGCAGAAGTGGTAATTGTTTTTCATCTCCAGAGATCTCAAGCGTAACGAGACCATAATATGTTCGTATATATATATATATAGTAGCTACTCTGGCATCTACGCATCGTTCATTCAGTAATGAATTAGAACACTCTCGTCTATTGGGCGTGTATAAAGATAATATCCACGCTAAAAAATCTGCGTCCTTCTACCGAACGCCCGTAGCTGAGAGGCAGAATCGCCGACTGACGCCAATTCGGTCGCTTTTCAATCCTTGGTAAAAAGCAATCGGCTGTCTAACTGTACTGATGAGCTGTGATACAGCGAAACAGATCTGTTTGCGGATGGCTATATATATATATACGTTGACAAGACTCTCCGTGGCAAATGGCTTCGTTATATTCACTTACGCGTAAATACGGTATGACTCCACACCTTCTTCCCCCTACTATGGGTTAATTTGTAACACTAAACAATTATCTAAATAAATACATCAATCTACAAATATTTTCTTGCTCTAAATAACCTGCAAAGAGATGATAAACCGTAAAAATAAATCCATAAAATCAAAAATTAAAAGAAAAAATGAATTTTGAGTGGATAATCAACCAGTGGCTACGCATGACTGGCGCCATCAGTAAACTAGTTTAAAAGTAAAATACCAATTAAAACATGTTGCTAAAAGACAATAAAAGTATCAAACGTGATCCACGTATAATCACTAAAGTTAAGCGACGTCGAAACTGGTCAGGACCTAGATGGGTGAATGCTTAGGAATACCAGGTGCTCCGAATTATTCCAATTCCACTTGTATTCGTTATACTT
Source organism: Ascarosepion bandense (assembly GCA_037127315.1). Lineage (NCBI taxonomy): Eukaryota > Metazoa > Mollusca > Cephalopoda > Sepiida > Sepiidae > Ascarosepion > Ascarosepion bandense. The sequence continues at coordinate 645,756 of JBBBDQ010002187.1, forward strand.
ATGCGCAAATACCCTACCCTTGGGAAAGGCATGAATCCACTTCTCCCCGAAGCTATGGGTTAAGTCGTAAAACTTGAGCTCTACATGTCAGTACTGTTTTTTCTTTTTGTATTTCTTTGAGGCATAGACTACCAGGATCCCCTTTGAACCTTTTCCTTAAAAGTTTCATATTTTCCTGTGCATATAATGGCCCACTCTATCATGCCGAAATTTATATTCAATTGCTAACAATATGCAACCTGATAAAAGATACTCAATTGTAAAGGTAAGTTTTGAAGGCTATCACAAAGCGTTTAGCAAAATAAAGTAAGGTAAAGAAGGTGTTGGGTATTACCTATTTATTATTCATTAATATTTCGAGATCAAAGTCTCATCTTCAGAATGATAGGAGAGCTTGGTCCGTTCGTGGACCGTGCCTTTCAAACCACATCCTAAACAGGGAACAAGGGATGAGCCTCTACACCTGTTCAATAGACGTGGGTGGAGTGTGAACCGGGCGATAGTTTAGTCTATCTACTCCAATTGAAAAAAAATTAGGAAAAGTGAAAAGATTGGAAAAGAGAAAGCCGGAAACCACATCCTAAACAGGGAACAAGGGATGAGCCTCTACACCTGTTCAATATACGTGGGTGGAGTGTGAACCGGGCGATAGTTCAGTCTATCTACTCCAATTGAAAAAAAAATGAGGAAAAGTGAAAAGATTGGAAAAGAGAAAGCCGGAAACCACATCCTAAACAGGGAACAAGGGATGAGCCTCTACACCTGTTCAATAGACGTGGGTGGAGTGTGAACCGGGTGATAGTTCAGTCTATCTACTCCAATTGAAAAAACAATAAGGAAAAGTTTTTTTGCTATATGTAATTTTCTAGCAATCGGGATACCCTTCCATAGAAAGAATTTCAACCTGAGCACTTCTATCACTACGAATCTGTTTTGTTTTACGTATTTAAATGGTTTTTGCAAATTAATTTCAATAACACATTAATCTAGATGGAAATAAACCTCTATCAAGAAGTGGAGTTAAAATATTTGTAAATTTCTGATCCAGAAAAGTTATCAGATTGTAACAAAATTTCCAAACATTATACAAATAAATTTATGATTCTTGTAAAAGTTTTTTTTTTAATCAACACTTTAAATAAAAAGTTCACGGCTTCTCACACATTTTTCATCTATACTTATTTCTCTTGTTGGAACAACGACTATTTCTATCTATCTATCTATCTATCTATCTATCTATCTATCTATCTATATATATATATATATATATATATATATATATATATATATATACATATATATATGCAAACTTATCACTATACTCGTTTCAAAAAACCCTCCGCGTATATATGCGGAAGGAAAAAATGGTTGAAAAAAAAGAAAGAGCTAAGCACATGAACATCAGCCAAAGCGATTTGGACCAAACCAGTACGTAGCCTAAATAAAAAAAACCGAGACGAGTAATCAATAACAAAAAAGCGCTCAATACGTAAACAGAGTAGAATAAGTAAATTAACCCAGTGAGCCAACAAACCTACCAAGGTTTCACCTAAACGGCCAGCCTTCCCTAAAGATCCGTTTAGGTGAAACCTTGGTAGGTTTATTGGCTCACTAGGTTAATTTTCTTATATATATCTAAGATCAATTCCAACAGAGTCAAATTCAAGTAGAACACAATGATACATTTTTTATTAAATTTAACAGAGTAATATAAGCTTAAAAATTTTTGGATATTCTACAAATCCATGGGTAATAGATATTTCGCAGCCAAGGCGCCGTTATTCAGACCCAAATCATATAACGGTTAATGTTTAAAATCATCCAGAAAATAGTCACATACAGTTTCTGACTGTGAATCTTTTTTGGATGATGTTAAATATTCACTGTTATATGATTTGGGTCTGAAGAGCGGCGCCTTGGCTGCAAAATATTTATTACCCATGGATTTGTAGAATATCCAAATTTTTTTACGAGTATATATAGTCATCCGCAGACAGATCTGTTTCGCTGTATCACAGCTCATCAGTACGGTTAGACTCTGATTGCTTTTTAACTAAGGATTGAAACTATATATATATATATTTTTTTTTTTATTTCAGCTTGATAAAAAATTTTCTAAAGTGGTTGCAATTCGTTTAATAAAGTTTTTTCTTAGTGCGTTGTGGTCCAGTGGATATCGACTCGGAACGAGAATTCGGAGAGCCGAGTTCGAATTCCAGTTGAATTCGTTGCAATCATATACGCGCAGATACCCTTGGGAAAGGTATTAATCCGTCTCTTCCCTCCAGCTATGGGTCAAATAACAGGACAGATTGGGTTCTATAGCCTTGTTTGGCAACCAGTCTACCGCAGAAAGCAATGAAAACCTACTGCGGGATAATCTTCTGCCCAGTCAGTCATGTATCTTTCGAGACATGATCGCCCCAGCGTGTATCACGTATGGCACTTAACTGACTGATATATAGTTTAATTAAGATTTGTTGAAAAACAGGGCCATTTTTTAAATATTATGTTAGGGGTTCACTTACTTTTGCACATCCTTATATATATATATATATATATATATATATATATATATATATATATATATAATGTGTGTGTATGTGTGTGTGTGCTTCCATCGCTTTTCGCTCGCCGACATTTACACTCCCATTAGTCGGTATTCTTTCGAATTGCCAGCCCACGGCAAACAACGCTTCAATTCGGGAAAAGGCGATCAAGTATGAAAACTTAAACACGAAGAAGTCCATCTCCGTCTTTGCTGTAGGGAAGTGCACGTACGCATGCGCAAGTATTCGAACAAAGCATTAACAGAAGGACTCAAGGTACTTTATCCAGTGTATGAACGTCTGATAAGGACGGCTAACCGTGCTGCAATAATGAACAAGATGGTGTCTCCCAACTATCAACGAGTGAGTTTGATCTTTCATTGAGCGCCCTCATTAATTGTGGCCTTGCGTGAAACCTAAGCCAAGCTTAAGAAATACGTCGCTAATATTTCGAAATAGTCGATTGGTGAAATTCAGTTTCAGTGTTAATTCTATTCGATGCTCAACCTTTATATATATATATATATATATATATATATATATTGAGCACTCTTGAAGAATGGTAGACTTTGAAAAACAGTAGCTACTCTGACATCTACGCATCGTTTATTCGGCAATGAATTAAAACACTTTCAGCTATTAGGCGTGTATAATGATAATATACACGCTAAAATGTTTGCCTCCTTCTACCGAGCGCCCGTAGCTCAAAGGTAGAATCGCCGACTGACGCCAATTTAGTCGCGTTTCAATCCTGAGTAAAAAGCAATCGGCTGTCTAACCGTACTGATGAGCTGTGATACGGCAAATCAGATCTGTCTGGGGATGACTATATATATATATATATATATATATATATATATATATATATATATATATATATTAGAAAAAGAAATAGGGTTGTTCCAATGATAGAAATTGGTATAGAATAAAAAGTGTGAGAGGCAGTGAACGTTTTGTTTAAAGTGTATATTTATTGTTGTTCATTTGTCGCATTTTAGAACATAAACTAAATTTTTCGAGTTGAGGCTCAGATCCGATTTTATTTCGAATGTAGATGTAGTTTCGAATTTGAAATGTTCTCCTTCTATGCGCAAAGATATACGTGGGAGCGACACAAGGCTTGAATAATAGAGTATCCCTTCATAAAAGCAATATAAAAATATCATATAACAGGAAATTATATGTCTCCCAACATTTGCATGAATGCAGTGGGGGCAAATTCAAAGTAATACCTGTCTACCAAAATGCATATTATGACACACTAATAATGCAGGAAGAAAGATTAATAAACAAAAATACAAGCCTCCGCTCATCAAAACATGAAAAACACAAACACCGAAAAAAAAACACATACACACACATACATATACACACATACATATACACACATACATACGCTCACACACACACACACACACACACACACACACACACACCAAATTCAAATGATAACCTCCAAACAATAAAAAGCACCAGATGATCCATAAAAAAATTCTAAATTATAAAGACGAAATCAAAAAACGCTCTCACTTACATACACACACACACAAACATTCACACACAAACACACACACCAAATTGAAAAAAAATATCGTCAAAGCAATAAAAACAACCAGATGGCCGATAGAAGACAATTACAAAGACACTCCTGGATGAGGAAGGCGCCTACAAGACAGTTCTAATGAGGGAAACCCTAACCCAAAACCATTTCAAGTTGTGGTAAGCACTTGAATTATTTATCTACTAGCAGTATAGCCCGGCGTTGCTCGACTGTAATGAAAGCTTTAAAACTAACCCATTGTCCTGGAGCTCAGACTCATTGGACGTTGACACGAAAAACTAAAAAGCAATAGTTGTTTCCAGTTAAAGCGAAACCGTAGACTGAAAGAAAAATGAATGGATGTAAGTCAAATTTTGATTTCCTGGTATCGATATCAAATAAGTTCTTTTTCGTCGTAAACTGAATTTTGAAGGCTAAATAAGTCCTCTGAGTAAATGATGTCATGGCTGAGACTAAGAACTACAATTATACTTACTTAGAGCCAAATCCGAAGCAAAAACTAAAATAAAAGGGCTGAAAAAAATACAGACATACAGGCAGATAAACAGACACACACACACATCTTGCCTTTTATATATATATATATATATATATATTATCGATTTTCTGCACTATTGTAAGAACTGAAACCTTGAAACTTCTGAATATCGTTTCTTATGTCTTTGTCTATGAGTGTATCAAATCTGATTAAAATCGGACCACTCCTTCGATAACCCGATTTTTTCGATTATCGATTTTCGATATTTATCGGGGGTACCTCGACATAAAACCTAGCTCAGAACACTCGCAGACGCTTATAGTACAACTGCGCAAATTTTCAAAAAGATCGGTTCAGCCGTTTCGGAGTCTATAGGTAACGGGGACACACACACACACACACACACACACACACACAAAGTTCCATTTGTAAATAAGTTTAGATTTATTTATTTATCTGTTTATCCATTTATGCACGTGCTGATGTGAAAAACCACAAACATTTCAACCGGCCAATATTTGATTTATTTCATTTTATTGATCTGTCTTATTTTATTTATTTTATTTGCTGATTTACTAACTTTTAATTACTTACTAATTTATAAACAACACCTTCACAAACAAAAGGAACTCAATACGTAAAGCCACAATTTTATTCACCTGAAGAGAGTCAACTTTAGACTCGAAACACGTGTAGCGTCACAAATATCATTATGGACATTGTGTCATAACATGTATAATAACAACAATAAATATACGTTTTAAACAAAACGTTCACAGCCTCTCACACTTGTCTGTTTTAATTTTTACATATATTTACTCTATATGTATTTATATACAAATTTATACAAATGTATTTAGAGCTCTCCTAGACAGTTATCATACCACTTTATGTACAGGACACTCCTTTGGATTATTCTATATCTACACCGCATATATATACATTAGTCATCCACACACAACCCCGCCTCGCTGCACCAGAGACAACTAGTGTGACCAGCCACATCCACCCGCCTCCGCCAGGGGCCGAAACTCGATCGACTCGATGTGAGTCGGAGTCGCCACATGCCAAGCCTTAGGTAGATATTCGTCATCCACATACAAGTCTGTTTCGCTGTATAACAGCTTATCAGTGTGGCTAGACATCCACTTGCGTCTGGCCGGGATCGAAACTCGGCTGAATGAGAATCAAACGCAGATCCTTCACTTGACCTGTGTTGATTATCACAAGTCGGGTAAGATTACTGATTGAAACCGCTAACCACAACTTCATCTGTTCTCTTACTTTCTACCCATGCGCCCACCAAGGAGCGGCCATATATATATATATATATATATATATATATATATACAATTGTATTCTGCTCTACTTTCGTACTTTCGTATCGAGCACTTTGCTGTTAAGGTTTCATCTTGGAGTTTTCTTTCAAACGAGCACGAGACGTATTGTTCTTGTGCGCTGTTTGTTTCTTTTTTTCTCCCCCATTATTTAACCCCCGAGGGGGTCCTCGCCGGGTTAGAAGACGGTTTATATTACTGTTAGTTAGCATTATTTTCGGTTATTTAGTCTGTTATTATTAGTGTTGCGATACAGTGATTAAGTTCATTACTATATATATATATATTCTTTTTTTTTCTTTTTCTTTTTTAATTTCTTTGCAAATCTATTTAAAAAGGAAAATTAGACTGATTTTTCTCCAGTTTCTGAAAGGATTTTTCTGTTGCTGAGGTGATGTGTTATCCCCCGTGGGGATTTTCATATCGAAATGATCATCCAACATCATTGAATTAATCCTTTTTTAATATATATATATATATATATATATATATATATATATATATATATATATATGAGATAACGATGGATAGTTTTAATTGTATGACAAAATGGAAAAAGTTTTTCAGTTGTCGTTATTCATATTGTCCTTTTACAGATATATATATATATATATATATATATATATATATATATATATATATATATATATATTTTAATCATATCACCCCGAGCAAGGCGGTAACGCCACTGATGTGCAGGGGGTTACGTAAGAGTGAAAAGATTGGAAAAGAGAATGCCGGAAACCATATCCTAAACAGGAAACAAGGGATGAGCCTCTTCACCCGTTTAACAGACGTGGGTGGAGTGTGAACCGGGCGATAGTTTAGTCTATCTACTCCAATTGAAAGTTTTATAACTGAAATTTTACAAGCACACACTCATATATATTATTTGAATAAATAGGAACAGATTTTCTCTTACTTATAGGATTCTTTCGACCAACACTTCTTCAGTGGGTACCGTTCGCAAGATCCAACAACCGAAATCATTTTCGGAGAACAACCCAGTCTGCGCACGACACTGTGATAGGCCAGCACATGTTGGCCAGTCCAGATTGTGCCGAAGCGTATGGAGATAGCTGTTTCACTATTTGACACAAGAACTTGTCGCAAAACAATTTACGTATGTTTGAAATTATCTGCATCAAGTTACACAGACCCGGGGTTTTGTAAACAAAAAGAGAACTACATGCGATCTCACGAGTTATTTACTGGGCTGTGAGTATTTTTCTTTTTTTTTTCTTTTTTTCTTTTTTTTTCTTTTTTTCTTTTTTTTTCTTTTTTTTTCTTTTTTTTCTTTTTTTTCTTTTTTTTTTTCACTTTTATTTTCTGCTGAAGACTTTTCCCTTTTTTTCGTAAACTCTTTTTGCAATGAATTATTTTTAATCGTGTCCCGACATTGTCCTCTTCTTCCAGTTTGTCTTCATGGTTAGTCTTCTGTCTTTTGTCAATTAACCTTGCCAACGGAACCCTCTGAAGAAGTGCTAGCTGAAAGAATCCTAAGGTTAATGGAAAAAAATGACTTCCTACCTATTCAAAACAATTATTTAAGTTAGGTGGTATCAAATCCTTGTCCCTCTCTCACACACACACACACACACACACACACACACACACACACACACACAGATATATATATATATATATATATATATGTAAAAGAAATGCTGGTTGAACCTGTAGACGGCAGTGATCAATGGTATCATACATATCAGAAAGTGTCTTGACATACGGACAACGTCTTCGGCTGAGGAGATCGGTATTTGACACCTAGGTAGTAAGTAAGTAGTGTGTATTTTGTTCTGTGATATATATATATATATATATATATATATATATATATATATATATATACTAGCAGGATAGCCCGGCGTTGCTCGGGTGTAATGAAAGCTTTAAAACTAATCCATGGTCCTGGAGCTCAGACTCTTTGAACGTTAGCACGAAAGACTAAAAAGCAATAGTTGCTTCCAGTTAAAGCGAAACCGTAGACTGAAAGAAAAATAAATGGATGTAAGTCAAATTTTGATTTCCTGGTATCCATATCAAATAAGTTTTTTTCGTCGTAAACTGAATTTTGAAGGTTAAATAAGTCCTCTGAGTAAATGGTATCATGGCTGAGACTAAGAACTACAATTTTACCTACTTAAAGGGCTGAAAAAATAGATATACAGACACACACATACACAAACATCTTGCCTTTTATATATATATATTATCGATTTTCTGCACTATTGTAAGAATTGCAACACTGAAACTTCTGAATATCGTTTCTTATGTCTTTGTCTATGAGTGTATCAAATTTGATTAAAATCGGACCAGTCCGTCTATAACCCGATTTTTTCGATTATCGATTTTCGATATTTATTGGGGGTACCTCGACACAAAACCTAGCTAAGAACACTCGCAGACGCTTATAGTACAACTGTGTAAATTGTCAAGAAAATCGGTTCAGCCGTTTTGGAGTTTAAAGGGAACGGACACACACACACACAGACACACACGCAGAGACAAAGTTCCATTTATAAATAAGTTTATATATATATATATATATATATATATATAGTCATCCGCAGACAGATCTGTTTTGCTGCATCACAGCTCATCAGTACGGTTAGACATCCGATTGCTTTTAACCCAGTATTGAATCCCGACCGAATTGGCGTCAGTCGGCGATTCTGCCTCTGAGCTCTGGGCGCTCGGTAGAAGGAGGCAGACTTTTAGCGTATCATGTATCGTACGCCAATAACCAGAGTACTCTAATTCATTGCTGAATGAACGATGCGTATATATATATATATATGGATTCTAATTTAACATAGTCGATTTGTCAGAGTAATGTGTATACTAATATATAATAACTGTGTAAAAAAATAAAAATTAACAAAGCACTCGGACTAGCCAAAATGTCTGTGACCTGTTATTGCTCTTTAGTGCAGTGGATATCGACTCGGAACGACAAATCGGGGAGCCAAGTTCGAATTCTAGTTAAATTCCTTGCATTCACTTACGCGCAAATGCCTTTGGGAAAGGTATTAATCCGTCTCTTCTCTCCAGTTATGGGTTAAATAACAGGACAGATTGGGTTCTATAGCCTTGGCTAGCAACCAGGCTATCGCAGAAAGCAATGGCAACCTTCTGCGGGATAATCTTCTGCTTAGTCAGTCATGTCTCTTTCGAGACATGATCGCCCAAGCGTGTATCACGTATGGCATTTCACTGACTAAATGATGAGGGAGAGCTTGGAGAATCTGATACTCACCAGACGGACACAGAGAAAGAGAGACAGGAAAAAGCAGCACGTGGAGTACTTGATGAGCTTGTGCAAATAGACAGTTGAGCGAGGTCTGAGAGAAATAACAAGAAAAATGTAATAAGAACTACATGGTACAGGAAGATGTGGAGGGACATGATCGCCTATGTTCTTAAGGGATATGTCAAATGTACGAAGAACTTATAGGGGTTGATATTCCTCTAAGCAAAATTCACCCACCAACAAGAACGGCGAAGCTCGAACTGTTACCCTAGATATCTCCAAAGTCTGGCATGCTGGCCTTCTACACAAACTACATGGCTATGGTATAACTGGGCGATTGTTTGACCTAATCCAGTCTTTCCTTTCAAATCTCACAATGAAGGTAGTATTGAACGGACATGCCTCCCGATACTATCATACGAACGCGGGTGTCCCTCAAGGCTCTAGTCTAGGTCCTACGCTTTTTCTGATCTTCATTAATGATCTCCCCGAAGTTCCCAAGTATGAATATACGTTGACGACACTACGGTTTACTCTCGCCTCGATCAAAAATCTGCTGAGGATGACAAAGCGAACCTCGCTGCTGAGCTTGAAAAATCTCCGATCCATGGTGAACTGGGGTAAGAAATGGCTCGTGAATTTTAATGCTTCCAAAACGAATCTGCTATCTATTAACCGTCACAGACAGTCGCTCCTACCCCCTCCATTAGCATGGGCCAGGCTAGTCTCCCTGAAAGCAAAACACCTCCTCGGATTAACTCTCACAACAGACCGCAAATGGAATGACTATATCGAATCCATAGCTAAATCCGCAGCTAAGAAGGTCGGACCCTGTGTAGGGTTAAGAAGTTTTTCCCGTCTGAAACAATCCTGCACATATACAAATCTTCCATCCGCCCGTGCATGAAATACTGCTGCCATATCTGGTCGGGTGCCCCTGCTATCCACCTAGGGGTCTTTGACAAAATCCAACGGAGAGTCTGTAATGTGATCGATCCCGACTTGGCAGCTCAGATACAGTCACTTTCTCACCAGCACAATGTGACTTCCCTGTGTCTTTTCTACAAATACTTTTACGGCTTCTGCTCCGATGAACTTAGCTCACTGGTGACCCCTATATATGAATTTCCTCGAGCCACAAGATTAGCAACAAGGTCCCACCCTTTTAATGTGAAACCAATAAATTGTAAATGCAAATTCTACTCCACCAGCTTCTTTTCTCGCACTTCCCGCCTGTGAAATTCCCTTCCGTTTACTTGCTTTCCCGACAGCTACAATTTCCAAAAGTTTAAATGTAAAGTCAATAGTCATCTCCTATCTCACTAACTTGCATCCTCTCTCTCATTCTCATTTTTCCGTCCACTCCACTCTCATCAGTATTCTCATCCTTCTCTTACCCACTTCCTGACACACCCTATAACCTGTCACTCTTTCTCATAACTTTCCTTCCTATGTAACCCCTGCAAAACAGTGGCAGTAAAATGCCTTGCTTGAGGCGATATGATTATAAAAAAAAATTCTAGCAAAATTGTCTCACGGTAAAATGCAGTTTGATGTCACATGTCTCTCATGGATATTCTGAAAATTACTTTCCAAATAAATTGTCACATTCTTCTACTTCTTCTAAGTGCCGGATCACTTTAGGACGTAGGCTGCCATGGTTCTCCACTACTTCCTTCTGGTCGTTAGAGCTCTCTTATTTTGAATATCTTCCAGTGTCAAATTCTCCAAACTCTATTTCCTTGTTTTGAACCCGAGAAATTTCAATATCCTCTTTCTTAGTATCATTAATTTTGTACCCATTTTCCTTAAAACTTGTCTCGTTGTCCGTATGCCCCTTGTAAATACCTCAAATATTTTCGGCACTTATGAAATGTGATTAATTTGTGGTGATACCGAGCAAAAGCGAGGGACCGGATGTTTGCTCTAAAACGACCAGAAAGAAAATGACCAAAAGTCGTCGCTGCGCATCCGGGTTCGCGCAGATGTTCCAGTTGAAAAATAAAATTCGCGTAGGCTCGCGAAATGGAAATTCAATATTTAATTAACTTCTATTTTTCAACCGGAATATCTGCGCGAACCCGGATGCGCAGCTACGACTTTGGGTCATTTGCTTTCTGGTCGTTACAGAGCAAACATCCGGTCCCTCGCTTTTGCTCAGTATGTTTTTTGTTAATGTTTCATCCTGAGGTTTGGAATTGTTGCGAGGCAAACTGAACAAATTTTGATTTAAAATTTATAATTTTAAACGGGTGTCAAAAATTTAATATAAATAACAGACAAATTTTAATTTAAAAATTTATAATTTCAAACGGGTGTCAGAAATTTAATATAAATAACAAAGAAATTTTAATTTTAAATTTATAATTTCAAACGAGTGCCAAAAATTTTATATAAATTAACAAATTTTGATTTAGAATTTAGAATTTCAAACGGGTGTCAAAAATTTAATATAAATGACAAACAAATTTTAATTTAAAATTTATAATTTCAAACGAGTGCCAAAAATTTAAATAATTCAATTAGATAAATTTAATAATTATCTTAATAGAAATTGCTATAGTCGTCCCAGGTGAATTCGTTTACTTACGCAAAAATACCCTTGAAAAAGGTATTTATCCATCTCTTCTCCGTTTAGCTATGGGTTAAATAGCAGGACAGATTAGATTCTAGAACCATAGTTGGCAAATAGTCTTCCGCAGAAAGTAATGGTAACCTACTGCGGGAAAATTTTCTGCCTAGTCAATCTTTATCACCCAAGCGCGTATCACGTATGGCAATTAACTGATAGCCATTCCAAAATAGAATTTGCTGACATCTCTCACTCTTCCAACCTATTGACAGTTATGTTGTTTAAATGTAACCTCAATCCAAACTTAACCAACTATCCAAAGCCCAACCTTAGGCGGTTCGGCTCTTGAAATAATATCCGACATTCTTGACGAATATTAGATTACTTCCGAAGGACATCACAGCTGGCTAGAAAGAGTGAGACAAAAGAAACAACATCTAATGATAACATCGAGAAAAAATCAACAATTAACTTCTTTCCATTACACTTTTTTAAGTCCGTGCGAAACGATGACGTCACGACAGTTAAAGGAACAAAAGGGAGATAAATGCGTAAAAGTAATCCTAAATAGAAAAATCTAAACTTATAAATGGAACTTTGTATGTGTGTGTGTCTGTGTGTATGTGTGCCCGTTATCGATAGATTCCGAAACAGCTGAACCGATTTTCTTAAAAATTTACACAGTTGTACTATAAGCGTCTGCCAGTGTTCTTAGCTGGGTTTTCTGTCGAGATATCCCCGATAAATATCGGAAATCGATAATCGAAAAAATCGGGTTATAGAAGGAGTGGTCTGATTTTAAAGAAATTTGATACATTCATAGACAAAGACATAAGAAACGATATTCAGAAGTTTCAAGGTTGCAGTTCTATCCTTGGATGACTTATTTGTCTCCGATATTGGAAATCGATACCCCGATATCCTACCTGGTCTGATCAAATTCAGTTTTTTCAGCCTTTTTATTTTAGTTTTTGCTTCGGGTTTGGCTCTAAGTAGGTATAATTGTAGTTCTTAGTCTCAGCCATGATACCATTTACTCAGAGGACTTATTTAGCCTTCAAAATTCAGTTTACGACGAAAAAACTTATTTGATATCGATACCAGGAAATCAAAATTTGACTTACATCCATTCATTTTTTGTTTTCAGTCTACGGTTTCGCTTTAACTGGAAACAAGTATTGTTTTTTAGTCTTTCGTGCCAACATCCAAAGGGTCTGAGCTCCAGGACCATGGATTAGTTTTAAAGCTTTCATTACACCCGAGAAACGCCGGGCTATACTGCTAGTTTAATATAAATAACAAACAAATTTTAATTTAAAATTTATAATTTCAAACAAGTGCCAAAAATTTATCAAAAAACAACTTTGATATAAATCTGTCATTTTGAGGTGAGGGTGAATTAATATTTGCGATAAGTAACCTTATATTATTTGGGGTTAATTAACAGAAAAAAATCTTCCATCATTTCCGATAGATGCAATGGCGATCGAAGAAAAAAAAAGGCAGATGATTGACATTGATGTCCCGAAATATTTCTTTTTGTTTTTATCTTTCCATTTAGGATTACTTTTACTCATTTATCTCCCTTTTGTGCTTTTAACTGTCGTGACGTCATCGTTTTGCACGGACTTAAAAAAAGTGTAATGCAAAGAAATTATTGTTGACTTTTTCTCGATTTTATCATTAGATGTGGTTTCTTTTTTCTCACTCTCTCTAGCCAGAGTATTCTCAGCATCCTTCGGTAGATCACATTTCTGTTAGTTGAAGTCTCCCATTCATCTGAGAAGAAGTTGTCAATCATCCAATATCATATAGGAAGATTAACATTTCAGCCCTCTTTTCTTTGTTTCTAAGGGCACTGACCTCTTTCGTCAATGCAATTCTATCAACAAAAATATTCCTTTAGTTCAATGGTGTCCTAAATGGAACAATAATAATAAAGAAGTTTTTCCACTTTGTTATTAATTTACCGCATATTCTCTTGGGTTTTATAGCCGTGGTTGGCAACCAGTCTACCGCATAAAGTAACCTATTGCGGGAAAATGTCAGCCCAGTCAGTGATGTTTCTTTCTAGACATGATCGCCAATGCGTGTATCACTTATGGCACTGATTGATTTATAGTATAGTCGGTCACCGAAAATCATCTGTACATAACGCAACCACTTGATCAGAAAAACTCGTATTATACACAAGTATAATCGGTACCAAACACATTTTAAATAATAAATAATGGTATTAAAATAAAAACATCAATAACCTTAGCAAAATTTAATAATTATCTCAATAGAAATTGCTATAGTCGTCCCAGGTGAATTCGTTTACTTACGCGAAAATACCCTTGAAAAAAATATTAATCCATCTCTTCTCCTTCTAGCTATGGATTAAATAACAGAACAGATTAGATTCTAGAACCATGGTTGGCAAATAATCTTCCGCAGAAAGTAATGGCAACCTACTGCGGGAAGATTTTCTGCCCAGACAATGATGATCACCCAAGCGTGTATCACGTATGGCAATTAACTGACTGATCAGTTAAGTACCATGCGTGATATACGCTTGGGCGATCATGTCTCGAAAAAGACATTACTGACTGGGCAGAAGATTATCCCGCAGTAGGTTGCCATTGCTTTCTGCGGTAGACTGGTTGCCGACCAAGGCTATAGAACCCAATCTGTCCTGTTATTTAACCCATAACTGGAAGGAATAAATGGATTAATACCTTTCCCAAGGTTATTTGTGCGTACGTAAAGGCAATGAATTCAGCTGGAATTCGAAATCGGCTCTCTGATTTCTCGTTCCGAGCCGATATCCACTGCACCACAGCGCACATCCTAACTGACTGATAGCCATTCCAAAATAGAATTTGCTGACATATATGCATATACATATGTACTCTCTCTTCCAACCTATTATTGACAGTTATGTCGTTTAATTTAAATGTAACCTCGATCCAAACTTAACCAACTATCCAAAGCCCAACCCTAGGCGGCTCGGCTCTTGAAATAATATCCGACATTCTTGACGAATATTAGATTACTTCCGAAGGACATCACAGCTGGCTAGAAAAAGTGAGAAAAAAGAAACAACATATAATGATAACATCGAGAAAAAAATCAACAATTAACTTCTTCCCATTACACTTTTTTTAAGTCCGTGCGAAACGATGACGTCACGACAGTTAAAGGAACAAAAGGGAGATAAATGCGTAAAAGTAACCCTGAATGGAAAGATAAAAAAAAAAAAAAAAAAAGAAATATTTCGGTACATCAATGTCAATTATCTGCCTTTTTTTCCTTCGATCGCCAGTGCATCTATCGGAAATGACGGAAGAGTTTTCCTGTTAATTCACCCTAAATAATATAAGGTTACTTATCGCAAATATTAATTCACCCCCACCTCAAAATGATAGATTTTAAAGCAAAGTTTGTTTTTTTTTTAATAAATGTTAGGCACTCGTTTGAAATTAAATTTAAATTTAAATTTGTTTGTTATTTATATTCAATTTTTGACACCCGTTTGAAATTCTAAATTCTGAATCAAAATTTGTTTATTTATATTAAATTTTTGGAACTCGTTTGAAATTATAAATTTAAAATTAAAATTTGTTATTTTTTGGACACCGGTTTGAAATTATATATTTTAAATCAAAATTTGGGTCCTTACGTATTATCGGGAGGACCTTTGATTTTTACTTTTTCTTTTTTTTCCCCGCTTATAACACCAAGAAACTGGAAAAATCAGGCTTTCATCACCTCAACGTCAACCACAAGTACAACTTTGTGGATTCGAACACCGGGGCTCATACGCAGACAGTGGAACGCCTATGGGGATCGACAAAGTGGCGAAACAAGAAGCACTGTGGCACTGCACGTCACCATTTGGAGTCGTATTTGGCCGAATTCATGTGGCGGAAGCATGTTGCCTGTACTGATGTCTTTGAGTCACTTTTGGAAGCAATTGCGACGTTCTGGCCTCCGGAATTACAAATGTAATGTTATTTTATTGTTTTAACCGTTTCAATAAATAATTTACTTTAATTTTTGAGTCGTTTTTTTAAAGGTCCTCCCGATAATACGTAAGCATCAAAATTTGTTTGTTATTTATATTCAATTTTTGACACCCGTTTGAAATTCTAAATTCTGAATCAAAATTTGTTTATTTATATTAAATTTCTGGAACTCGTTTGAAATTATAAATTTAAAATTAAAATTTGTTTGTTATTTTTTGGACACCGGTTTGAAATTATATATTTTAAATCAAAATTTGTTTGTTATTCATATTAAATTTTTGACACCGGTTTGAAATTATAAATTTTAAATCAAAATTTGTTTGTTATTTATATAAAATTTTTGGCACTCGTTTGAAATTATAAATTATAAATTAAAATTTGTTATTTATATTAAACTTTTGACACCCGTCTGAAATTATAAATTTTAAATCATAATTTGTTCAGTTTGTCACGCAACAATTCCAAAACTCAGAATGAAACATTAACAAAAAACAGATGAATTAATCACATTTCATAAGTGCGGATAATATCTGAGGTATTTACAAGGAATTTTTTATAATTTAAAAAATATATATAAGAAAAAAACTGTTTTTGGATCGTTTATCGAGGTGAGTACTAATGGCGACTCCGCATTTAAAAATAGCGCAACCGAATTATCTACATTTTGGACGATCGCAACCGAGGTCAGCCAACCAAGGTCAACCAACCAAGGTCAACCCAACCGAGTTACAATGAAAAGGCTTCGTTCTGGGAGAATTTGTTGTGAAGTTAATTGTTAGTTAATATAAATTCTTTTTTTTAATTTTTGAGTGAATTAGAAGAAATAATCCGAGATGCACATCTAAACTTATTTATAAACGGAACTTTGTCTCTGTGTGTGTATGTGTCTGTGTGCGTGTGTATCCGTTACCTATAGACTCCGAAACGGCTGAACCGATTTTCTTGAAAATTTACACAGTTGTACTATAAGCGTCTGCGAGTGTTCTTAGCTAGGTTTTGTGTCGAGGTACCCCCGATAAATATCGGAAATTGATTATCGAAAAAATTGGGTTATAGAAGGAGTGGTCCGATTTTAATCAAATTTGATACGCTCATAGACAAAGACATAAGAAACGATATTCAGAAGTTTCAAGATTTTAAGTTCTACAATAGTGCAGAAAATTTGATATCAATACTAGGAAATCAAAATTTGACTTACATCCATTCATTTTCTTTCAGTCTACGATTTCGCTTTAACTGGAAACAACTATTGCTTTTTAGTCTTTCGTGCCAACGTCCAAAGAGTTTGAGCTCCAGGACCATGTATTAGTTTTAAAGCTTTCATTACACCCGAGCAACGCCGGGCTATACTACTTACTGAAATAATATTGATTATTTCGGCATACTTGTCTAGTACTCTGAATTTGCTTTGTGGTTGAAATGATAGTGTGGCGTACAGAACACCCGGATTAAAAAGGAGAATTTAATGCAGGATAACCTGTCCACTAAATACAAACAAACTTCAAGAAAAGACAACGCAATAAGAAATGTTTGCATAAAATTTGAAAATAGTATATTTAACAACATATATACAGAAAAAACATTTTGTATATTTTTTTTATATTTTGTTTGATAGAAAAATGTCTTTATGAACTAAGCGAATGTGGTTTGAAGAAAAAAGTGTCCATGTTTCGCTGTCTGTAATTCAACAGAGTAGTAGAGTAATATCTGTTTCTTTTTCTTTTTGTGTCGGCCGCTAAGTAAGTGGAAAAGGAAAGGGTCGATCAATTTAAGGTGAAAAAGAGAGTGTGAGTGAGAAATAACAGGGAAAAGGGTCAAATGAAAATAGTAATAAGTAGTAGAATGCGTGTGTGTAAAAAGATTAATCAGTCTACTTAACTAATAAAGTCTGTGTTCTCTTTCCCTTTTCTGATCGGCGAGAAATGTAAAAAGTTTTTTTATGAGGCAGTAGAAGATGTCTTGTTGTTGTTTTTGTTTTCCTTTCCTTCTTTTTTGTATTGTTTGAGTCTGCGACGGACCTGTCTATCGGTTCTTTGGCCTCTCTGATCTCTGGGCCTTTCTGACTGTTTCGACCGTCACGTAACGTTGGTTAAGAGTGGATTTTAGTCATTTGACCGGCTCCAGCATGTATTTTCATTCTTTAGGTGTGAAAAAAAAATTGACTGATGTCATATATCAATTTTCTATTTCCTATCTAATCAGGATTCAGAATTTTACTTTTCACACTGACCTGTGAAATTTGCCTTGGTCTGGGTTTTTCCAAAATGTTTTTAGTCGTTTGAATCCAATTTTGCGTATGTGCAATTTTACTTTGTATCTTTTAATTAACTGTTGGATGATATAGGATTTGTATCCTATAATAGCGAGCTTCCATACTTCTGGCACAATTGAAGACAAACTATGGAGCAGTTTTTAGTAAATTACTTTCAGTACTGTAACGAGTTAAATTCTTACTGGTTCCTTCAAACTGATTACCTAACTAAAACAATCTTATCAAATACGCTTCCTGACAAAATTGTTTGAAATTGGTCTGCTCTAATTTACGAATGTGGCGCACATTTTATCTACATTTTAACAATCACTACTTTACGGTGTGCGTTGTGATGCAGTGAATATCGACTCGGAACGAGGAATCGGGGAGCCGAGTTCGAATTCCAGCTGAATTCCTTGCATTCACTTACGCGCAAATACCCTTGGGAAAGGAATTAATCCATCTCTTCCCTCCAGTTATGGGTTAAACAACAGGACAGATTGGGTTCTATAGCCTTGGTTGGCAACCAGTCTACCGCAGAAAGCAATGGCAACCTACTGCGGGATAATCTTCTGCCCAGTCAGTCATGTCCTTTCCGAGACATGAAGCGTGTATCACGTATGGCACTTAACTGGCTGACTTTAAGGTGTTCATCCAAACACCACCCAGACGAAGTGTAGCCCAAGGTCGAGTTTAAAGTTTACAATCAGAAAGACACAGATGAAAATTCTAAGGAAGATAATGAGAAAAGGTGAGAAAAGGAGACAAGTAAAATTGAATAATCACAAGACATACTGAATGAAAGCCGAAACAGAAAGTAACCTACCCAACCATGGATCACCAAACAAGGAAAGGAAGAAAAGATGTAGAGACAAACATTGTTAAAAGCTGCGATAGGAAGTTGTGAAGAGCCATGAGCGTTCATGTTCTGAAGGGACACGGCACGGCACATAGACGAAGAGACTTAAAAAAAATATTGATATATGTCAGACTAGACCGTCTCCATAAATATCCTGGAGTAATGGTGCGGCATTAATTGATTTTTCAGCTTTTCTTCCACGCCCAGACTTTGTGAAAACATTGCCCTCTCATGTTAAAATAAAAAATCAACAATAAAGAACAGATGAATTTTATGCAATTAAACATGATTAATGCAGATATTCATTGCTGATATTTTGTTCAATCTATATTGTTCAATCAATTATAGATTTTTGTTTTGGTTTTTTTCTTTAACAAGCCGGTTCCACTCAAAACATTGAAGTTGGTTTCGAACTCATTTTTTGGGATCCTTTTCCATGAACGCCTTCAAACGCTTTCCCATTAATCATTTCGACCGATTATTCTCCTGGCTTTCTTAAGTAAAAATCTCTACTTGCAATTTTTTTTTACAATTAAAATCTTATAATTCAATATATTTATTTTATAAAAATATACAAATGTGGCACATGACCAAAAAAGGAATGGGTAGAGGGTGGTCTTCAGTATTTATCCTATACCTATCTAAACACTTTCACGACCCTAGCACACGTTAACAATTTGCACATTTACCACAAGAACCCATCCATCACCTCCCAATCCTTTATACACCACAATGCCACAAATTTACAAGGGACACCTAAAAAGGGGGAAAAACCCATGACAATAAAAATGCATTTATATACAACATAATATATCATTTAAGGCAGAGAGCTTACAGTGACGAAGGCAATTAAAATCTTATAA
Source organism: Ascarosepion bandense (assembly GCA_037127315.1). Lineage (NCBI taxonomy): Eukaryota > Metazoa > Mollusca > Cephalopoda > Sepiida > Sepiidae > Ascarosepion > Ascarosepion bandense. Next base: position 665,492 of record JBBBDQ010002187.1, read on the forward strand.
TTCAATATATTTATTTTATAAAAATATACAAATGTGGCACATGACCAAAATGTGGCACTGCTTTGCAACAACTTTTTTTTCAATATTTATTTTGTATAAAAATACAAAATTATGGTACATGGCCGAAAAGGGGAGGGGTAGAGGTTGGTACACACTTAACTATACTATACCTAGCTAAACATTTTCACGACCCTACCACTTGGTAACATTTTGCACATTTACTACAAGAACCCATCCATCACCTCCCAAACCTTCACACACCACAATGCCACATATTTACAAATGGCACCTAAAAAGGGGAAACAAAATCTTACAATTCAATCGCTTGTTTTCAAATAAAAAGATATTTTGTTTGCGGTTTCACTTCTTGCCTTCAATTGTTTGTTTGTTTTTTGTTTTTGTTTTTTTTCTCAACTTGTTAAAAGTTTATCTTGCATTCGGACTAAATCCTTCTTTCTTGGTTACTTTCTTTTCTTTCTCTTAATATATATGTTTCTTTTCTTTCTTTCTCTTGGTACATATCCCTGCACTCCCAGCCAGTAGATCGTATACAGGGTAGTTCGTAGTAATTTGAATTCCCACTTTTCCTGTCCGATTATGTTTTCGTCCAAAAAAAGGTAAATCTCTGTTAAAATTGCAAAGCAGTTTTACCTTACTAGCTGTTATAATTGTGAGCCGTGAGATGATGATTTTATTTTTCTGTCCGCCTGTCTTTACCATTTCGTCCGTATCCAGCGTGTGTTGGCGCTAAATTTCATTTAGGCTTGAATTCTTTAAATGTAAGTCATTTTTCATGTATCTTTGAATTTCTTTATATATATATATTTTTTTTTCCTTAAATTTGTTTTCATGTCCCTTATCCATAATTGAACGTTTACTGTCACATGTTTTTTTTCAACTTGTTAGAAATTTCTCTTGCATTCGGACTTAAAACTTAGTAAATCTCTATCTTGTTTATTTTTTTTCTCTCATTTTTTTTCAAACTGAAATATGTAGACTTTACTATCGCCCGGTTTACACTCCTCCCACCTCGAACAGGAATAGAGACTCATTCCTTGTTCCCTGTTCAGGAAGTGGTTTCCAGCTCTCTTCCTCTCCTCAGAGCTCAGTATTAGTGTTCCGCGTTTTTCCTGCGATGTGCATGGTCGGTGGCAACGCCTTTTCATTGTGAGCGTACCGAGTTGGCACTTTTCTGTTTGCTGCTTCCAACTGGAAATTAGGAGCCCTAACTCTTGCGTAGCGTCAAGGGCGGCTGCTCTGATCTACAGTGGCATAATATTGGGGTTCTTGCAGTGCCATGTCGCTCATGGATAGGTGTCCCTGCAAGCGCTTCCAGTGGGCAACACAGAGGCCACTTTTTGCTGCAGCCTGGGCCAGTTCCCGTCCAGCGCCTGTCTCAGTCACTGACCGTCTGCCTACTCTACTCGAGGTCTCTCCTCACCACCAACAAATATGAACACCTGTATCTCAATAAAAATTAAAAAAACTAAACCAGGCAAAATAAAATCACCTAAACCTTTCATCATTTTCTTCACGAACATTCGGGGTATTCGTACCAACTTTTGTAACGTGGAATCTTTCTTCCACGAAAAGTCCCATGACATGCTAACGCTCTGTAAGACTAATCTTAACCCTTCAATTCCCTCCTGTCTACCTTCTCCTCTTAAGGAAGGACTCCAGTGTCCATATGCATGGGCCGGGGGTTTACGTCAGTGAACACCTCCCTCTAGCTAGGGTGACATCTCTCGAATCCCCTGACCACCCATACATGCGTCTCCGTCTTTCACTTCTGAAGACTTTATTGATCAATGAAGTATCGGATGAGACTTTCTTATATGCCTTGATTTTGAACCTAATTATGGCAACGCTTTATAAAAAAAATCTCTAAGGAGAAAATACATTGAAAGTTTAACAACAGTATTATTTACCAACTGTAAACACACGCCTAAAATATTACATGACATAGTCATCCTTTTTTAATTCATTCTTAAAGAATCTAACTTGTGTATATTTAACACAGTCGGTACGTGCATAAAAACAGCCCCAGATTAATCGAATAAAACCCAATACGCCGACTGACCACACAAAAGTGAAAACATTAGAACTTCTCCTCTTAGACAGACACACATACACAATTACGAATACACATGACCATCCGATGACCGCTTAGACAGAAACAACACATGTGCAACAGAAGACTTCGGAGGACATAGCCCGAAATAAAATTTTAAAAAATCTTTGTAAACGAAGCCTTCCTCTGAAAAGCTTCTACCAAAATTGCTCAATTGGCCTTTATTCATCAATATTCTTTGCTACTAATACGAATGGCATTGTCTTCTGAGCAATCGTAACGTTAAGAAAAAGGTATAAACTTTCGTTGTATCTCTTTGCAAAACACTTTTTTACTCTATCAAATTTATCTGCATTTTCTAATTTTATCAAGTTTCGGAAATTTTATTTTCTGAAAGAAAATAAAACCTGCTGCAATAGTATTTTCACTATTGCCCGAAGTAATAACGAAAAGAAAAAATGCAAATCAGATTCAATTACAAGAAAAAATATTAATTTCTAAGCTTTCAAGCTAAACAATGGTGCTTGCAGAAATTCGTCCATTTTAGCTGAGAATAGGATAACCTACTCTTTGACCAACACAATGTAAAACATAACAGAAAAAACAAAATTTAAAAATTACAATGCACAAAACCCAAACAAAAGAATTGGGCCCACCTAATAACAACAAAAAAAAAAAACCCAAAAAAAACGGTGGAGAGCCTTAGAGCTACAGCACACTTTCAGTCCTTTCAAGGTTCAAAAGTTTTTTCTTTTTTTCCTTTATCTCTTGTGTAGACAAAGTTTTCTTCTTGTTGACGAAACTCTCTTTGTTTCTTCTTTTATTTTCCTCCCGTTCGACTGGAAATTACGCCTTTTACGCCGTGGAAGGTGAAAATTCACTAAACACGCGATAAAACACTTTTTGAAAACGTACGTGTTTGCACCTCCTTTAAAAAAAAAAAAAAAAAAAAACTCCATAGGCCTTAACTCCAAAATCCACCTATGGACTTTTCAAGCTTTCTTTTCTGGGGCTTCTTTGAGAGGACTTCTTTTCAAACTTCAGCAAGTTTATTACCCATGCATTACTTATGTGCAAACGCTGTCTGCTTTTTCAGCAGAGAGAGAGAGAAAAACGAACCTCTTGTTTCTAAGCGGTCTCGCTTCCAACTGCTGCGATGGTCCCGTCACAGTTTTCCCTTCTCTTCAAAGGAAGCGGTTCACCTTTGAACTGCCCAATCACAGTCCATTAAAAAAAAAAATCAGCAGGTTCTTAGGGCCAATAACACAGTGAGTGTTTATTGTTCTTCCTTCACCTTAAAAATTCTCAAACAAGTTCAAATTTCGCAAATACTTTTTCGCTTTCCAGTTTAATCTTTATTAGGCGCGCAAAAGAATATTTTGAGCAAAGCTTTATAATTTTATACCTTTTCCACTTAATTCTATTGTAAATAAACATATGTTTCCGTTAATTTCACACTGAGTAAAAGTCTTACTTGTTTCTCCTGTGCCCTGAATGATTACTAACTTTTAATGTATTCAGTCAGTCAGTTAAGTGTCGTACGTGATACACGCTTTGGGCGATAATGTCTCAAAAGAGACATGACTGACTGGGCAGAAGATTATCCTGCAGTAGGTTGCCATTATTTTCTACGGTCGACTAGTTGCAAGCTAAGGCTATAGAACCCAATCTGTCCTATTATTTGACTCATAGCTAGAGGGAGAAGATATGTATTATATTATTGAGTAGTACTTAGTGGGGGATCAGTTTATTACTTCATAACAATAGAAAACCGACCACCCCCATATTCTGTCCAGTAGAAGCTTTAATCATTTATCCAACTATTATATTCAGTCAGTCAGTTAAGTGCCATATGTGATACACGCTTGGGCGATCATGTCTCTTTGGTAGACTGGTTGCCGACCAAGGATGTAGAACCCAATCTGTCCTGTTACTTAACCCATAACTGGAGGGAAGAGACTGATTAACACCTTTCACAGGGGTATTTGCGCATAAGGGAATGCAAAGAATTCAACTGGAATTCGAACTCGACTCCCCGATTTCTCGTTCCGAGTCGATATCCACTGCACCACAACGCACATCCTTTAATGTATTCATCCCCCATAATACTTCGTTTTGGCGTTATATAAGCAATAATACGAGTTGAATCAACTGAAAACGATTCCTTTGTCCTTTCTAAAAAAATTATTTATATATAACATCCTGTAACTTTCGTTAGTCCGTCCGTCACACTCTCTCAAGTAGCTATACATTGTTCGATCGAGACCAGATTTTGGGGAGAGGGGTAAACAGGTAAAGGGGTACAAATGACATCTCGTTTTACTAGAGAGTGTAAACTTTCATCAATCTATTTATTATTTAGCGCACAAAATATTACCACTATTTTAAAAAGTATTTAATTATTAAAATAAAATAAATACTTATTTAATAAAAATTCGATATTGTTCTTTCAGATGTTTTCTTTAAGTTTTATAAACTCATGAATTCTGTTTTCAGTTTGCACTTCGTTTGCGAGAACGATAAAAAAATCGCATGGTCAAACGCTTCAAAAATTGGAATTTGGCTCCAGAAAGAAATATTTGCGTATAGCCAATAGTAAGCTGCATGCTCAAGAGTAAGAAATCATAAGAATTTATTACTTGCTCTTAAAATTTAAAAAACAAAAAAAATTCATTTTCTTAAAAAATATTATTTATTATGAAGTCCTATTAAATTAAATTAAAGAAATTATTAAAACGCAAAGTAGTTTTAAAAAAACTCGGCTTATTCAAATTTCATATTACTGTGAGGAGGAACCAAGGTGTATTGCCATGTTTCAGTTGTTGTATGCCTCGGCCTTCTTCAGGTGCCAGAAATTTTGTACTGAGCCTTTATTTCGATCATTGGGGAAAGTCACTTCCGGATGCCCATGGGATATAGGCGTTGGTTAGATCCAGTGATTTTTCCTAAAGAGTTGTGAGTTCAATACCTGCCTACAGTAGTGGTGAACAAATAACTTAGAGAGTTAAATTAAAGAGAGATAACTGCATAACATCCGGAAGTGACATCACACATGGAATGAAATTGATAGAAAGGTCTTAGGCATTCGCCTGACGACGCTATGACACTGTCAGCTCTCACTCTTCGGGTAGATGGCGCTCTCAGCTTCCGAGCAGAGAGAGCAAACCCAGTCGTGGTTCCGCCGAAGGGTAGAACCACGACTGGGGAAAAATAGACAGAGATTTTTTGGCCCGGCTATATGGCCGGGAATACCCACTATAAAATGACCATGTGTCACATCTGGCCTTGCGTGGGAAGGCTAGTAAATGCAGGAATGAAATTGATATATCCCAGTGATCAAAATAGAAGGTTCGGTTCGAAATTCGTAGCAGCTGAAGAAGACCAGAGTGTACAACGACCGAAACGTCGTAAACATGAGATAAACATGGCATAAGATGAGGACAACAGTCCAAACAATGTAAATTATGCAAAGTCTCAAGAAATAGGAAACTTCTATTAAAAACAAAGAAAAGAGTATTGAACTGTTATATAATATCACTCTTCCTAAATGGTAGTGTGTAGGGGCCTCGGTGATTCTTGTCAATTTGGCCTTGTGCCAAACACAATCGAAGTTCCCTGAATTTAAATATATCAGAAGGCTGAAGGTTGGATGTTGAAATGTGGAAGGATAAATTATTTCGTTTGTACATTAAAGTAAAACTTTTATTAACAGAATAACAAATTTGTAAGAAGAAAAATAAAATGTTCACAGAGAAAATGCATGTAGTTAATTAATTCGTTTTTTTTTTTTAATCGTATCACCCCAAGCAAGGCAGTAATGCCACTGATGTGCAGGGGGCTACATAAGTGTAAAAAGATTAATTAGAAGAGAGTAAAGAGGAAGATGAACCAGATAGAAAGGAGCAAGAGAAGGATGGGAATACAAGTGTGATGACAGTTGCAAAGGTGGAGAGAAAGGAAAGGATTTACGGGGTGAAGAAAGAACTAGAGTCAAGTGGTTAATAGATGAGTATTGACATTGCATTTAAATTCCTGGAGGTTGTAGCCGTCAGGAAAGCAAGAATATGGGAGCGAGTTCCACAGATGGGAAGTGCGAGAAAAGAAGCTGCAGGAGTAGAATTGTCGTCTGCATTTGGTTAATCTAACTGTGAATGGGTGGGACCCAGTTGCCAATCTGGTTGCACGAGTAAACACCTGTTGAGGAGGCACCAGTGACTTAAGTTCGTTGGAGTAGAAGCCATGAAAGTATTTATAGAACAGACAAAGGGAGGCCACATTTCGTCGGTTGGGGAAGTGGCTGTAGTCGAGCCGCCAAGTCGGTACGTATCACATTACAGACTCTCCTTTGGAGCCTGTCGAGAACACTGAGATGAACGGCATTGGCGCCTGACCATATATGGCAGTAGTATTCCATGCATGGACGAATGGGTGAAATGTTCAAGCAGAAAAATGCACATGGCTAAATGTTCCAGAGAAATAATAGGGAAGAATTAAGTGTCCAGAATTTAGAGTTAATAATTGCAAAATGTATGTATGTAAAAAGATCAAAAACGTCGCTAATAAAAGTCTCTGTTCTTTTTCTTTTTATGACTGGAGAAAAAGTGAGAAATAAAATCAAGTTAATGAAGGAGGTTGTACTTATCGGAGACCGTTGAATTGTCGTGTTGTTGTTTTCTTTGGCGGCGTAGAGTAAAAATGAAGAAAGGAAAATTGGAAGAAGGGGTAGAATGAATGTATGTCGGCGAGACGTGACAGAGTCCGCTTGTAGTTTCTTCCTTACATTGTGATGAGATGTTATCAGATACCGCTCCCATTCTGACTCTTTTGACCGGTCAAGCGATGTCCTTAAGTAGTGACTCTCGTCATGTGACTGACTTCGAACGGAATTTTTATTTTCTAGGTTTTGAAAAATTTTTTTACTCGTGTCATATATCAATTTGCTATTTCCTATCCAATCAGAATTTAGAATCTTACTTTTCACACTGACTTGTGAAATTTGCCTTGGTCTGGGTTTTTTCAAAATGTTTTTAGGCGTTTAGATCCAATTTTGCGGGTGTGCAATTTTACTTTGTGTGTTAACTGTTGGATGATAGAGAATTTGTGTACTATAAGTGCAGTCTGGACAAACTCAAATGGAGAAAAGATTTGATGTAACAAAAATTCTCTTTCATTTTTATCATCATCCTCTTTGTATAGAAATATTAGCTGGAGCCATAAAAAATTCACGATTTTTTTTAACCAAATTTATTCTTCAAAGAGCACAATTACGCTTTATTCAATTATACATCCGCCATTATTTGCAATCACTTATTGATCAGTTATCGGCTGCTCAGTACCTTTTGTGTAAGAATTCCGCAGGTTTTGACGTGAAAAAAGTTTTCGACAAACTCTTGAATGTGGTTTTCATTAGAGAAAATGTTCCTCGTGAAAGAGTTTCGCGCCTATCAGGAAAAGTGAATCGGTTGGTGAAAGATAAGATAAATATGGCGGAAGGAGTATCTAAACTTATTTATAAATGGAACTTTGTCTGTCTGTCTGTCTGTCTGTCTGTCTGTGTGTGTGCGTGTGTGTGTGTGTGTGTTACCTATACACTCCGAAACGGCTGAACCGATTTTCTTGAAAATTTACGCAGTTGTACTATAAGCGTCTGCGAGTGTTCTTAGCTAGGTTTTGTGTTGAGGTACATTCGATAAATATCGATAATCGAAAAAATCGGGTTATAGAAGGAGTGGTCCGATTTTAATCAAATTTGATACACTCATAGACAAAGACACAATAAACGAATATTCAGAAGGTTCAAGGTTGTAGTTCTTACAATAGTGCAGAAAATCGAATATATATATATATAAAAGACAAGATGTTTGTATGTGCCTGTTAATCTGTTTGTCTTTTTTTCAGCCCTTTTATTTTAGTTTTTGCTTCGGATTTGGCTCTAAGTAGGTATAACCGTAGTTCTTAGTCTCAGCCATGATACCATTTACTCAGAGGACTTACTTAGCCTTCAAAATTCAGTTTATGACGAAAAAATCTTATTTGATATCGATACCAGGAAATCAAAATTTGACTTACATCCATTCAATTCTCTTTCAGTCTACGGTTTCGCTATAACTGGAAACAACTATTGCTTTTTAGTCTTTCGTGCCAACGTCCAAAGAGTCTGAGCTCCAGGACTATGGATTAATTTTAAAGCTTTCATTACATCCGAGCAACACCGGGCTATACTGCTAGTATATATTAGGTGCGATTGGTAAATTGTCGCAATTATTTTATTATTGCAAATATTCCTTAGGCTGAGTCTGAGCTCCAGGACCAGGGATTAGTTTTAAAGCTTTCGTTACACCCAAGCAACGCCGGGCTATACTGCTAGTAACATATCAATCAAGCTTCAAAGTATTTTCATCGCTATGTGCGGCATTACATTGTCATGGAGAACGACAATATATTTTTGATCCATTGTATAAGCGACCATTGCTGCGAACAAAACTTAATGTGAATTAGTATACACCAAATTTGTTCTTAACTGGCACGTATGGTTGGTAGTTAGAATGATACATTTTCCATCAAGAATTGCTTCCCAAAAACCGAAATTACTTATGACGCATAGAATTCGGCCAAAATAAATCGCTATGTTAGAAAAGATATTATATTAAATTTCCCAATATTTCTTTCATGATTTCAAACACATGCACCGTAGTGGGGGGGGGGGGGCACTAGAGGGTGTCGTCAGTGATGTCTTTACGTGGATTACTAGGGGGGTTTCGGGTCTCTCAACATCATACCCCCACTCACCGCGCCGACCCGACCAAAGATGATCAGTTTCAATAAATGCTTTCAGACACTGGAACAATTTATAACGTTTGGGCCCGGTACGAAACCTTGCAAATGCTTCTGAATGGCGACAGTCAGAGCCACTTTCCATTTAGAGGCGAACCGTACATGAGCTCGTCCGAAAATATGAAACAATTTACTATTGAACGGCTATTCAAAAAAAAAACTCGACTAAGAATTAATCACGATTCGTTTAAAAATAAATAAGTATCTACAAATATATAATTTTAAGTCGTTTCTAAAAAAAAAAATATTGATTTTACAAAGTCAAAGGGGGAAAATTGAGTAAAAACAAAAAGCAATCAGGTATGCTAATTAGAGTCGGAGTCAGGTAAATCTTAAAAAAGTTATTTGATTGTATTTCTAAGTTGGTTTCCGTTTCTTCATTGTTTGAAAACTTCAATTTTAAACGATTTAGAAAAGCATTTCTTAAGCAACCAATATCCAAAAATATCAGTAACTGTATCGATAATAAAAACCTCTACAATTTTAAAGGAATTTTACAAAGCAAGGCTTACTGCATCATTTTCCTTATTTGCTCTTGTGCCTCAAATGAAAGAACAACTATAGGAATTCTAAGAGTGTTTCAACCACCAAAGGGATTTAAAAAAAAAACATTTATCTCCCACCACATATATATAAATACACAAATGTTTTATTATAATTGAGAGGATTTTAGTGGAGGTACCTAAATAATATATACTCTTCACTACTCGACGACATAATTACGACAAAAACAGTAAGGCACTGGTAAAGAGCAATCACGCGGCAAGAGCTTTCATAATAGGTAGTAAAGTTTAATAACTGGTAGTAAAGAGAAGGAACTGGGTCGACGCAGCCTCGCTACTGTGGCTCGAATGAACTGAGGTGATACTGCCTCGCTATTATCACTCTATCCATGAGCGTGACAGGAGGGCAATTTATATATATATATATATATATATATATATATATATATATATATATATATATTTGAAATTATTTGTTTGAACAGTATTTTATTATAATGTTCAAACAAAACATCTATTGAACAGGTGAAGAGGCTCATCCCTTGTTTCCTGTTTAGGGTGTAGTTTCCGGTTCTCTCTTTTCTAATCTTCTCTCTTTGTTTTTGTTTTTTTGTTGTTTTTTTTTCAATTGGAGTAGATAGACTAAACTATCGCCAGGTTTACACTCCACCCACATCTATTGAACAGGTGAAGAGGCTCATCCCTTGTTTCCTGTTTAGGATGCGGTTTCCGGTTTTCTCTTTTCCAATCTCTTCACTCTTATGTAGCCCCCTGCACATCAGTGGCGTTACCGCCTTGCTCGGGGTGATATGATTAAAATACACACACACACACACACACACACACACACACACACACACACACATATATATATATATATATATATATATATATATACATATAACTTAGCGGGGATATAGCCATTTTCAACATGTCATGTTAAGACATGCATTTCTTCAACCCTTTATAAACAGATAATGAGGACAAATTCTAAGCCCAGAGGTTAGCTTTGGTAAAGGAAGAGGTTGGGAGGTATTGGTTTTATTAGCGTAAAGCTAGGGAAATTTTAGTAGTAAATATAGGAATATAGCTTTTTGTTTCCATAACCTTTTAGATTGTAGCATTGGTAACCTTATTATTAAGTGGGAGGAGTTTAAAATCTATCCGTAAAAAAATTATTTCTTTTTAATGATTTTTAAGTGGTCTTAAAATTTTGATCAGGAGTATATATATATATATATATATATATATATATATAGACATACATATAGTATATGCATGTATGTATACATAAACAGTCATATTGATTAATCTTTTATATGTATTTATATACATATATATATGATTAATCACTTTGTGATTAATCATATATATATATTATACGTTATAATTTTATAATATATAGCGTTATAATTTTATTGTAATTATAAAACGCTATATATAATAATATAATATATAACGTTATAATTTTATTGTAACTTTAAAAATTGCGCGTTCAAAAATTCCCTGCCACGTGAGCGTTAAACAAAAAAACACCGTTACGTGAGCGTTCTTAAAAAAAAAAAACAATGGTAAAAATGATAGAAACCTAGATCGCGCAATAACTTGTTTACCAATGGAAAATATTCAAATGTTTTACAATATAATTGTATTGAACACTTTTCAATACAAATGTGCACTGATCTAATTTTATTATGACCAAACACTAAGTAATTTAAACAATCAATATATATATATTAAAATTACAGATATATGTGTGTATGTGTGTAATTTTAATAAAAACGATTCTTAGGGATTGGATTTTGTTGTTTAATATATATATATATATATATATATATATATATATATATATATATAATAATAATAATAATAATAATAATAATAACTACATAGACTCTGTAAGTATGCAGGCCGTAAATTTATACTAAAATAAACCTCCGAAAAAACCATTAACAAACAGAACCTAAATCCGTTACAATCCGGTGTACTAAGATGTCGGATAAATGGGGAGAAAAAAAAGAAACCCGCGGAACAAGAACAAAACATTCAATACTCCGCAGTAAAGAAAAAACCCCAAACTTATTCGAACCCGCCCATATTCGAACTTATTCGAAGCCTTATTCGAACCCGCCCATAATCTTCTTAATGCTAAGACTGAGATTTTAAACAAATGTAAGTTTCACAAATATAAATTCATTGCCTAGTGTGAGAGCTTAGTAACTCTTTTCTTTTTTTTTTCTGATATGTCTAATAAAGGTTATTTCTATATAGTTTGTTTTGCTTCTTTTGTTCTTACCCCCCCGCTTCTTGTGTTGGTATGGTTCCCCCCTACCTTAGTGTATATCTATTTATTTGCTTTTATCTTTAGTGTTTCAGCCTTTGCCCTGACGATCCGTAGTGTGAAACCGCGGTAGGTTTTGGCTCACTGTAGATTTTTGTGTATATATATATATATATATATATATATATATATATATATATATATATATAGCTACTCTGGCATGTACGCATCGCTCATTCAGTGAAATGAATTAGAGCGCTCTAGCTATTGGGCGCATATAATGATATGCGCTAAAAAGTCTGCCTACTTCCACCGAACGCCCATAGCCAGGGGTAGAGTCGCCGACTGACGCCATTTCGGTCGGGTTTCAATCCTGGGTAAAAAGGCAATCGGAGTCTAACCGTACTGATGAGCTGTGATACGCGAAACAAATCTGTCTGCGGATGACAATATATATATATATATATATATATATATATATATATATATATAACACAGTGATGACCCACGTATACTGTCTTAATATGTATAGGAAAAACTACTAAAAAGTTGTAAGTTTAAAAATGTATTTTTTAACAGTATTTGTTTATTCCGGTTATTATATTTTATATTTCAGACTGTCCTCCGTCCTTCATCAGAAACAAATGATTTTAAAATTTAAATTAGAAACGTATTTCACGAGAGCGTCCGTGGAGAGAGATTGTTTACATCACGTGACGCAGAAAGCGATAGATTTTTTTTAAATATTTGTAAACGTAAACCTGTCTTTAATAATACTTATAAATTTTGTTTTAGAGAAAATTTTCTTTAATTGTATCTAAAAGATGTTTAGCTTTGAAATATTTGTAATATTTCCTGTGGATGAATGATTTTTTTTTTTTTGACTTCTGCCGGTATGAAATCTTCCAATACATTTGAATTTGACTAAATAAAATTTTCGTTTCGTCGTTGCTGAAGAAGCGACGATTTCCTCGTAGAAATGGCAATTCAACGAATTTAAATATCGAAATTTTTGTTTTATTTTTTTTTATATTTGGCTCAGTAAATAGAATATAATATTTACATCGAGCCCTCCACCCACATCAATTTTAATATTCATGAAATTAATATTAATTAGGATCGGGGTTTTAGGATTTACCTATCTGATCATCCTTTTGGATTTAATATATATATATATATATATATATATATATATATATATATATATATATATATATATATTGATTCTGTCATACACTACACAATGTGTATAGTTTTCTACATCTTTTATTTGCTGTTTAAAGATTGCTAAAGTTCATGAAACTGTCAGTAGCGGAGGCGTAAAATGGTAGACACGTTTATTGTCTATTGAATTTAAGGCTGCGTTTTACAGTATCTTTTTATTTGTGCTACTATGCGTGTGTATTTGGCACAAATATTAAATTTAAACAGACATGGATACAAATATTATATATATATATATATAAAAATTCTAAGCCCAGAGGTTAACTCAAGTAAAAGAAGAGGTTGGGAGCTATTGATTTTTATAGAAGGTATAAGCTTGACCCTTGAGTTAGTAGTAGTAGGTAAGGAGAAGTAACTGTTTAGCCAAAGTTTTTAAGAAAGCCAAATTTATGACTAATTGAAAGAAAAGGATACTTATTGTAAGTTATACTATGGTGATACCGAGCAAAAGCGATGGACCGGATGTTTGCGCTTTCACGACCAAAAAGCAAATGACGAAAAGTCGTCCGTGCGCTGCCGGCTCAGCGCAGATGTTCCGGTTGAAAACTAAAAATTAATTAAATATTAAATTTCCAGTTCGCGAGCCTACGCGAATTTTATTTATCAGCCAATGGAAAGCCCAGAACCAAATACAAGTGTGAAATCCCAAATGAGCTGCTGTGATTCAAAAAGAAGATATAAAAAGCGGATACTAATGATCTCCATTCGTTTATTTTGGTATTGAAATTTCAAAATTTAAATTTTTTTCTGTCAAATTAAGCTATAAGGGGTCCTAGCATTATATATATATATGAAAAATTAAAGCAGACACGTTATTTCATGGTAAATCGGAAGTTTGGGCCTATTTTAGGCGAACCATCATCAGCTTCCGTCTTTATCCTACCACTGTATGTACAGGATACTCTTTTGGATTCTTCTATACCCACACTGCATGCTATAATATATATATATATATATATATATATATATATATATATATATATATATATATATAACAGTTTTTAAACAGACAGACGGACAGATATATGTATACGTATACATATAAAGGGTGTATCAAAAATACTTTTACAAATATGACTGTCGGTTTTTTTCCCATCAATACACGGACAATACCCAGAGAAATATAAATCCGCAAATCCTTCATTTTTGAGTTATTAATTTCAAAGAAAGTTTACGATAAAGCTGTGCTGTGATTAGTTAAATGTAAGATTCATTAGGGAATGTAAATCGTGTATTTTTGTTGTATAAAGACACTTGAACAATTTTTCCGAAAACTGCTCCGAATAACAAAACAAAAATTACACTATTTTAACTGTAGATAAATATTTAATTGGTTTTATAAATAATATAATTTTAAGATATCATATTCTGAAAAAGAAAAAAAATTTCGATGAATAATAAATTTTTATAAGAATTGTTTTCATTTTTTTCTTTGCTAATTAAATTTTCAAACATCTTTTTTTTAAATTTCTTCCAGTTACTCAGTGTCTTCCGTTATTAATTCATTAAAAATAGACTTTATTTACAAATTGAAAATTCATAAGCTTAATTCAAATTATTTACAATTAAGATTTTTAAAATAATTTCTATTTTTATTATTTTAAACTGAACATTTTCTTTTACTATGGAAACTGATAAGAGACTTATCACTAAAAGGTCACATGTTTTAAGGGTTGTCTCCCTTACGAAATGATAACCTGGGTTATGTCAACTTCTGCTCACCGTACGTCCAGATTGATTGATAACAGATGCTGTCATCTTCTACTTAAAAGGTCAACGAGTCTGACCTTTGGTGATTAAGAAATATTTTATTCTAAATTTCATGCCATAAACAAGTAATATTTGTTTCAAATCGGATTAATTTTACTTTAAATTTGATAATTTTTTAAAACTAAGGAGTCAGAAATGTATATTTTATTTTTGCAAGATTTTTAAAACTGAGAATTAATTTTTGTTTACGAATGTGTCGATCACTCAAAAAAATGGCCGAAAAATTGAAAATTAAAAAAAATCTCAAAATTTTAGATTCCAATGAATATAACTTCTGTTTGAAATACACCCGTTTATTTTGCTTAGTAGAAATAGTAAAGTGAATCGTTTAGCTTTCAATTATGCTACAATTAACGTTTCAAGAAAAAGTTTTTATTTTTAAAAATTCAATTTAAACTTAGGTATCGAAAATAAAGTTTATATATATATTTGAACAAATTCTTAGTTGTACAACATTTCATAATAGCCAGGAATAAGCATAGTTTAGATGTCATTTTTACTAAAAACTAAAAAACAACCAGTATCGTCTCAAAACGTATTAAGTTTATTTCCGGAAATAGGGGGCATGTAAAATAAAACCTGATTAATGGGGGCGAGAAAAAATGTAAGGAAAACTGGCGTCTAATCACATTCAAATCGAGCAAGCAGTCCTTCTGTTTACAGAGGGAAGGCTTGCGGTATTTGATGTATAAAGACTCACGAACCCTCACATCATTAAACTCTGTCCATTCTTCCCTTAAATTTACCGTAGAAAGAGATTGTTTTCTTTTCTTTTTGGATGTTCTTGTCTATAGGAATGGTGACGAGTTTTTGAGTTCTGTATTTAGGAAGGCTACTTTTTCACGTTGGGACTCTTTTTGTCCCCGGCAACGTAAAATAAATTTGATTAAGACCCTGACTTACAGAGCTCTTAAGATTTGTTCTGATTCCTTCCTCTGCGGTGAAACGGATTTTATAAGATGACACTTTCTAAAAATGAATATCCTTTGGACGTTTTGGATTCTGTTATTCGTGATGTCATCAATAATTTTTACAGTGCTAAGCCGCATCTTGTAAAAAATGTCCGGTTTATTTGCGTCTTCCCTTTATTGGTTCAGAGGCTGAGTCTTTAGCTCGGCGGATTTCGCTGTCTATTAGCAAATGTGATTTTTCTGCTAACGTTCGAGTAATGTACTCAACCAATTCTTTCTTCCATTTGTAAGGATGTCCTCCCCCCTCGTCATGTTAATTCTGTAATTTGCAAATATGCATGTAGTTGTGAACACGAGTACATAGGGAAGACGTCACGGCGTTTGGATTTTAGAATAAAAATATTTACCTTCTAGATTTTAAATCCGGCTGTTAGTAGTGGCCAACTGGTTAATACATTCGGGTCATACATTGCACATCTTATAAATAGCAGGAATTGTGTTTTTGGATTGAGTAGTGACCGTTTCCTGTATTTACTAGCCTTCCCACGCAAGGCCAGATGTGACACATGGTCATTTTCTCTATTTTATCAAGGTCCCACTCTCTATATCATTTAATGGTTCTAGAGTCCTTATACATCAAATCCCATAAACAGAGAGACTGTTTGCTGGATTTGGATGTTACTGGACAATAGTTTTCCTTGCATGTTTTTTTTTTTCGCCCCATTAATCATCTTTTATTTTACGTCTCCTATTTCCAGAAATAAACTTGATAAGGATGGGACAACACCGGTTGTTTTTTATTTTTAGTAAAAATGCCATTTAAACTACGTTTATTCCGGCTTATATATATATATATATCAGCATGCAGTGTGGGTATAGAAGAATCCAAATGAGTATCCTGTACATACAGTGGTAGGATAACTCTCTCAGAGAGCTCTAAACATATATGGATATAAATACATATAGAGCAAATATAAGAAAAATTAGGGCAGACACGTTATTTCATGGTGAAGCGGAAGTATGGGCCTATTTCAGGCGAACCATCATCTTTATTTTACAAAGGATTTTACACGATAAAATCCTTTGTAAAATAAAGACGGTAGCTGATGATGCTTCGCCTGAAATAGGCCCATACTTCCGATATACCATGAAATAACGTGTCTGCCTTAATTTTTCTTATATATATATATATATATATATATATATATATATATATATATATATATATATAATCATATCACCCCGAGCAAGGCGGTAACACCACTGATGTGCAGGGGGCTACGTAATAGTGAAAAGATTGGAAAAGAGAAAGCCGGAAACCACATCCTAAACAGGGAACAAGTCTCTTAACCTGTTCAATAGACGTGGGTGGAGTGTGAACTGGGTGATAGATCTATCTACTCCAATTGAGAAAAAAAAAAAAAGAAACCAAAGAAGATTAGAAAAGAGAAAAGCCGGAAACCACATCCTAAACAGGGAACAAGGGATGAGCCTCTTAACCTGTTCAATAGATGTGGATGGAGTGTAAACCGGGCGATAGATAGATAGATCTATCTACTCCAATTATATATATGTATGTATTGGTAAAGAGAGAAAAGGAATTTAATGAAAACTAATCCGATGTTTTTAGAACCTCCGTCTTCTCGATCAGAGCAAACAGTTAATCATTAATCATTATAGAAAATGTAAGCACCCACCCCCAACGCATGCACACATTTACATGCACCAAATCGAAGATAGAAAATTTAATTTATACACTGACGGATCGTGAGAGAAATTTCATTTTAATAGTGAAGAACGAAAAGTTTGTCTCCCTTGATCAGAATGTGACAAGGAACATCATCGACCCTATAGCCCTAGAACTGTGACGCTGATACTGAACTCGCCTCCATGTATGGGTCACTCACTGACGATCGAACTCTCTGTACAAGAGATTGACTACATCATCCATAGCGATATGCAATTTACATCGATGTGGTAGCATTTCAGCCACCAAACCAAATGCCAATAAAATAAAAATCCATGTTCACATCTAAACTTATTTATAAATAGAACTTTGTGTGTGTGTCTTTGTGTGTGTGTGTCTTTGTATGTGTGTGTGTGTGTGTGTCCGTTACCTATAGACTCCGAAACGGCTGAACCGATTTTCTTGAAAATTTACACAGTTGTACTATAAGCGCCTGAGAGTGTTCTTAGCTAGGTTTTGTGTCGAGGTACCCCCGATAAATATCGATAATCGATAATCGAAAAAATCGGGTTATAGAAGGAGTGGTTCGATTTTAATCAAATTTGATTCACTCATAGACAAAGACATAAGAAACGATATTCAGAAGTTTCAAGGTTTTAGTTCTTACAATAGTACAGAAAATCGATAATATATATATATATATAAAAGGCAAGATGTTTGTGTGTGTGTGTGTGTCTATTTATCTGTTTGTATGTCTGTATTTTTTCAGCCCTTTTATTTTAGTTTTTGCTTCGAGTTTGGCTCTAAGTAGGTATAATTGTAGTTCTTAGTCTCAGCCATGATACCATTTACTTATTTAGCCTTCAAAATTCAGTTTACGACGAAAAAAACTTATTTGATATCGATACCAGGAAATCAAAAGGTGACTTACATTCATTCATTTTTCTTTCAGTTTCCGGTTTCGCTTTAACTGGAAACGACTATTGCTTTTTAGTCTTTCGTGCCAACGTTCAAAGAGTCTGAGCTCCAGGACCATGGATTAGTTTTAAAGCTTTCATTACACCCGAGCAACGCCTGGCTATATTGCTAGTAAAATAAAAATCCATGTTCACATTTAATATATTCTTATCGATGAAGACGAATTCTACATCAATGAAAAAAAATTGACGGGACGTTAGCTAGCCTTCTTAGTCTGTACAGTGAATTAAAAGCGAGGTTATTGATTTTGTACGACTACTGTCATAACTAATTTTACTTGTATTGCTCTATCGTTTAGACGATGTCTTGATTCGACCGAGAACATCCACGTTGATGCAAGTGCAGTTGCAGCTTCATGGTTAGAGGTAGAGTACTGCGATCTATAATGTTTGAGAATCCATTATTTTTGCTGTTATTCTACGGCAATCGAGAAGAATAGATGTAATTATTCAATAATCAATTCAATGGTATTTCACTTACGTTGCTGAAAAGAGTGTACTTTAAATTTCCTTTATATTCTCTTTGTTTCGAAGTTAACGAAAAGAAAAAACTAAAAAACAGTCAGGTTAGTCATTTAACCACCAAGTGAAAATATATTTTGCAGCGGTAGTTGTGAATTCTGATGAATTAGACCGGAAATTCTGATGAATTAGACCGGAAATAGGACAATGCGGATTAGTTAAAATCACTGAAACAGTTAACGCGCTGTTTATGCACAGAATGATATCAGAAAGTGCAATACAAATGCAAAAAAAGAACCCCTTGTGTCTCAACGGCTTTACTACCTTGCTTAGGGTGAAATTGCTTAGGGTGAAATTGCTTAGGGTGAAATTGATTAAAATAAACGAATAGATTAAAAAAATATATAACCTTTGTCTCTTTTCTTTGTTTCTAAATACATTGTTTTTATCTTTTAATACTTTGCTTAGTTTGTCAAAAGTGTGAAGAGATTAGCCAATATCCCTTGCCATGGAAGAAATTAGATACATAGTGTAATACTTTTTAATTATTTCAGGGGGCATTTTCCTTTCTCTTAATACTTTGCTTAGTTGTTGAATGTTATGAAGAAATTGTCCAGCTTTCACAGCCATTTAGGAAATTAGATATTACATAGCAGTTCAACATTTTTTTTATTATTTCTGAAGAAATTTTCCTTTCTCTTAATACTTTGCTTAGTTTCTGTAATGAGATGGCACATATCAGTCACTTTTATCACCATATTAATGTAGCTTCCCTTTGACTTTTTCTTTATTAGAAATATTATTATTGCAATTATTTTGATGGGTTTTCCTCGGCTTAACAAAGATTTTGAGGTACAGGCATATCTCGGGTTACGTCATTTTGAATTAATTATACGCCATTTGTCATAAAAAATATATGGAAAAATAAAAATCAAGCTTAAGACATTTTATTCAACTTTGCGTCCGTCATTCTCGATTATACGTCGTTTGTCATAAAAAATATATGGAAAATAAAAATCAAGTATGTCATTTTATTCAAATTTACGTCCGTCATTCTCGATTATACGTCGTTTGTCATAAAAAATATGTGGAAAATAAAAATCAAGTTTAAGTCATTTTATTCAACTTTACGCCCAACATTCTCGATTATACGTCGTTTGTCATAAAAAATATATGGAAAATAAAAATCAAGCTTAAGTCATTTTATTCAACTTTGCGTCCGTCATTCTCGATTATACGTCGTTTGTCATAAAAAATATATGGAAAATAAAAATCAAGCTTAAGTCATTTTATTCAACTTTGCGTCCGTCATTCTCGATTATACGTCGTTTGTCATAAAAAATATATGGAAAATAAAAATCAAGTATGTCATTTTATTCAAATTTACGTCCGTCATTCTCGATTATACGTCGTTTGTCATAAAAAATATGTGGAAAATAAAAATCAAGTTTAAGTCATTTTATTCAACTTTACGCCCAACATTCTCGATTATACGTCGTTTGTCATAAAAAATATATGGAAAATAAAAATCAAGCTTAAGTCATTTTATTCAACTTTGCGTCCGTCATTCTCGATTATACGTCGTTTGTCATAAAAAATATATGGAAAATAAAAATCAAGCTTAAGTCATTTTATTCAACTTTGCGTCCGTCATTCTCGATTATACGTCGTTTGTCAGAAAAAATATATGGAAAATAAAAATCAAGTTTAAGTCATTTTATTCAACTTTACGCCCAACATTCTCGATTATACGTCGTTTGTCATAAAAAATATATGGAAAATAAAAATCAAGTTTAAGTCATTTTATTCAACTTTGCGTCCGTCATTCTCGATTATACGTCGTTTGTCATAAAAAATATATGGAAAATAAAAATCAAGCTTAAGTCATTTTATTCAACTTTGCGTCCGTCATTCTCGATTATACGTCGTTTGTCAGAAAAAATATATGGAAAATAAAAATCAAGCTTAAGTCATTTTATTCAAATTTACGTCCGTCATTCCCGATTATACGTCGTTTGTCATAAAAAATATATGGAAAATAAAAATCAAGTTTAAATCATTTTATTCAACTTTACGCCCGTCATTCTCGATTATACGTCGTTTGTCATAAAAAATATATGGAAAATAAAAATCAAGTTTAAATCATTTTATTCAACTTTGCGTCCGTCATTCTCGATTATACGTCGTTTGTCATAAAAAATATATGGAAAATAAAAATCAAGCTTAAGTCATTTTATTCAACTTTCCGCCCGTCATTCTCGATTATACGTCGTTTGTCATAAAAAATATATGGAAAATAAAAATCAAGCTTAAGTCATTTTATTCAACTTTACATCTGCCCGCCACAAATAATGAATTCGTAATATTGTGGTGATGCCGAGCAAAAGCGATGGACCGGATGTTAGCGCTTTCACGACCAAAAAGCAAATGACCTAAAGTCGTCGTTGCGCATCCGGGTTCGCGCAGGTGTTCCGGTTGAAAAATAAAAATTAATCAAATATTAAATTTCCATTTCGCGAGCTTACGCGAATTTTATTTATCAGCCAATGAGAAGCACAGAATCAAATGCAAATGTGAAATCTCAAACGAGCTGCTGGATCCAAAAAGAAGATATAAAAGCAGATACATACAGACCCCAGCAAGCAGACTACCAAGGAGAAGAGTGTAATCAATATCCCCTTGACCTAAATCATGTGGCTGCTACGCTTGCCTCTTTCCTTCTTCCCTGTCTCAAAACTACTTACTGATCTATGGAATGACTACATCAAAGACATTCCTCACTTACACGCTCCCCACATTCCTAAGCATTGATTCTCTTTCAGCATATTATTTGCCATGAACATTTTAACCTCCGTTGGACCTATATTCAAGTATTACTTTATTTGTAACAACATTAATTGACATATATATATATATATATATATATATATATATATATAAATGTTATTTTCCACTCAATTTGCTTTTCTTGATTTTATAATCATTTTATGACTTATAGTGGGCTATCTACCACAAGGCCAAATTCCGTTAACCTGCATCAATATACACTAGAACGGACTCCCACTACAAACAGAAAGATAATATATAAGCAACCCACTATAATATCATTAGAAAAGCTTTAAAAAGCACATAAAATCATGTTACTGTAACAATAAGAATAAAAGTATATAAAGTAATATTATTGAATGTAAATAATGGGAAATTTAACATAAATTAGTTTAATTGCTACTATCGCAAAATCTAAATTTATTTATAAATGGAAATTTGTCTGTGCGTGTCTGTGTGTGTGTCTGCTACCTATGTACTCCGAAACGGCTGAACCGATTTTCTTGAAAATTTACACAGTTGCACTATAAGCGTCTGCGAGTGATCTTAGCTAGATTTTGTGTCGAGGTACCCCCAATAAATATCGAAAATCGATAATCGAAAAAATCGGGTTATAGAAGGAGTGGTCCGATTTTAATCAAATTTGATACACTCATAGACAAAGATATAAGAAACGATATTCAGAAGTTTCAAGGTTTCAGTTCTTACAATAGTACAGAAAATCGATAATATATATATATATATATATATATATATATATATATATATATAAATATAAGGTAAGATGTTTGTGTGTGTGTGTGTGTGTTTATCTGCCTGTATGTCTGTATTTTTTTCAGCCCTTTTATTTTAGTTTTTGCTTCAGGTTTGGCTCTAAGTAGGTATAATTGTAGTTCTTAGTCTCAGCCATGATACCATTTACTCAGAGGACTTATTTAGCCTTCAAAATTCAGTTTACGACGAAAAAACTTATTTGATATCGATACCAGGAAATCAAAATTTGACTTACATCCATTCATTTTTCTTTCAGTCTACGGGTTCGCTTTAACTGGAAATAAGTATTGTTTTTTAGTCTTTCGTGCCAACGTTCAAAGTGTCTGAGCTCCAGGACCATGGATTAGTTTTAAAACTTTCATTACACCCGAGGAACGCCGGGCTATACTGTTAGTAATTTTAATGAGTGTATTTGTTATTTAACCTTACAAAATCATTTTATTTTATGATATCTTACAGCAAATCACATTCACAAATAAAAATCCACGATGTACTGTATAGATCGCCAAATTTTAAACACCTTCGTTTACAAGTATGTACATACATATATTCATAAATTTAGATACATTTATCCTGTACTATATTAAAAACTAACATTTATTTATAAGCTCAAAATAGATTCAACCACCAGTCAGTTAAGTGCCATACGTGAAACACATTTGGGCGATCATGTCTCGAAAGAGACATGACTGACTGGGCTGAAGATGTATCCCGCAGTAGGTTACCATTTATAAACCATTGTAATTTTGATATTACAATGGTTTATAAAAGCATAATATCACTACACTTTATAAACCATTGTAATAACAAAATTACAATATATATATATATATATATATATATATATATTTTTTTTTTTTTTTTTTTTTTTTTTTTCATGGATTCTTCTCCGACGAACTTACGTCACTGGTGCCCCTGCCACATGGGTTTACTCGTGCAACCAGACTGGCAACAAGGTCCCACCCATTCACAGATAGATAAACCAAATGCAGTCGGCAATTCTCCTGCACCAGCTTCTTTTCTTTCACTTTCCGCCTGTGGAACTCGCTTCCATATTCTTGCTTTCCTGACTGCTACAACCTCCAGGAATTTAAATGCAATGTCAATACCCATCTCTTAACAACTTGACTCTAGTTCTTTCTACATCACCCTGTATATCTTTTCCTTTCTCTCTACCTTTGCAACTGTCATCACACCTGTATTCCCATCCTTCTCTTTCTCTCTTCTTTGACACCCTGTAACTAGTTCGTCTTTCTCTTTACTCTCCTCCTATCTAATCTTTTTCTCTTATGTAGCCCCCTGCGCATCAGTGGCGTTACCACCTTGCTTGGGATGAAACGATTAATATGCTCTCACACCCTGATTGAACACTCTGGAAGAATGGGAGACTTTGAAAAACAGTAGCTACTCTGGCATGTACGCATCGCTCATTCAATAAGGAATTAGAGCACTCTGGCTATTGGGCGTGTATAATGATAATATACGCGCTAGAAAGTCTGCCTTCTTCTACCGAACGCCCATAGCTCAGAAGTAGAATCGCCGACTGACGCCAATTCTGTCGGGTTTCAATCCTGGGTTAAAAAGCAATCGGAGTCTAATCGTACTGATGAGCTGTGATACAGCGAAACAGATCTGTCTGCGGATGACTATATTATATATTATATATATATATATATATATATATATATATAGAGAGAGAGAGAGAGAGAGAGAGAGAGAGAGAGAGATCGAAAGAGAATGAGAGAGATATTAAACTGAACACCAAAATACAGTTTTGCATAGCAGCCGTTTTGACTACAGTGTTGTAGGACTCAGAATAGTGGACCCTCATATCGGTCCCAAATCAATCAGCTGAATATTTTCTACAAAAGTTGTCTGCGCACAATCTGTGCCTTATACTTTGACGATTGGATGTCCAATACTCATATTCTCGCAAAATACAACATTGGTGACATTGAGACTTTTCTGATACATTGGGTTGATGGTGTTGCAAGGACGAGTGACGACAGAATACTTAAGGTCCTCATGGATAGAGAACTTGACCGTCTATAAAAGTGTGTTCGACGTCTGTGGCTCAGGTATAATGACAATCTAAAGAGTAACCTCTCAGTTGTCAAAGTGCCACATACTAGCTTCCAATAAGTTACCATGGATAGAAACAAGAGTTGTCTCAGAAATTTCGAAAATCAGTTTTATTGACCGGCGAAGAGACAAAAGATAACGGCAAAATCCGTCAGCAAATATCCCTGTTGCTATGTCCCGATATCCTCAATGTGGCACAATAACTGGGCTTGTATGCAGGTCATTAGCAGGAATGAAATGTCATATTCGATACAAACATAAAAACTGAAAGTGGTAGTTGATACTTAAGAATCGATCGGAGAATCTCTCTCTCTCTCTCTCTCTCTCTCTCTCTCTCTCTCTCTCTCACACACACACACACATACACACACATACACACACACATAAATAGCTTTTGTATTATGATAAAAACTGTTGCGCATTGATATATATATATATATATATATATATATATATATATATATATATATATATATATAAATTAAAAAAGGATTAATTCAATGATGTTAAATGACCATTTCGATATGAAAATCCCCCCGGGGGATGACACATCACCTCAGCAACAGAAAAATCCTTTCAGAAACTCAACATCATTGAATTAATCCTTTTTTAATTTATATTTGCTCTGTCATATTTTATTACATGGAGCTCTCTTCCTGTATCATTTTTTAATATTAAAATAAAATTTTTAATATTAATTAGGATCGGGTTTTTGGAATTTACCTTCCTGCTTTTTTCACTTGGATTAAAGTATCTGAATTAACACACACACATACACACACACACACACACACACACACACACACACACACACACACATATATATATATATATATATATATATATATATATATATTCCTTCTGTCACTCTTATTGGTCGGAAGACAATAGCGAGGCACCGTCGTCTTTGTTCATTCTTTTTACTTTCAGCTATTCAACTTTACTAGCATTTATTAAACCACTTGCCGCATGTTTGCTCTTTAACAGTGCCTATTTTATCATTTTGCCAATAATTATGCCGTAGAGTAGAAAAGAATATATATATATATATATATATATATATATATATATATATGCAGGAAATCTTTTGGAATGCAACCGTCTGGCATGCGGTATATATATATATATACACACCTCATGCACGTTCCTGCATATATATATATGCAGGAACGTGCATGCGGTATATATATATATATATACCGCATGCCAGACGGTTGCATTCCAAAAAATTTCCTGTATTCCTGCATGGAGAGCTGGCCTCTGGAAGAAGACGCACTGGGCGGCCGCAGCTGCGGTATCGGGACAACATAAAACGCGATATGAAAGCTGTGGGCATCAACACGGAGTCATGGGTGTGTGTAGCGGTCAACCGGTTCAAATAGAGGAGAACCCCAGCCCAAACAACTTAAATCAAGGAAGGAGCAAGTAACAAAAGTCGCCATGGAGAGGTGGGTTCGCAGGAAGCAGAATGACAGCTCCGACAGACCAGAAACAAAACATAAATGCAGCCTCCGCAACACAGACTGTCTCTCCCGCATCGCTTTCTACAGTCGCAGACGCCGATGCTCCAGCCAAGCAGACAACTAGGATGCTACCCACGGTCAACCCTGACCGACGGAGGCCTACTATATATATATATATATATATATATATATATATATATATATATCCCTCCTGTCACGTTCAGGGTTTTGAATCATTTTAATTTTCTTTCTTATGTTTTAATGTAAGATACTCCATAGTAGGTACATTGAAACCAATCATTGCTGGAAAGGAAAACCCATCATTGCTCGAAAGGAAAAACCCTTCGTTGCTGGAAAGGAAAACCCATCATTGCTGGAAAGGAAAACCCATCATTGCTGGAAAGGAAAACCCATCATTACTGGAAAGGAAAACCCATCATTGCTGGAAAGGAAAACCCATCATTGCTGTAAAAGAAAACCCATCATTGCTGGAAAGGAAAACCCATCATTGCTGGAAAGGAAAACCCATCATTACTGGAAAGGAAAACCCATCATTGCTGGAAAGGAAAACCCATCATTACTGGAAAGGAAAAACCATTCGTTGCTGGAAAGGAAAACCTATCATTACTGAAAAGAAAAACTCATTATTGCTGGAAAGGAGGAACCTATCGTTGCTGGAAAGGAAAAACGATCATTACTGGAAAGAGGGATAACTCTTAGTGAACCTTCATAATATTTTTTCATGAACATTTTATCTAGTAGAAAGATTTTGTGAAGTACAACCGGTAGTAGCAATGGCCGCTTGGTTAATGAATGCAAGATGTTTCCTCATGAGGAAACAACTAATAATGCCATTACTATTTTTGTGCAGTGGATATCCGCCCGGAAAGAGAAATTGGAGAACGGAGTTCGAATTCAATTTGAATTCGTTGCATTTACTTGCACGTAAATACCATTGGAAAGCGATTAATCCGTCCCTTCTACCTCCAGCTAGGTTTAGATACCAGGGCAGATTTGGAAAGGTATTAATCCGTCTCTTCCCTCCAGTTATGGGTCAAATAATAGAATAGATTGTGTTCTATAGCCTTGGCTGGCAACCAGTCTACCGCAGAAAGAAATTTCAAACTATTGTAAGAAAATCTTCTGCCCAGTCAGTCATGTCTTTTTCAAGACATGATCGCCCAAGCGTGTATCGCGTATGACACTTAACTGACTGACATTTTTAAACGGATTCTGATATAAGAATTATTGAAAATGTAAACAGTTTAGTTTACACATGCCGTAAAAAATATTTTGTTACGGTCTTATTAATAATTATTATTATTATTTTCACATATGCGTTATTTTTAATATAAATGTCTTTGCTTACCCATGATATAAAAATGGCAGCATATTTTATTAAGTCTTTTGTATTATTGAAATGTTTTCACTTGTGAGTAATTAGATATTTAAAAATTATTATTGTTTTTTTCTCTTTTACGGTGTCGATCTTCGTCTCTCGACTTCGTAAATATCTTTGAATCGTCTGCCATTATCATAGCAAAGATACCAATACCACTGTTTGAGTCTAGAGGTAAACACTTATTGCGTTTATACTCGAGGTCATAGCTGGTTATTGGATGGTTTTATACATGAGTCTATAGGTAAACATGGTCGGGTTTATTCTTGATTCTTTTTATGAATACCGGTTGGATTAAATTCCATTCACCTTCCAGGTAGGTGGCGTGGTTCTGCTCGCTTTGAAATCTGAACTGAGGTGCGGGCATCAACCAGTGACGTTGGTAACTAAACAAAGCCTCAAAGAGAGCCGTTTTCTATAGCATGATGGAGAGGCTCGCTGTACATTAAAACTAACAAGTATTAAAATCTTTGAAAATCTTTGCTAAATTCTATGTTAAATAAACAATCCCGCATTCAGTTAACCAAATGAAAACGACAGCACATCACATTATATGCAGTGTGGTCCAAAAGTAGGTGGACAGTAAATGATAACATTTATTTTGAGATTAAATATACAATTATATTTACTAATAAAATTATGACATTGATATATATATATATATATATATATATATATATCGTATAGTCTAAAAGTAGGTGGACAGTAAATGATAACATTTATTTTGAGATTAAATATACAATTTGTTATGTCGTGAGTAAGAATAAATAACTCAACAACAGGAATAGGTTAATTGTTGTATTCCGTGAAAATAGTATTTACAAAGGTTATTAGTATCCAATACAAGAATAAAGGTTAATCGTCTCAACCGTCGTAAGACGTAGTATGAGCAATGGGTACTTCCGGGTCGTCACCGGAAGTCTACGACTGACTTGTCGACCGGCTGCTCGGCACACTCTCCTCCGTAGATGCCACCATTACTTTACATAGTAAT
This sequence comes from Ascarosepion bandense, assembly GCA_037127315.1. Lineage (NCBI taxonomy): Eukaryota > Metazoa > Mollusca > Cephalopoda > Sepiida > Sepiidae > Ascarosepion > Ascarosepion bandense. The sequence goes on from JBBBDQ010002187.1 coordinate 693,750, forward strand.
GGGATAGTCCATTATAGCCGAATAGGCGCGGGCGTCCTAACACAATTATATTTACTAATAAAATTATGACATTGATATATATATATATATATATATATATATATATATATATATATCGTATGGTCTAAAAGTAGGTGGACAGTATGATAACATTTATTTTGAGATTACATATACAATTATATTTAACTAGCAGTATAACCCGGCGTTGCTCGGGTGTAATGAAAGCTTTAAAACTAATCCATGGTCCTGAAGCTCAGACTCATTGGATGTTGCCACGAAAGACTAAAAAGCAGTAGTTGTTTCCAGTTAAAGCGAAACTGTAGACTGAAAGAAAAATGAATGGATGTAAGTCAAATTTTGATTTCCTGGTATCGATATCAAGTAAGTTTTTTCGTCGTAAACTGAATTTTGAAGGCTAAATAAGTCCTCTGAGTAAATAGTATCATGGCTGTGACTAAGAACTACAATTATACCTACTTAGAGCCAAACCCGAAGCAAAAACTAAAATAAAAGAACTGAAAAACTGATCTTGATCAGACTCGGTATATATTATCGATTTTCTGCACTATTGTAAAAACTGCAATCTTGAAACTTCTGAATATAATTTCTTATGTCTTTGTCTATGAGTGTATCAAATTTGATTAAAATCGGAACACTCCTTCTATAACCTGATTTTTTTTCCATTATCGATTATCGATATTTATCGGGGGTACCTCGACACAAAACCTAGCGAAGAACACTCGCAGACGCTTATAATATAACTGTGTAAATTTTCAAGAAAATCGGTTCAGTCGTTTCGGAGTCTATCAGTAACGGACACACACAGACATACACAGAGAGAGAGAGAGAGCGAGAGAGAGAGAGAGAGAGAGAGACAAAGTTCCATTTATAAATAAGTTTATATATATATATATATATATATATATATATATATATATAAAGCAGAGTATTGAGAGTCAGGAAAATTATGTGTTGTCTATCCTTTTATATGGCAGTGAATGTTGGACAATCTTCGAAGGATACTGTGAATATCATGGACCGAACATGTAAGCATCAACGAGGTTTTGGAGAGGGTGCAAACGAAGATGAATCTTACACTTAATGTCAGGAAGAGACAACTGAAGTTTCTGGGACAGGAAATGAGAAAGGAAGGCTAGGCGAAATTGATACTCACAGAACGGAGGGAGGGAAAGAAGAAGAGGGAAAAGCAACTCGTGGCATACTTGAAGGGCTTGATCAAGTGGATGGCAGAGTAGGGTTTGGAAAAAATACTAATAGAAACGGTGTTAAGAGCTACAAGGGATAGGGGTGTGTGGAAGGCCATGATCGCCTACGTCTTGAAGGAACACACACACACACTTACATATATATATATATATATATATATATATATATAGAGAGAGAGAGAGAGAACCCAATCTGCCTTACTCTTTAATCCATAGGCGCTAGAAGAAATTGATCTATACCTTTGCCAAGAGTATTTATAGGAAAATGAATGTAACGAATGTATCTGGAATTCGAAGTCATTCCCTGCCGTTGACTATTACACTCTCTGCGCATCCACACACACACACACACAAACACACACACACACACACACACACACGCACACGCACGCACACACGCACACACACACACGCGTACATATATATTAATATACTAAATTACAATAAGGCAGCACTAATAATTACAGACTAAACATCCGAAAAAACAATGCTAACTTAACAGTAACTTAAACCGTCAAATAACCCAAAGAGGATTACCTCGTAGGTTAAGTAATGGGGAAGAAAAAAAGAAACAAACCGTGCACAAGGACAATACGTCTAGTGCTCGTTTGAAAGAAAAAAAAACCCAAAACGAAACCTTAACAGTAAAGGGCTCTATATGAAAGTACGAAAGTAGAGCAAAAAGTAGAGCCTGGCCCTGACGATCCGTTGTGTCAAACCGCGGTCGGTAGTGCCTCAATTTTAGTTTTAGTGTACTATATATATATATATATATATATATATATATATATATATATATATATAATAAGGAGATAAATTATTACTGAGTGGACATACAGACATAGACACACACGTAGAAATGTCTACACTCATTAACACAAGTTGTAAATTTTTTAAATAAAGTATGGCATAAAACTAGATTTTATCACACACACACACACACACACACACACACACACACACTGTTTTAAAAACACAAAAATTACGTTGCAGTCAAAACAAGAGGCCAAAATAACAACATAAAAAAATAACTTCCTTGAAAATGGCCAGTGAAGTGGCTGAAAGCTCTTGAAAAGTCGAAATTATGAAATATTTTAACACTCCTTATATCCAGTAAAAAGGAAACATGTAAGAATGCTGGATAAATTAAATAAAAAAAATAATAAAATCTTTTGTTATCGGTCGTTTTTAACGAAACATGTGTGTGGGGGGCTGTTGGATTCTATACTTCATCCTTTATACGCACACGATATATATATATATATAAATGAAAAGATTTATCTCATGTAGATTTAGCTATCACTGTGTGTGTGTGTGTGTGTGTGTGTGTGTGTGTGTGTGTGTGTGTGTGTGTGTGTGTGTGTGCGTGTTCGTGCACGCATCCAGTGATATTTCAATTCAGACTTCGTCAGTTCCACTCTCGTCTCTTTGTCGCAATGCGAAAGACAGTGGGATGCCTTTGTTTGCATGCACGTGTCGTATGAGGTTCCCGCCTCCCACCTCGCCGGAATTCATACCCACAGTCAGCTTTTATTATGCAAGTCAATGTGTTCCCAATAAGACGGACATTAACCAATCGATAAGAACTTGCTTCGGGCTATCAGGCCAACAAATATATAATTGATTACAACAATGTCCCATATACCGGAATAAATTGTTTGTTTTTTTCATTTATTCTGACATGTTAATGTGGGCTCCTTGAAATCCTATTACCCACATTAACTTCTTGTGGTGTTTCTGAAGAAAAAAAACAACTTAAAATATCTGTACAGATTAAGATTTGGTGAAATGAACAAATTATACGGATTCAAATTATAGCAGACTTATGAATGGTACACATTCTGCAAATCGGTTTCAGGCAAAATAAAAAACATATTTTTGATTAAAATTGTAACTATAGGAAGATGGTTCATGTTTATTTAATTCGGCCTTGTGTCATACATAACCGAACTCCTTACAGTTTATAAGTGTTATCCAGAGTTATAAGGTTTTCATCAGAAGGTTGGTAGCAGGTTGGAATGTTGAATTAGTGTGGATGTGTGGCAAAGTGTAAGAATAAAAATATACATTTTTTCGTGTTAAAATAGAGATTTTTTTAAAAGAAAGGAATAACAAGAATAAGTAGCATTAATGTTCAATGAGAAACAAGTAATCAGTTAAGAGTATCAAGAGTTGAAGAAATTGTTAAGAGTAGTAAATTGTTGGAAAGAGTTGGTGTGCACCTACGGATGTATGTATGAGCGTTTAATGTCTTTGGATAGAGAAGAAGAAGTAAAATGAATCAGCACACGAAAAAGAAGGAGAAAAGGGACAAAGTCTGGGTCACTTGAAGCTTCTCCCGTTACATTTTAGCTTGTCGTCTCTGCTGCTTCCATCCCTGACTGTCTGACTGACGCTGATCGAAGCATTGATGGTCATTTTCATTTTTTTCGCACTAAGTCGCTAAATTCTTTTTGGTCTTGCAAATCGCTTCCATTGGTCAGAAATCCAATTTAGCATCTACTTGCGAAATCTAGTTTCGACTTTTTCTTTAAGCACATCGTTAATCCTTTTTCTATTTAGGAAAAACCAGGATTACACACGTCATTGTGAATTTTTGTAAAAGTGAAGAAGATTGATTTTAATTCTTAATTTCCTATCCACCACAAAATCGTTAATGCTGTACAATTCCTCTACAACTTAAAACTTTTTTAAAATCGTTTCGCCCCCAAGCAAGGCGGTAATGCAACTGATGCGCAGGGGGGCTACATAAGAAAAAAAGATTAGATAGGAGGAGAGTAAAGAGAAAGACGAACCAGTTACATGGGGGTATCAGAGAAGGGAGCAAGAGAAGGACGGGAATACAGGTATCATGGCAGTTGCAAAGGTAGAGAGAAAGGAAAAGATATACAGGGTGATGTAGAAAGAGCTGGAGTCAAGTGGTTAAGAGATGGCTATTGACATTGCATTTAAATTCTAGGAGGTTGTAGCCGTCAGGAAAGTAAAAATATGGAAGAGTGTTCTACAGGCGGGAAGTGCGATAAAAGAAGCTGGCGGAGTAGAATTGTCGCCTGCATTTGATTAATCTAACTGTGAATGGGTGAGACCCAGTTGCCAGTCTGGTTACACGAGTAAACTCATGTGGCAGGGGCACCAGTGACGTAAGTTCGTCGGAGCAGAAGCCATGAAAATATTTATAGGACAGACAGAGCGAAGCCACATCCCGTCGGTGAGAAAGTGGCTAGAGTCGAGCCACCAAGTCGGTACCTATCACATTAGTGATTCTCCTTTGGAGCCTGTTGAGAACACTGAGATGAACAGCGAGGGCGCCTGGCCATATATGACAGCAGTATTCCATGCACGGACGGATGGTTGATTTGTATATATGCAAGATGGATTCAGGCGCAAAAAAACATCTTGGCACGACACAGTGATCCAACCTTCCTAGCAGTAAATTTAGCTATTGACTCAATGTAATGGTTCCACTTGAGGTCGGAAAATAGGGTAAGGCCGAGGAGGCGCAGTGTATTGCATTCAGGGATACTCGCTTGGTCCATGCTTATGGGAAGCAGGAGAGGTTGCCTGTGATGATTGACAGACAGCAGTTTCGTCTTAGACGCATTGAAATTTACAAGCCAATTCTTTCCCTATTCCACCACTGAGTGTAGATCCCTTTCAAGATCAGCAGCGAGGTTATGTTTTTCCACCACGCCGGATTTCTTATCGATGCGGGAGTAAATTGTGGCGTCATCTTCATAGATGCCTACTTGGCACTTGATCACATCTGGGAGATAATTTGTGAAGAAACATAAAATAAATTACGCAGAATTTAAAATGTGTATCAATTTATTAATCTCCAATGTTTAGCCTTTTAAGACATTAGAGAAATCATGAACATCTACTGGAAACAAACCACCTGCATACGGACAGAAAACGAGTTCAGCAGATACACAAAGATAGAAAGTAGTATAAGACAAGGATGTGTCTTTTCACTGGATCTATTCAACCTGTACTGCAAGACTATTCTGAGAGCCCTAGAAGTTATGCCACGATTCATCATCGGAGGCCACAATCTGCACAATTTAAGATACACAGGTGATATAGTGCTGATAGCAGACACGGAAAGAAAACTTCAAGACCTCCCACAATAGGTAACTGAAGAAAGCGAAAATAAATGACTACAAATAAACTACAAGAAAACTGAATTCATGGTCATCAGTAAAAAGAAGAGCCCAAAATGCCAACTACAGGCTGGGGATACTAAAACCAAACAAGACATGCAAAGGAAACTACAAGACCTCCTACAGAAGGTAGCTAAAGAAAGCGGAGAGAAAGGACTACAAATAAACTACAAGAAAACTGAATGCATGGTCATCAGTAAAAAGAAGAGCCCAAAATGCCAACTACAGGCTGGAAAAACTAAAATCAAGCAGGTACAGAAATTTCAATATTTAGGAAGTGTTCTATCACTGGATGTGCATTGTGGTGCAGTGGATATCGGCTCAGAACGAGAAATCAGGGGAGCCGTGTTCGAATTCCAGTTGAATTCGTTGCATTTACTTACGCGCAAATACCCTTGGGATTAATCCGGGTTCTATAGCCTTGGTCGGCAAGCATTCTACCGCAGAAAGCAATGGCAACCTACTGCGGGATAATCTTCTGCCCAAACGTGTATCACGTATGGCACTTAACTGACTATTCTATCAGCAGACGGAATGTGTGACACTGAGATCCGAAGGTGAATTGGCATGACCAAGGATGCATTACTGAAGTTGAGTAGAGTATTGAGATACAGGAAAATTTTGCTAGAAACAATGAAAAGAGTGCTGGATTGTTATGTGATGTCTGATCTTCAATATGGTAGTAAATGCTGGACAATCCCCTCAAAGATGAAGAACAGACTTGAAGCAACCAAAATGTGGTTCTACAGAAGGATGCTGAGGATACCATAGACCAAACATTTCAGCAACGATGAGGTTTTGGAGAGAATGGAAACGAAAAGGAAACTAATACTAACATCAGGAAATGACAGTTAAACTTGAGGTAAGAGGGATTGGAGAATGTGATACTCACAGGTCAGCTAGACAAAAAGAGAGAGAGGGGGGAAAGCAACACGTAACATACTTGACGCGCTTGAGTAAGTGGATGGCAGAGTGAGGTTTGGGTGGGGTAATCGGAGAAAGCGTGCTAAGAGCCACTAATGATAAGAAGATATGGAAGGCCACGATCGCCTAAGTCCTGAAGAATAAAGGAGGGCTTCGGGGATCTGATGCTCACGGGTCGGATTGAGGGAAAGAGACAGAAGAAATCCGCGTGTAACGTACTTGATGAGCTTGAGTAAATGGATGGTAGCACAGGGTTTGGGAGAAATAGCAAAAAGATAAAACCTATTAATAAGAACTACAGGTAGAAAGATGTGGAGGGCCATGATCGTCTAAGTTCTGAAGAGACACAGCACATAAAAGAAAGAAGTTTATACTCTTTAAGTAACACAAATGAAGATTAAAAAAATTTTTATTAAATATCCGTACGTATTGTGTCTAACGGTACGTCCGCGCGCTATGTATGGATAAAAAGGACAACGTATCGAGGAGGCAGTTCGCGTGATCACTGAGTAGCAACCGGATGTAGCAGTCCGAGTCGAAGGAATTAAGTCAGCTTCCTGTACTTAGTCCATTTCATGTCGTACAAAAAATGTATTTATAGGAAGAAAGTAGAAAATTGTAAAGCACTGCAACTATTTCTGGAATATAAAAATGCATTTGCACTTTACCTGCCTGCTTCTTTCCTTTTTATTTTATTTGTGGATGAGTTGAATATTTTTTCAAGGTCAAAATATTCGTTCCCTCAACCTGAGCCATTGATTTTGTTATCTTTTCTACTGTTTAGATTTTAAAATTACTTGTAGCGGTTTTTATCGATTTCCAAAAATCTTCATTGGCTGAATATTATTTTCCATTTTCATAGACATCTCTTTTAATGAGGAATTACAACTTTTCTCTTGAGTCAATATCGGAAAAGTCTGAACCCCATTCTATTACATTAGTATCTTTGAAACATTTTATTTTTGTCAAACTGTAAAGGAAAATTGTCTTGTTCTTCATTTTCTTCTTTTTCTTCTTCTAGACGTGTTCATTCAGAACATTGGCGATCATGGCCCTCCACAATTTCCTGTCATTTGTAACTGTTATTAAAAAGTTTTATCTTTCGTTATCTCTCCTAAATCTTGTTCCTCCATCCATGTACTCAAACTCATTCTGTTTTTCTATGTGCCTTATTCTTTCAGGACTATGGCGACCATGGCCCTCCACAATTTCCTTTCATTTGTAACTCTTGATAAGTTTTATCTTTTGTTATCTCTCCGAAATCTTGTTCAACGATCCTTGTACTCGAGCTCATTTTTTCTTTTTCTATGCCGCGTTCCTTCGAGTCGTAGACGATCATAGCTCTCCACAATTTCCTGTCTCTATAGCTCTTTATAAATTTTCATTTTTTTATCTTTCCTAAATCCTGCCTTCTATTTACCCAAGCTCGCTAGATAGGCTATGCGTTTTTTCCTCTATCTCTCTTGTCCTGTGAGTATCATATTCTCCAAATCCTCTTTCCTCATTATGTGTCCTAGACATTTCAATTTTCTCTTTCTGACGTTAAGTGTAAATGTCCTTTTGTTTCTATTTTTTTAAAACTTCGTCCGTAGTATTCTCAGCATGTTTCTGTAGAACCCTATTTCTGTTGCTTCAAGTCTCTACTTCACTGTTAGAAAATTGCCCGGTTTTTACTGTTGTATAAGATAACTGATATTACGTGACAGTTCAGTACTCTTTTGTTTGATTTTAACGATTTTTTCTGTCTTTTAATACTTTGCTTAGCTTTTAGAAGGTGTCTTTCGCTATCCCCAAAGCACCTTTAAAATACTCCCCAGATATTTAACTTGTTATACTTGTTGGATTTTGTTATCTTCAGTTCTTCATTGGCGTGTTGGGCTTTTCTTTATGCTGACAACCCTGCATTCTGTCTTTTCGCAATTGGTGGTTAGTCCTTTCTTCCCGTTTTCTTTTCACTTCTTTTGCTAAAGCTTTATAATCGTAACATGTGCCACTCAAAAACAGACAAAAACTTCGAGTAATTCTCACGATTATTTTGATTAACATCAATTTTGAAAAAAACCTATAATATTACTGCCTACACTCTTCTTTATGTGCCGTGTCCTATAATGACGTAGGCGATTACGGCTCTCCACAATTTCCTGTCCCTTGTAGCTTTTAATAAACTTTGTTTTTCTCTTATTTCTCCTAAGCCGTGTTCTTCCATTCATTTGATCATGCTAAGTATTTCATACATTGTTTCCTCTCTCCTTCTTGCCAACTATCTGTCCTGTGAGTATGGCTCTTCACAACTTCCTATCCCTTGTAGTATGTAAGAAACTTTGTCTTTTTGTTATTTTTCCTAAGCCATGATCTACCATCCATTTGATCAGGCTCAATAAGTATTTCATGCATTGTTTTCCTCTGTTCCTCTTGCCCTCTATCTATCCTGTGAGTAAGGCTCTCCACAGCTTCCTGTCCCGTGTAACTCTTAATAAACTTTGTCTTTCTGTTATTTCTCCTCAGCCATGTTCTGCCATCCATTTGACCAAGAACACTAAGTATTTTATGCATTGTTTACCTCCGTCTCACATGCCCTCTGTCTGTTCTGTAAGCATGGCTCTCCACAACTTCCTGTCCCTTGTAGCTCTTAATAAACTTTGCCTTTCTGTTATTTCTCCTAAACCATGTTCTGCCATCAATTTACTCAAGCTCACCAAGTATGGTATGCGTTGCTTTATTCCATCTCGCTTGCCTTCTATTAGTCCCGTGTGTATTAGATTTTCCAAGCCCTCTTTCCTCAATATGTGCCCCAGAAACTTCAACTGTCTTTTCCTGATGGCATTATCAATTTTCTATTCTTTTTTTCTTTCTATTTTTTCCAAAACTTTAATGTTGCTCAGGTACATGATATTCTCAGTATCCTTCTGTAGAAATATAGTTATGTTGCTTCACGTTTCCTATTCATCTTTGAGGATGACGCATTTTCTTTGTTTCTAGCGAAATATTTCTATTTCTTGGTACTCTACTGCACCTCCCCACCATGCTCATTGTTGTTTTTTTGTTTGTTTTTTGTTTTTGTTTTTTTGTTGTTGTTTTTTGTTTTTGTTTTTTCGTCAAGCTCACACGTTTCCCTATGTGATTTTAAAGTTTGTTGCTTGGTTTCTTCATTTTCGTCTTGTTCTGCAACTTTTCTATTTGTCTCTATTTGCAACGTTATTTCGTGAAATATTTTCTTGCCATGATTCTTCTTTTCTCGTATCTCATTTCATAGTATTATTAGATTAAGTGTATGGTGGCAGAACAAAGCAGAAACGATGGTGGTTTAGGATATAAATAATTGTATTAACGAAAAAATAAAACAAGTGGTAAATCGGTGTGAACGCCTCTCGTTGAAAGAAAGTGATCAGTAGAGTCATAAAGGTTGTCCGCGGAGGCGTACGATAGGAGAGGGAGGGTGGGTTGTGACTTACTGCGGTGAAAGTCTTTAGCGGATGTCATTTGAAGATGAGAGTTCGTGTCCCGACGAGTATTGTGAATCATTACTTGTGTGTCGACCGACTGCCGAAGAAGTCCCTTTGATGGGTTTTTATATCCCTTTTTAAGCTCAGATTGGTTTCAGTTTTTATTTTGTTTCTTGAGGCGGAAGTGGGCGCTATTGGATTGAAAAGCTGAATTGTGTTTTTTTTTAGTGTAAATAAAATGGAAGCTATGTGCGGAGCCCATGCGCAGTTGACGAAGATTTTAGTTCAGTCTTGGATTTTGGAGTGTTCACATCCGGCCAGTGATGGAAATTTGTGTATCATGAACCAGAAGATCTAGTTTTAGGAAAATTATAAAAATAAAATTATTAAAGGCAATCTTTTTTTTTATTTAGCCAGTTATCTCAGTCTCCTCTTATATTGTCTTCCGTCCCACAGAGTTTTCAAAGTGTATCAGAGCATAACACCGCTGCAAAAATGACGGCAAGATATTTGAGATGATCATTAGCTGTTTTCTTACAAGTTATCCCTCTGAGCTTGTCAGGAAAGATTATATATATATATATATATATATATATATATATATATAGGCAGCAAATTTTTTTTTATACATGTTAGATTAAATAAATTGCAAACATTGTGTCTGCTTATTTTTAATAAAATCCTTTCATACTCACTAATAATCTTTTGCGTATTATAATTGAAAGACGTCAGAAATGAGCTGTAACGTTGACAGATGCTGTTATTATTCATTTCTCAATTTTTCCAAGTATTTTCAATCTCTTTCTGAGATCATCTTCAAGGATGTGAGTTGTGTAACAAAAAATAACCGCAAAAATGTGTTGCTACAAATTACTGTAAATGATTTATAAATTCATAGTATCACTATACAAATATAACTGTTGACAAATTGCTTAGCGTTTATTAGAACGTGAAAATTATCCAAAATGGATTTTTTAATATTTTGTAATGCCATGGTCGTGCACATGTTAAAGCATGAAAAACTGTTCTTTTTACAAACATCTTAGAACATTGAACAGTTTTGCGGTTATTTTTGTTACCACAACTCACACACCTGAAGATGATCTCGAAAAGAGATTGAAAGTACTTGGGAAAATTGAGAAATGAATAACATCTGTCAACGTTACAGCTTATTTCTGACATCTTTCAATTAAAATACGCGAAAGATTATCCGTCAGTATGAAGAGATCTTATTAAAAATAAGCAGACACAATATTTGCAATTTATTTAATCTGACATGTCTAAACGAACATTTGCGGCTTAAATACACAAATTATATATATATATATATATTGTAATTAAGTTGTAGAACTCGTAGATTTTTTAACCTGCTGTTCATGCATTTACTTTTATAAAGAGTGCTCGATACAAACGTAGAGCGTTATATTGTAATAGTTGTTACAATGGTTTATAAATCCATAGTATCACTATACAAAAATTTTCGCGTTTCGAAGCTGACCATGTGTTTTGGCTGCTTCTTCTTCGGGTGATCAAGATGATACTATCTTGATCACCCGAAGAAGAAGCGGCCAAAACACATGGTCAGCTTCGAAACGCGAAAATCTTTGTATAGTGATACTATGGATTTATAAACCATTGTAACAACTATTACTATATATATATATATATATATATATATATATATATATATAGTTATATATATAGTTATATATATTAATGCAGGTTTCATTGAATAATATAGACAAGTTCTGTCTATTAATTTTATTAATGGATCCTTGTGAAAAGGCAAATTGAAATAGCGAAAGAAAATCTAGACACATTATACAAGAACAAACATGACCTCTACAACAAACTAAAAGATATAACTACCTCAAACCAACTAGAAGAAATAATACTCAGACTATCCAAAATCACCGTAAAATCTGAAGTTGAACACCGTGCTAAAATTGTAAAAAAACTTAATTCGCTATACAATGGCACGATGACTCTTCCAAAAAAAATAGATAAATTCATAAATCTTTCCAACCACGAACTAACTAAGCACCAAAAAGAATTACTCAACCTTGGACCTAACTGCCATACTGTGATTTTTTGTTGTCTTTCAACGATATCACCATTAAGTATATCAGACGGTATGAACGGATCCTACACAAAATTAATAGACAGAACTTGTCTATATTATTTAATGAAACCTGCATTAATGAAAAAATGCTGCCAAAATACACACAATATATATATATATATATATATATATATATATATATATATACAACGGTTTTTATTATAATAGAGAGTGTGGTATTCATTATTACAATGGTGTCTGTGCTATATTATTTACTTTTTTGTGAGCAAATTTATCTAAATTTAATCTGTTTTCTTTTCAGATAATTCAGAGAACCCATATGCCAAATAATTTAGGAAATGGTGTAAAAAAAAAAAACTATCAAAATGCGGAAACAGTTAGAACTAAATGGTTTGAAACATTTGGTACTCAGGCTCCAAAGAGACAAACCATTTACCGCATTTGAGACAAATTCGATGTCGCTAGCACAGTCCTTAAGTTAATTCTAATGCTGTCAATCTACTTTTAGACTAACTTGTATGTGAAATATAAAAATAAATATCATTTTATATGTATGTAAAGATAGAATACATCAAAACCAGTTGGAAATTGATTTTTTTTATTTTCGCGTTCACTTTATGTGAGCATTATCAAAACATAAATATATACATACTAGTTCAGTACCTGTTATTCCACTGACGGCGAGATGTATACCAAATCTAAGTTGCTGACTCGTCCGAAATCATGCATGTATTAAAAATATATCTAAAATAGGTACCTGCATTAATTTTTAATACCTTAGTTGTAAAGTGAACTTTTAAAAATAAAAAAAAAATCTTTCTTGAAGTTTTCATTTTAAATGAAAGCTAAATGATTAAATTTAATATTTCCAGCAATAAAAATACTTTAGTGCATTTTTAATAGAAATGTTATTGATTGGAATCTCAACATCTTTAGAGTTTTTAAAAGTTGTCATTTTTTTTCGTCTATTTTGATATATTGACAGGTTTGTAAACAAAAGTTGATTCTTTCTTATAAAAAACTAGCAAAAATAAAATATACATCTGTGACACTTTTTTTAATTATCAAATTTCAATTTAAATTAATCTGACTAAAAAACTTTTGTTTATAACGTGAAATTTAGAATATAAGCATTTCTTAATCACGAAGGTCATATCTTCCTGACGCATGAACTGAGTGATATCAGAGCCAAATGCGTTGATAAGCACAGTATGGTTGACCAGAACTGATATAATTGTCTAATATTTTTTCCTGTAAGGAGAAGAAACTATGAAACACGTGACCTTTTAATTTCACTCACTACATCAGTTAAGTGCCATACGTGATACACGCTTGGGCGATCATGTCTCGAAATAGACACGACTGACTGGGCAGAAGATTATCCCGCAGTAGGTTGCCATTGCTTTCTGCGGTAGACTGGTTGCCAACCAAGGCTATAGAACCCAACCTGTCCTGTTTTTTAACCAATAACTGGAGGGAAGAGACGGATTTCCCAAGGGTATTTGCGCGTAAGTGAATGCAAGAAATTCAAACTGGAATCCGAACTCGGCTCTCCGATTTCTCGTTCCAAGCCGATATCCACTGCACCACAATGCATTCACTACAAACCATACTTATAAAGGACAATCTTCCAACACAAAAATAAAAAAATAGAATTATTTTGAATATCTTTTTGTTCAAAGATTTGAATGAAGCTTTTAAATTTTCGATTATTTATATAGTCTTTACTTAATAAATTAATAACCTAGCAGCAGCAAGGCTTAGAAGAATTTTAAAAATATTTTTGAAACTATAAATTATTATAATTATAAAAGAAAAACAAAGCAGTTAATGTAAAAATTCATGATTCATTGAAAAACATTTTTTCTTCAGACTATAATGTCCTTAATATATATATATATATATATATATATATATATATATATATATATTTTAATCATTTCACCCCGAGCAAGGCGGAAACGCCACTGATGTGCAGGGGGCTTACATAAATGTAAAAAGATTAATTACAAAAGAGTGAGGAGTACAAACTAGTTAGAAAGGAACAATAGAAAGCTGAGAAAGCAGGTGCGATGACAGATACATAGGTGGAGAGAAAGGGAAGGTTATGCAGGGGAGGGGAGAGAGCTAGAGTCCAGTGGTTAGTAGATGAGTATTGACTTTGCATTTAAATTTCTGGAGGTTGTAGCCGTCAGGAAAGCAAGAATACGGAAGCGAGTTCCACAGGCGGGAAGTGCGAGAGAAGAAGCTGAAGGAGTAGAATTGTCGTCTGCATTTGGCTAACCTGACTGTGAATGGGTGGGACCCAGTTGCCAGTCTGGTTGCACGAGTAAACGCCTGTTGAGGAGGCATCAGTGACTTAAGTTCGTCTGAGCAGAAGCCATGAAAGTATTTATAGAACAGACAAAGGGAGGCCACATTTCGACGATGGGGAAGTGGCTGCAATCGAGCCGCCAGATCGGTACCTATCACATTACAGACTCTCCTTTGGAGCCTGTCAAGAACACTGAGGAGAACGGCAGGGGCACCTGACCATAAATGGCAGCAGTACTTCATGCACGGACGGATGGTTGACTTGTATATATGCAGGATGGATTCAGGTGGAAAAAACATCCTGGATCGACATAGTGACCCAACCTTCTTAGCAGTAGATTTTGCTATGGATTCAATATAGTGGTTCCATTTGAGGTCTGAGGACAGGGTAAGTCCGAGGAGGTGTAGTGTATTACTCTCCGGGAGAATCGCTTGGTCCATGGGAGGCAGGAGAGGTTGCCTGTAATGGTTGACAGACAACAGCTTGGTATTAGATGAATTGAAGTTGACAAGCCACTTCTTGCCCCTGTTCACCACAGAGTGTAGATCCCGCTCAAGGTCAGCAGCGAGATTATGTCTGTCCGCCACGACAGGTTTCTTACTGGTGCGGGAGTATATTGTAGTGTCATCTGCGTAGATGCCTACTTGGGACTTGATCTCATCTGGGAGGTCGTTGATGAAAATAAGGAAGAGCGTCGGGCCCAGGATAGAGCCCTGTGGGACACCAGCATTCGTGCTGTAGGACGAAGAGGCACGCCCATTCAGAACGACCTTCATTTTGTGGTTATTTAAGAAAGATTGGATTAGGTCAAGCAGGCGACCGGTAATACCATAACCGCGTAGTTTGCATAGGAGGCCAGAGTGCCAAACCCTGTCGAAAGCCTTGGATATGTCCAGAGCAACCGCGCGGGCCTCGTCAGACTCATCAAGGGCCTGTAGCATGTACTCCGTTACGGTTGTTAGCAGGTCGGCCGTGGACCTGGCAAAGCGGAATCCATATTGCCTGTCGGAGAACAGTTTGTGGGCGGTGAGATGATGAACTATTTCAGCATTGATTATAGCCTCGAATACTTTCCCGAATATCGGTAGAAGACTGATAGGGCAATAGTTGGATGGGTCCGAGGGTTCACCACAATTCTTAAATACAGGAACGACCGAAGAGAACTTCTAGCATGCAGGAAAGCAGGAAGCAGAAAGGCAGTAGTTAAATAGTTTAGAGAGGACAGGGGAAAGTTCAGGAGCACACCTCTTAAAGACTATCACCGGGATTCCATCGTCTCCACACGCCTTATGGGGGTCGAGTTTTGAAATTACTCTGGATACTACTGACGGGGTAATATATACGTCGTGCAGTTTGGCCTCAGAAAGCAATTAAAAGCTTATCTCATTAAATGATGTCATTATTTTTTTACATTTTTTATTTTACTATTCGGAGCATATTTTTGGAGAAAAGGTTAACTGTTTGAAAAAAATAAATGATTTACATTTCCTAAGGAGTCCCGCTTTTAACTGATAAAACAAATTTTTTAAAGGAAATTTAAATTCTTAAAATTTCATGAAATTACGTTGAGGTGGTGGGCGCAAAACAGGTGTAAAAAAGTTTTTTCCAAGATTTTTAAAAAATAAGTTCATTCATTTGTGGATAAGTCCTGAAAGTTTCATTAAAATCTAAAAATTTATTTTTATTTTTGCAAGAATTTCCAAAATAATATTTTTTTACCGGAAAAAATGAATTTCGTAATATTACATTAACCATAGTGAACTCTGGTAAAAATTTGTTCATCCACTGACAAAAAAAAAAAAAGAAAAAGAAAAGATTTTTGCCAAAATTTCGAACGTGTTAGAAAGAAACTTTTTTTTTTTAATAATAGAAAAATATTTTGGTTTTTCTTCTTAAGTATAATATAAACATTTTGATAGAAAAACCTTTTTTTATCAAATTTGGGACCTTTTTTTCTTCATGCTATGCTATGTTTTTTAGTTTGTTTTTTTTTGTTTTGTTTTGTTTTGTTTTCGGAGAATTAGTGAAGGTATCTAATTTAAAAATACAGAATATATAAAAATCAGTCAGTGAGTTCAATGCTATACGTTTGGGCGATCATGTCTCGAAAGCGACATAACTATTTGGGCAGAAGATTATCTCGCAGTAGGTTGCCATTACTTTCTGCAGTAGACAAGGTTATAGAACCTAATCTGTCTTGTTATTTGACTCATAGCTAGAGGGGGAAGAGATGTATTATATTATTAAGTAATAATTAGTAGGGGATCAGTTTATTACTTCATAACAATATAAAACTGATCCCCCACTTTATGCCCAGTAATAGATTAGTTACCAACCAAGGATATAGAACCCAATCTGTCCTGTTATTTGACTCATAGTTAGAGGGGGAAGAGATGTATTATATTATTAAGTACTGATTAGTGGAAGATCGGTTTATTACTTCAAACAATATAAAACTGATCCCCCACTTTATGCCCAGCAGAAGCCTTAATCATGTTTCCAACTATTATATTCAGTCAGTCAGTTAAGTGCTATACGTGATACACTCTTTGGGCGATCAGGTCTCGAAAGAGACATGACTGACTGGGCAGGATTATCTTGCAGTAGGTTGCCATTGCTTTCTGCGGTTGACTGGTTGCCAGCCAAGGCTATAGAACCTAAGCTGTCATGTTATTTAAATCATAACTAGAGGGAAGAGGCGGATTAATATCTTTCCCAAGGGTATTTGCTTGTAAGTGAATGCAGGCAATTCAACTGTAATTCGAACTCGGCTCCCCGATTTCTCGTTCCGAGCCGATATCCACCACAACGTACATTATATATATATATATATATATATATATATATATATATATATATATAAACCGGAATCATAAAAATTCTCATGTCCTTGTAGTTTTGCTTATTTTTCTTCTGTTTTTTGTTTTTTTTTTCTTGTTACTCAGATACTGTTGTTAGACAGAAGAGGAGATTAGCAATCGTGACTGTGGTGTTCATTCAATTTCATTCAAATTGTGTATGTTTGTATATATGTGTGTGTGCATTTTTATTTAAATTCAATGAACATACCTAAAGATATTTCTTCACAATTAAAAGAAAAATCTATATATTACTGCGAAAATTTCCAACGAATTAAAAAAATGTCGCAATTATTTAACTCCTTTAAGATTTCACAAATTTTATTTTATCTCCAATTTTGTTATTTTATTGCTTAGTTCAGGGTAGGGGTTGTCTAGACTAATTGGAACGGGTATGTATTCTTCCAATGCTCTATTTTAAATGTGTCCATCTGTGTATCTGTGGAGGAATTGACTATGCTTAATGATAATTTGCAAATATGCTCAACAAATAGACAGAAATGGCAAAGCTTTTAATAAGCAATAACAAAAGGAAGAAAAAAAACGGGCAAAATAATTAAGCAAACATTATCCATCCAAGTCAAAAATAGACAAAGCAACAATGATAAAGAAAAAAAAATTATGCATGCGATGCCGGCCAGGAAGTTTGTACCGCCTGAAACAATCCTGCACATATACAAATCTACCATCCGCCCGTGCATTGAATACAGCTGCCATATCTGGTAAGGTGCTCCTGCTATCCACCTAGGGGTCCTTGACAAAATCCAACGGAGAATCTGTAATGTGATCGATCCCGACTTGCCAGCTCGGATATAGTCACTTTCTCACCGGCGCAATGTGGCTTTCCTGTGTCTCTTCTACAAAAACTTTCATGGCTTGTGCTCAGATGAACTTAGCTCATTGGTATCCCCCAGACATGAATTTACTCAAGCCACAAGATTAGCAACTAGTTGCCATCCTTTTACTGTGAAACCAATAAATTGTAAACGCAAATTCTACTCCAACAGCTTCTTTTCTCGCACTTCCCACCTGTGGAAGTCCTTTTCGTTTACTTGCTTTCCCGACAACTACAATCTTCAAGAATTCAAATGTAAAGTCAATAGTCATCTCCTATTTCACTAACCTGCATCCTATCTCTCGTGCTCCTTTCTCCTTCCACTTCACTCTCATCAGTATTCCCATCCTTCTCTTAACCACTTCCTGACACCCCCTATATTCTGTCACTCTTTCTCATAACTTTCCTCCTATGTAATCCCCTGCAAAACAGTGACAGTAAAATGCCTTACTTGGACGATATGATTATAAAAAAAATTCTATACTATTATAATGTGGATATAAAGTGGGGATTCAGTTCTACATTACAATCAATATATAAACTGATCCCGCACTTTATGGCCACAGTCATCCTTCTCTCACCCACTTCCTGACACCCCCTATATAATATCTCACTCTTTTTCATAACTTTTTTCCTATGTAACCCCTGCAAAACAGTGGCAGTAAAATGCCTTGCTTGGGCGATATGTCTATAAAAAAAAATTTTATACTATTATAACGTGGACATAAAGTGGGGGATCAATTCTACATTACAATCAGTGGCAGTAAAATGCCTTGCTTGGGGTGACACGATTATATAAAAAAAGTCAAAACTAGACAAAGAAACAATGATAACGTAAAAAAGTTTACAAAGTAAGAATGGTGTTCAAACGCAAAAGGAATACAACATATTGTAAAAAATATATATATTATATATAAAATAAAATCTTTACGTCATAGGTTTTTACACTTTTTTAGGTCCCCAGCGAATATGTGGCATTATGGTATATGTAGGATTGTAAGTGATGGACGAGTTCTTGTGGTGAATGAGTATATTGTAATCAGTGATTGGGTCGTTAATATGATTAGCTAGGTATAAGATAGAAAGTATTGACCAGCCTCATCCGCTCTCTTTATGACTGTGGGCCAAAATTAATGTGTCTAACATGAATAAATATTAATTCCACTGCAGATTGTGATCGCTCATTCAGTAATGAATTAGAACACTCTGGCTATTGGGCGTGTATAACGATAATATACACGCTAAAAAGTCTTCCTCCTTCTACCGAGCGCTCATAGCCCAGAGGTAGAATCGCCGACTGAGGCCAATTCAGTCGGGTTTCAATCCCGGGTTAAAAGCAATCGGAGTCTAACCGTACTGATGAGCTGTGATACAGCGAAACAAATCTGTCTGCGGATGACTATATATATATATATATATATATATATATATATATATATTGAACAGGTGAAGAGACCCATCCCTTGTTTCCTGTTTAGGGTGCGGTTTCCGGTTTTATCTTTTCACTCTCTTTTATTTTTTTTTCAGTTGGAGTAGATAGACGAAACTATCGCCCGGTTCACACTCCACCCACATCTATTGAACAGGTGAAGAGGCTCATCCCTTGTTTCCTGTTTAGGATGTGGTTTCCGGCTTTCTCTTTTCCAATCTTTTTACTCTTACGTAGCCCCTACCCCCTGCGCATCAGTAGCGTTATCGCCTTGCTTGGGGTGATATGATATATATATATATATATATATATATATATATATATATATATATAAAGTAATTCACCGAGCTTTTTATTCGACCTCAACAGAATGCAGAAAGCACTGGACGGCTGTTTCGGAATTTGTGAACGAGCAGCGCGTCATCGAGTTTAATTCGTTCCCTTCTCATTACCAGGGCCCGTGGTACAGTTGGTATGACATCAGTTTAGTTTCCCAGAGTGTCTGGGTTCGTATACCTAATAGTAGACGCGTACTGCTGAAGTAGTTCCAAATATAGGACGAAACAGCCGTCCAGTGCTTTCTGCATTCTGTTGAGGTCGAATAAAAAGCTCCATGAATTACTTAATTATTCCAATCCTGCTACTTCAATCTTATATTTAGTAATCTTTTCTTTTTTTTTTTACAATGGTTTATGAAAGCATTATATGACTACACAAAAAGTTTTATGCTTCAGAACAATACTGTTCTTCTTCAGGGTGATATTTTAAAATAAATGGTGAAAATGATTTATTTAGAAAATATAAGATGAATTTATGGTTATTCAGAAAATTAGGGAGTGGTAGGTGTGTCGAAATTATTCAATCGAAAAGAGAATTAGGTTGAACTATGAAGTTATTAGGGAATTTTAAAATCTGAGGCTTTTTATTTAGACACGTGCATTGAGCACTCTTTATAAAAGTAAATGCATGAACAGTGGGTTTTAATCTACCTGTTCTTTCACTTCCTTATAATATCTATCTATCTATCTATCTATCTATATATATATATATATATATATATATATATATATGTAGTCAAGAAAAAAACAAAAAGATAGTTTGCGCATTATCAAATGTGTATGCCATAGATGTTTTAGCAGGAGACCCGTGAATATGCAACATTGTGGTATATGTTGGATTGAATGGTGATGGATGTGTTCTTTTGATGATTGGGTCAATTATAAGAATGGATGAGTATAAGATACTCAGCGACAACCAGCCTTTCTCCTCTACATCTTTGGCTCTGTGTCGCAGAATGGAACCAGCACCACGTATGCGTATGGTTCCATTTTCTTTAAATGGCGAAGGTCAATGTAAGTCATTCACACTCAGCACACACGTATATAAGTTGCATACGTGCTTGTAGACTGCGCGAGACCAACAAAGAATCAGCATTTTTCTTTATAATTAGAATTTTTTTGTTACGCATTTCTTCTTCTTCTTCTTCTTCTTCTTCTTCTTCTTCTTCTTCTTCTATGTGCCTTGTCCTGTCAGGACGTAGGCGATCATGACCTCCCACGTCTTCCTATCCATGGTGGCTCTTAGCACTCTTTCTCCTGTAATATCTCGCAACACCGCTTCTGTCATCCACCTGCTCAGGCACTTCAAATATATTATCCGCTACTTTCCTCTGGCTCTTTTCCCTCTATCTGGCCTGTCAGTATCAGGTTCTCCAAGCCCTCCTTCTTCATTGCCTGTCCCAGGAACTTCAGTTGTCTCTTCCTGATACGCAATAATAATTTCCATTTTGTTTCCATCCTTTCTAAAACCTCACCATTGCTCACATGCTCGGTTCATTATATCCTCAGCATCCTTCTGTAGAACCACATTTCAGTTGCTTCAAGTTTACCTTCATCTTCGATGATATTGTCCAGCATTCACTGCCATATTGAAGAACCGACATCACAAAGAAATCCAGCACTCTCTTCTAATCTCACAAAGTCGTCATATTATTTCGTATTGTTGAGGTTATCGCTAACATTTTTTGTTGACATTTACAAACCGTATGTTTCGTTCAATTTCGCCGACCAAACGATGAAATTTGAATAAAACTGATTTGTTCGGAAAGAAATACTTTCACGGACACACTATTTCGCGGTGTAAAAATTCTTTTAATTTTATTCAATTTTGTAGGACTTTATGGTAAACATTTATGTATCACGTATGGCACTTAACTGACTGACTGAATATAATAGTTGGAAACATGATTAAGGCTTCTGCTGGGCATAAAGTGGGGGATCAGTTTTATATTGTTATGAAGTAATAAACTGACCACCACTAATTACTACTTAATAATATAATACAGCTATTCCCCCTCCAGTTATAGGTTAAATATTAAGACAGATTGGATTCTGTATCCTTGGCTGGCAACCGGTCTACCGCAGAAAGCAATGGCAACCTACGATATTGTTATGAAGTAATAAACTGATCCCCCACCAATTACTACTAAATAATATAATATATATCTTATCCCTTTAGCTATGAGTCAAATAACAGGACAGATTGGGTTCTATAGCCTTGGCTGGCAACCAGTCTACCGTAGAAAGCAATGACAACCTACTGTGGGATAATCTTCTGCTCAGTCAGTCATGTCTCTTTTGTGGCATGTTCGCCCAAGCGTGTATCACATATGGCACTTAACTGACTGACAGAATATAATAGTTGGAAACATGATTAAGGCTTCTGCTGGGCATAAAGTGGGGGATCAGTTTTCTATTGTTTGAAGTAATAAACCGATCTTCCACTAATCAGTCAGTCAGTTTAGGTGCCATACGTGATACACGCTTGGGCGATCATGTCTCGAAAGAGACATGACTGACTGGGCAGAAGATTATCCTGCAGTAGGTTGCCATTGCTTTCTGCGGTAGACTGGTTGCCGACCAAGGCTATAGAACCCAATCTGTCCTGTTATTTAACCCATAACTGGAAGGAAGAGACGGATTAATACCTTTCCCAAGGATATTTGCGCGTAAGTGAATACAATGGATTCAGCTGGAATTTGAACTCGGCTACCCGGTTTCTCGTTCCGAGCCGATATCCACTGTACCACAACGCACATCACTAATCAGTACTTAATAATATAATACATCTGTTCCCCCTCTAGCTATGAGTCAAATAACAGGACAGATTGGGTTCTATAGCCTTGGCTGGCAACCAGTCTACCGCAGAAAGTAATGGCAACCTAGTGCAGGATAATCTTCTGCTCAGTCAGTCATGTCTTCTGCGATTGCTACAAAACGCTTACTGGGGCACTGGGAAAGGGACAACTTTTTCTAATAGAAACCAGATTCAAATGTTCGTCCAAAACGGTTTCTCATCAAAACCTGCGGGATTTTACTCAAACCAGAATTTTGTTGTTTTGTTTTTTTGCAACACACCGACGCGTGATGAAATCGTTACATTATTTCGTATTGTTGAGGTTATCGCTAACATTTTTGTTGACATTTACAAACGTTCAATTTCGTCGACCAATCGATGAAATTTGAATAAGCTGATTTGTTCGGAAAAAAATACTTTGACAGAAACACTACTTCACGGTTTGATAATTTCGTTAATTTAATTCAAATTTATATGACTTCACAGTAAACAATATCTTTCAAGAAAATTGCTTTTTTCCTATTTAACAGCGAAGAATAAATTCTTATGATTTCTTACTCTTGAGCCTGCAACACACAACTGGTCATATGAAAATATTTCTTTCTGGAGCCAGATTCCACTATTTGGCCTTGTATTTTATTTATAGTCCTTGCAAACTCAGAACGAACTGGAAACTCGATTCTTGCATATATAAAAACATAAGAAAAAGTTATACAAAAACAATATTGCATTTTTATTAAATAAGTATTTGTTATTTTAATAAATTGTTCTTAAAATAGTCGGAGTAATTTGAATGTTAAATAATAAAGCTTTTCATTTTATTTTCAAATTAATGAAAATACTCTACTAAGTTACACACCCTAGTAAAACCGACTGTACTTTGTACCCCTTACCTATTTGCGTTGTGGTGCAGTGGATATCGACAAGGAACGACAAATCAGGGAACTGAGTTCAAATTTCAGTTAAATTCCTTGCGTTCGTTTAAGGTATTAATCAGTCTCTTCCCTCCAGTTATGGGTTAAATAATAGAACAGATTGGGTTCCATAGCCTTGGCTGGCAACCAGTCTACCGCAGAAAGCAATGGCAATCTACTGCGGGATAATCTTCTGCCCAGTCAGTCCTGTCTCTTTTTAGATATTATCGCTCAAAGCATGTATCACGTATGGCACTTAACTGACTGACTAACCTGTTTGCACTTCCCCCAAAATTTGGTTTCGATCGAAAAATGTATAGCTACTTGATTGTGTGACGGACGGACTAACGGAAGTCACAACTTTTTATATATAGAGAGATAGATATATATTTATTTACAATACGATGAATAATCCTTCATTTGCATAATAAAATTTTACGCTACCGAATCCTATTACTCTTTAAATGATAGGCAACATTTTTTTATTATTTTGAATTAAAATATGGAGAAGCTATGGTTCATTCTAATAAATATTAATTTACATATCAGGTTCGCTTATTGTACGGTTCACACTCCTCTCCGGCATTTTGAACAGGCATATAGGTTTATCTCTTTATTACTTTTTAGGATTTGGTTTCTGGTTGCTTCTAAAATCTTATTCAACTCTATACGTCTAACGTCTTCGCATTTTATTGATTGAATTTTTTATTTTACCAATTATTACTAATTATTTTATAGCACCCCAGTTAAAATAGATAAGTTATCCCATCGTCCGATTCATTGTCCTTCCTGGTCTTTTGAAAAGGGGTAAAAGTTTATCCCTTGTTTACTGTCTGAGATTTGGTTTCCAGTTCCTTCTAAAGTTTGTTCGTTCTCTTACGTTTTCCCAATCACAACAATCTTGACCCCTTTAGTTTTCGGTTAGCCTACATCTTTCTATGAATTTCACTTCTTGCTCTTTCTTACAACTCCACACAGTAGCTGTTACGTGTTAGAAATTGTAAGAAAAGAAAAAAAAAGATTTACCAAAAGACAGAGCTAAATCACAAACAGATATTTAATTTACGATAAACACAAAATAAAATATCAGGTTGTCCCAAAAGTTCATAAACACTTGCAAAACATTTAAATTTTACTCGCCAAGTAATCTAAGGTTACCAGAAAACACTTGCAAAAAATTGAAATTTTACTCGCAAAAACAACAAAACTTATTGCTCAAAATAAAGACCATCATTTTTCAAGACTTTCTGTCATCGATCTGCAAGCTTTCGGATCTGGTCAAAGTACCATTCAGCCGGCTTCGAATCAAAGAATTCTTGACACGCTTCCTCGACTTCATCAAACCAGTCGAATCGGCGGCCCTTCAGAAAGTGTTGCATTGAGCGGAAAAGGCCGTAATCTGATTGAGCACAGTCAGGACTGTAGGTTCGATGTGGCAGAATCTCAACGCCGCCCAGCTCTTCAAACTTGTCTTTGGTCTTCCTGGCGGTGTGTGGCTTGGCATTGTCCTACTGCATCAAAGCGCGCTTTCGGTTGATCAGAGCCGGGTACATTTGCTTCAACTTTTCGTAGACCCGCTCAAGTTGCTGACAGTGAAGTTCGGCACTGATGGCACGACCATTCGGAACCAACTCAAAATGCACGATTCCTTCAAAGTTCCACCAAACGCACATGACTTTCTTGCCGAATCGAGCTTGTTTTGGAACCGACGGTGTCTCTTGCCCTTTCTGAACCCATCGCTTGTCTCGATTGTGCTGGACCAGATAGACCCATTTCTCGTCGGATGTCACAATGCGCTTCCAAAAACGCTCGTCCAATGGATTGCTGAGCAATTGACGGCAAATTTCAACTCGTCTGTTGGCTTGTGCTTCGGTGAGTTCGTGCGGATCTTGGCGCGGCTTTTTGTGAACAAAATCAAGTTGCTTCAAATGTCGGTGAATTGTCGATTTGCCAACTCCAAGCTCATCAGCCAATTCTCGAGTGCTCGATGAAGGCGCAATGTCCAATCCGGTTTGCAAGTCTCCATCATCCAACATTAACGGCCGTCCCGAACTAGGCTTATCATGTCGCCAGAATCGAAACGCTTGTGCCACTTTGAGATCGTCGCATATGCAATTGTTCCTTCACCTTCGACAGCACAAATCTCTTCTGCAGCTTTTCTGGTTGAAAGACCTCGCTTCGAGCAGTAACGAATCAAAACTCGCAGCTCAATTTTATCAGTTGCCATCTGGAATACAAAGATGAAGATCATTATAACAATATAAACGCAAAATTGCATAAAAATTACATTTTTCGCAAGTGCTTACGAACTTTTAAGACAACCTCCAGCTGAATTCATTGCATTCACTTCCGCGCAAATACCCTTGGTAAAGGTATTAATCCGTCTCTTCCTTCCAGTTATGGGTTAAATAACAGGACAGATTGGGTTCTATAGCCTTGGTCGGCAACCAGTCTACCGCAGAAAGCAATGGGAACCTATTGCGGGATGAAGTGGGGGATCAGTTTCATATTGTTATGAAGTAATAAACTGATCGCCCCTAATTATTACTTAATAATATAATACATCTCTTCCTTCTCTAGCTATGAGTCAAATAACAGGACAGATTGGGTTCTATAGCCTTGGTCGGCAACCAGTCTACCGCAGAAAGCAATGGCAACCTACTGCAGGATAATCTTCTGCCCAGTCAGTCATGTCTCTTTCAAGACATGATCGCCCAAGCGTGAATCACGTATGGCACTTAACTGACTGAATATATACAAAATATACAATTTTTGCATTCAAAACAGAAAGCACAGTTTACGGGCGAAGTGACACGAAGGAGAAGGAAGGTGAGTCAAGTATCTTTACTAGCACAGTAGTGTAAGTGCTATCAACTAACCACCATAGACAATCGCATCTACCTCTCATTAGTATGGTACAGGCTTGCCTCCCAGAGAGTAAAACATTACACCTCCTTGGCCTTACACTCTCGGCGGACCTCAAATGGAATGACTATATCGAATCCATTGCCAAATCCGCCGCTATGAAAGTCGGTTCTCTGTGCAGGGCCCGGAAGTTTTTCCTGTCTGAATCTATCCTGCACGTATATAAATCTACCATCCGCCCGTGTATTGAATACTGCTGCCTCATCTGGTCCGGTGCCCCTGCTACTCTCCTCGGGCTTCTTGACAAAATACAACTGAGAATCTGTAATGTGATCGATACTGACTTGGCAGACCGGCTGCAACCACTCTCTCACCGGCGTGACGTGGCTTCCCTGTGCCTCTTCTATAAATACTTTCACGGCTTCTGCTCCGATGAACTTAGATCATTGGTGCCGCCTAGGTACGAATTTACACGAGATACTAGATTAGCAACTAGGTCTCGCCCTTTTACAGGAAAACAGATAAGATGTAACCGTAATTTCTACTCTAACAGCTTCTTTTCTCGCGCTTCCCGCCTGTGGAATTCTCTTCCACACGTCTGCTTTCCCGACAGTTACAATCTCCAGGAGTTTAAATGTAAGGTCAATAGACACCTCCTAACACACTAACTCGCACCCATTCTCTCAAACACTCTTCCCATCTATACAATCCTCATCCTCGGCATCCTTACCCGTCTATCACCCTCCTTCTGACATTTCCTATATCTAACCATCCTTTCTCACCACTTTCCCCTCTATATAACCCCCTGCGCAATAGTGGCAGTGAAATGCCGTGCTCGGGGTGAAACGATTATTAAAAAAATACTGGAAATCCTATAAATGTATAAAGAGTAACTTTTAGTGTGGTCAATGAAAATCTTCAAAAATTCTATTTTCCAGATTTGTTCCATGAGGTTCTCTTTTGAGTTTTTGTTCGTCGGCAACTTTTCATAGAGATTCTTTCGGCTGGATATAATAATCCGCAAATCAAGCCTTAGTTGAAACTGGCAGAATTCCCTTTTACAACTTAGTACACTTTTCCAAAAACCTATTTTTATAGCGGCTAGCACCTAATTAGCATATTTCTCGAATCATCTCGAATCATCTAGATCTTTCTCGAATGATCTAGAATCTTCCAAACGTTCCGTTTCTAATTTCTCTAATTTACAACTACTTCATTAATGGAAACCTTTTCGTAATAACAAGTACGACTCAGTAGAATCCCTTACTATAAATTTGCACCTTTTTGTAGACTTTATTAAATTTTTTATATAGAAATGTTTCCTCGTAATATAGCCCAATAGCTTGGGCATCTCTTGAGTCTTGTATTGAGGGAATATTGATGGGAAAAATGAAAGAAATGACAAAACCTCCAATAAACAATAACAAAAGGAAGAAGAAAAAAAGGAAGAAGAAAAAAAGGAAGAAGAAAAAAGGAAGAAGAAAAAAAGGAAGAAGAAAAAAGGAAGAAGAAAAAAAGGAAGAAGAAAAAAGGAAGAAGAAAAAAAGGAAGAAGAAAAAAAGGAAGAAGAAAAAAGGAAGAAGAAAAAAGGAAGAAGAAAAAGGAAGAAGAAAAAAAGGAAGAAGAAAAAAGGAAGAAGAAAAAAAGGAAGAAGAAAAAAAAGGGCAAAATAATTAAGCAAACAATAATTAAGCAAGTCAATACTAGTCAGTCAGCTAAATGTCATACGTGATACACAATTGGTCGATCATGTCTCGAAAGAGACACGACTGACTAGGCAGATGATTATCCCGCAACAGGCTGCCATTACTTTCTACGATATACTGGTTTCCAGCCAAGGCTATAGAACCTAATCTGTCCTGTTATTTAACCCATAACTAGAGGAAGAAGAGAAGGATGATATTCTATTGTTATATTGATAAGTAGTAATTAGTGGGGTATCAGTTTATTACTTCATAACAATAGAAAACCAATCCCCCACTTTATACCCATTAGAAGCTTTATTTGTTTCCAACTATTATACTCAGTCAGTTAAGTGCCATACGTGATAGACACTTGGGCGATCATGTCTCGAAAGAGACACGACTGACTGGGCAGATGATTTTCCGCGGTATACTGCTACACATCCTGCGGTAGACTGGTAGCTAGCCAAGGATATAGAACCCAATCTGTCTTGTTATTTAATCCATAACTAGAAGGAAGAGACGGATTAATATTTGCGCGTAGGTGAATGTAAAAAATTCAACTGGAATTCGAACTCGTCTCCCTGATTTCTCGTTCCAAGTTAATATCCACTTGACCACAACCCACATCCCACAACTAGACAAAGAACACTGATAAAGCTAAAAGTTCACAGTGGAAGAAAGATGTTTACACGCAAAAGGGATACAGTCAATTGATTATAGTGTTCTGGTGTCAAAAGAAGAAAGAACAACATACGGCGGATGAAATCGAGACGTGGTTCATTTTTTATTGGAGAGGAAGGTATCCCAGCATGCATCTGCACGAGTTGTCTATAAATTTAGGGAAGAGAATGTTTTTACGATTATTCCTAGGCAGACTGTAATATATATATATATATATATATATATATATATATATATGCATAAAATAAAAATCCAGGTAAAGAGAACCAATAGTTTTACAATTCCCAGTTCTACGTCATTTACTTATTTTATTATAAAAGTGCTCAATACAACAAATATTGTAGAGCATAATATAATTAAATTTGTTTTTTTTTATTCAAAATAATATAGTTTACATTGCGACACGAAAATTTCTATGTTTCGAGATGTTTACCTCTTCATCAGACAATGTGAGGTCATTGTTGTGAACTAACATTGCCTGATGATGAGGTAAAAATCTCGAAACATTGAAATTTCCGTATTGCAATGTAAACTATATAAATTTTAAATAAAACACAAATTTAATTATACACAATATATATATATATATATATATATATATATATATATATATATATATATATATACAATAGAAAAGAAAAAAAAACATTAATTTTTTATCGCAATTTCGAACGTTGTACTCGCATCGATCAGTTGTCTTGTTTCTCTTTTGTGGTGATATTTGTCCTACAACTCACGGGAATGTTTGTAAGGGAAGAAGCTGTTTCATTGACTCTTATTTCTTGCTGAAGGAATACGGGGGGAATATGGGGGATTTGCTTCGATGTAAGTGGCATGGTGGACAGTAGCCGTAAAGGTCAAACCTGGAGGAATTAAGGAATGTACTTCGTCCTAGCACTTTCTTAGCCATTATCTATTACACCAAGTAGACATCAAAGCTTACAGCGCCTGGTATTCCCAAGCGGTCACCCATCTAACTACTAATCAGGCTCGATGTTGCTTAACACCGTAGTTTCAACGTGATATGAACGTGAGAATTTGTCAGATGTTTATGTCGTGGAGTAGTCATCGGATGAGCTGACGAATTAGGCACTCGAACAGAATGCGCATAGTACCTCGAATGAGTATCCCGAAGCCGTGGGATGATTAAAAAAAACGATACTGAGTCGTTTTTGAGAAAATTTACTTTGCACACATAAAAATCTTAATGAAAGAAGATAGAAATAAAATTCTAATACAGTTTAGTAATTAAATTTTATATAAAATTAAATAAGAATATCTCTTAAATTCACTGAAAAGTAACCACTACTTATCACCTCCTTAACGCCTCATTAACACCGCCACACTTCTGAGACCAGATACTTAAATAATAATAAAGATACTTAAAGCAAAAAAAAAAAAAAACCTGTACCGAATCGAAGGACAATCCTACTTGCACTCACAGATCATTAACTAATCTCAATATAAACCCAGGAAAAAAGAAATTTGTCTTCACAAAAACTACTTTAATTTTTTTTTTTTTTTTGCTTATTACCAAATTTAATTTCTCTTAAAACAGTTTGTATGACATTTTTAGGCCAGATATTTATGTTTATCAACGTTTTCGAGTTCTACTCTCCTGTGATCCCTGTTTCTACTTTTTATAAAAATTTACAAAGCGGTGGTCCCGTCCAGCAGCAATGTAATATTTTGTTTCTCCTTTGATGTTAGATTTTTCTTACAACCCATGGAAATATTTATATCTGAAATTATATATATATATATATATATATATATATATATATATATATATATATTAATAATACGATTATATCTATATTTGCAAATTTTACCTTATAAGTGTTGTATAAAATCTTGATCGGTGTGGAATAATGCGAAGGGTTATTCAGTATTGCGAGTGAAAATGATAGAAAAATGCCAAGAAGTGTATTTTGCACGAGGCGATGTCGCTGAGTGTGAAAGATGGGTGTGGATTTTTTTCTGGCGAATTTGTTATTTTAACGCCCAGGGCCAAGAATAGGTTAGCACCTGAGGTGTGACTGAGTACAACGAAATAACACGTATCATGAGATAACTATTTACGTCAGCTGTTACAGAAAGTCAGTTTCAGAGTTGAGCTTAGAGGGCTGACTGTAGTGGAGTCGTCAACTCGTGTGTGTGCCTATCGCCAAATAAACCCCGACTCCACCCCACATGTCACTGAAGAGAAGAGTCACTCAGTCAGTAAAGCGTCATACATGATACATGCTTGGATGATCATGTCTCGAAAGAGACATGACTGACTGGGCAGAAGATTATCCCGCAGTAGATTGCCATTGCTTTCTGCCAAGGCTATAGAACCCAATCTATCCTGTTATTTGACATAGCTAGAGGGTGAAGAAATTTATTATATTATAAAGTAGTAATTAGTGGGGGATCAGTTTATTACTTCATAACAATATGAAACAGATCCCCCACTTTATGATCAGTAGAAGCCTTAATCATGTTTCCAACTATTATATTCAGTCAGTTAAATGTCATACGTGATACACGCTTTGGGCGATCATATCTCGAAAGAGACATGACTGACAGGGCAGAAGATTATCCCGCAGTAGGTTGCCATTGCTTTCTGCGGTAGGCTAGTTGCCAGCCAAGGCTATAAAATCCAATCTATCCTGTTATTTAACCCATAGCTGGAAGAAAGAGACGGATTTAAGAGAAGAGAATGATAATAAAAATATTGTGTATTTGTATATATCCGTGTCGGCGTTTTTTTTTTGTTTTGTTTTTTTTTTTATCCGCAAACTTAGATCTTTAATTTGGGATCTAGTCTATTCTTCCTCGAATCGATAAATAGAACATAATCAACCTTCTTCTTTACTTTTTACAAAAATTCACAATGACGTGTGAAATCCTGGTTTTTTCCAAATAGAAAAAGGATTGACCACGTCCTTAAAGAAAAAATTGAAACTAGATTTCTCAAGTAGGTATTAAATTAATTTTTGACCAATGGGAGCGACTTGCAAGACTTGAGGACTTCGCGAGTCAGTGCGAAAAACCTAATGACAATAAAAGGGCCCCAATCAGCGTCAGTCAGTCAGTCAGATGGAAGCAGTGAGAAAGACAAAACTAAAATGTAAGTTCAACTTCAAATCGACCTGGAGATAAGGTCAGGTCGCACCTTGTTCTCTTACTCTTTCCTTCTCGTGTGCTAATTCCTTTTACTTCTTTTCATCCAAAGACATTCCTACTAAACAAACACATATATACGTACGTGCGCATATACTCTTTCAACAATTACTTCTACGAACATCTTTCTACAAATCTTGATACCTTTAACTTTCTCGTTGAACATTAATTTCTGCGAATTATTGTTATTCATTATTTTAATAAATTCATTCTGTTATTTATTCTTTTAATAAATTTCTATTTTAACATGAAAAATGTATATTTTATTCAGACACTATTCCACACTAGTCCACACATTGCCGACAACCAACCTTCTGGTGAAAACCTTCTGATAATTCTGATGATGATAATTCTACATAAACCTTGTAAGCTGTAGGGAGTCTGGTTATGTGTGACACAAAGCCTGAACCAAGAAACATTAACCATCCTCCAATGCTTCAGTGGTGACTCCCGACGTACAAAGAACAAGCACCTCTTTTCTATAGCTGTACCATACTAATAATTTTATTAATTACTAATGTTTTCTTGATTTGCCCTGCTGAAATTAGGGCGCGTCTGACACAGCGTCAAATACGGTATTTTAGCTTGTTTAATCTTTTAACAATGACATTACAGAGATCTTTTATGATTTTAAATTCTGATATATATATATATATATTTGTATTCATAAAAGCAGCAGATAAATTGTTTGCTCGACGTTCAGCCGTTTTTTTTCAAATATGAAAATTATCATTCTGCTCTAACCGCCACAAAACGAACTATCGTACTTCATAACTATGGTAACTTTAAAAGAATAACATTCCCTTGACAGATAACACTTTCAAACACTATCAGATTGTTTTAAGTGGTGAAAAACTATTATTCCTATCAGTAACTCAGCAATCGTGCCCACGATTTTTAAAGCATGGGGAACGTTTCAAAGCTGCTGCGATGATAACAAACACTTAAATCCCGTATGTAAACGACAGCAGAGTGTTGAAAATTAAATAGAAGAAAGGTTAGGTGGACCTGCTGGCACTTGAGCCCCACCGGAAGTCACCATAAAAGTCTGATTGTAAAAGACAGTCGTGTAAATCAAATGTAAAAAGTGATATATCGATCCCAACAAAGAGTCTCTATTTGAGGAGGAAAACACGTAGCAGAAATGAAAATACGTTGTAAATATTTATAAATTAATAAATGTGGAATAATTGTCCATTGTTACTTATCCGATAACGCTTTTCTTTTACTTTCTCTCTCTCTCTCCCACAAACACACACACACTCACATGCATGTATATTGGCAATATTGGTTAAGGTCGATTATATAGAGGCTACGAACTGGTATGTAGGCGTTAGACTTTCTCAACGTGCGTCTTCGATAAGCAAGCCAGTCCTTTCCTGTGCTTGTAAAATAAACGCTAGTCAAGGACATTTATTTCGCTATCTCAATGATTTCATCATAAAAAAGAACAAAAAAAAAAAAGAAAAAAATGAGAATAATAAAATAATTTGATGAACGAAGAATCTAAAATAAAAAACGAAACATCATTCTATTCTGTGTACAATTATTTTTACAATTTACATTTTAATAAATTTAATTTAATTGAATTATATCAAGCACCCGTTCTGGGAGATAAAAAGCCACTGTCCTAAGAAAGGACGAATATAGTCACCCACAGACACACACACACATACACACACGAAAAAAAAAAACCCAAAGTAAAAAGAAAACCATTTGGGAGAGAAAGAGAGTAAAAAGCTGAACTACAGTACCTTGCGATAAATTTTCTAGAATGTCCGCAAGTGAATATTGAGAAAAATAAAAAAGCGACAATTCGGAAAACACTGGAAGCCCCAGTCTTTATTTTTAGAGAAAAAAATGTTATATAACTTAGTAACTTATATTAAATTATCTTAATTTTACTTACATATCAAGATCTTACATATTTTTTCTGATCTTATTCTTTGCGCAGTCTACTCACTACCGTAGATTGACGGTCTAAGTAAGTTATGATAAAAAAAATAAAATAAAAAAAAGCCGAAGTCTAAAATGAATAATGCGTAATAAATATAAGAACTTTTTCTTTCTTTTTTTTCTTTCACTCGGGAAAAGACAGACAATGAAACAAATTGGTAAAGAAAGACTAAAAGAGACAACATTAACAACGTGAAGTGATACACAGTTTGGGTTATTTGGGTTAACCGTTAATTCTACAAAAAACTTAAAGAAAAGAAAGAAAAAAAGAGAGAGAATAGCAAATATAATTTAATTATCATTAGTGTTTATGTATTTTTTCTTTAACAAGAAAGAGAGCAACAACCAAAAGCCGTGAGTGTAGTAAGCCAGTGTCGTTGCTGAGTTGCTATACTATCCTTTGAAATTATCATCAGGATTATCTTAGCCCAAGAAAAAAAAGAGTGCCAGTAGCCTCACCAACCAGGTACCGCTATAAACTGACGATAGCAGTAGTAGCAGCAGTAACTGCCTGTGCATTTTGCACAAAACCCACTGGCACAGTGGGTATCCATCTCATCTTCCCCGATCTCGTTTTTCTTCTCTCTCCCCACCTCCCATTTTAGTACAAAACCACCAGCATGATTGCCTTTTTCTTCTTAACCAGTGTTAATCATTGTATTCGATCACCTACACGTTTCTTTTATTCCCCCTCTCTTCTTCAGTCACACTCATAACGAGATAAGGAAAATAAAAAAAAGTTTGATAATAAAAATAAGGGGTTAAAAACGGGGAGGGAGATATTTATCGACAATTATTCATAATAACCCACACCCAACCCGCGAGATGTAATTTTTTTAACGATTTATACACTGGACACTTGACTAGATTGACCAAGGAGAGACGCGTGCCTTTTCTCATTTCTCTCTCTCTTTGAGAAATTAACCTCCACAGTCGCTCATGTCCAAGATGGTCACTGCTTCAATGGTATGATTATTGTTTTTAAACGTTTTATCTTAATTTAGTGCGAGAGATATAGAGAGAAAGTGCGAATGTTTTAGTTTTTGGGGGAAAGCAAGCTGCAAAAAAAAAAACGCACGTCATCAGTGGGGAAAAAAAAGAGAAGGAAGAATAATGCACAAATCTAAAAGAACGAACGATGCCGGGATGACCGAGAAAAAAAGAAAATAGTAACAAAAGAAAGAAAAAAGGAAGGAAAGAGCGGAATACCCCATCATAGTTACGGGATATTGATGACAGTTTTCCAAAGACGGACCTGCTTTTTTTCTTAATGAATACACGCGCCCTTGCTTAAAACAGCACCAACCTAAATGATTTTATTTTCATGAGTCGTGCTTTTGTTTTAAATCCATTACACGCACAAGCTACTAACTGATACAGTTATGTAAGTAATAATAAAATATCCTAAAACGCGTACACATTTTGACGCCAACATGCGTGGTCGGTGTCTGTTGTAGCAGTCCACAAGAAGAATTTACTCGAAGCACACCTAAAATATCTCTCCCGGATGATGACAGAAGCAAAGGAAAAAAAAAAAACTGTTTCAATTTTCTTAAAAGTGGAAAATAATTTATAAATACAAAAAAAAAAAATAATAATAATAATTTAAAAAAAAAAAAGGAAGAAAAACGAACTGGATAAATTTTTTTTAAAAGTGTTGAAAAATACTATTTGGGTGTTTGTTTTAAAGTAGCACCCTTAACAAAAAGAAACAAGTGCTCTTATATTTAATTATATATACACGTATTTTTAAAAAAAAAAAATTACAAAAAGAAAAAAAAGAAAAGAACGTGGGTTAGATTTGTGTGTGCGCAAATGTGTGTTATGTATGCACTCGTGTGTGCGAAGGAGAGAGAAAAAGAAAGAGCTAGTGAAAGAATACCAAGAATAAGAGAGAGATAAGAGCAGGAAGGCGAAAAATATCACACTCCAAGCAAAACAGAAAGTAGGAACTATTAACTATATATACCAACGTGGTGTATTATTCAAAATAAAAATCATTTCGCCAAAGCAAAATGACAAGTGCACACAGTGCTACACTTCAACCTTTTACATGAAACACACGCACAAATGCGTATTCTTGTCAAATATTATATTTGTACATAACAAAACAAATTCATTTATTTTTCTTTCAGGGACAAATGTACCTTTGACGACAGCTAAAGATTTTACGACGAAACAAAACGGGATACCACTGACTGATCTTAGTTGCATTTTGAAAATGACGCTTTGAAAACCCAGTAAGCGGATTCTTTTTCTTAAACGGGAATTACTGTGAATTTCTAACACCATTGTTTTGAAGATCGACTGGAATTATCCAAAGAATTTAATAATTTGGCTATTTTACGCTTCGGAAAAACAGATAGAAAAGGAAATACGCTGTTATTCAGCCGCATCGAGAGAAATATTTAATTGGGATAGTACCTCTCTCTCTCTCTAAGCATCAACGACAACAGGATCGCAGCTTTATTCATTTTAACTTCTTTTTAATTGCGATCATAGATGAGATTTATTTTTATTCTATGATTTTTGTTGTCATTTTCCTTTCTTTCAATAACAAACAAGCCACGTTGTCTGCATCCTTCGAGTTAAAAGAAAAGAAACAAAAATCCTTTCTCGTCTCTTTCAACTGCTATACATAACGCATTATTTAAAAAAAATTGAAATAATGAAAACTAAAACACATCTGAAAAAGTATTACACAAAACACAATATTTATAACAAATTAAACAAGTTTAAATTTTAAAAAGAAATAATTTGCCTTAAAATTCAGATATTGAAGATTTATTTTAGCTCTACGTTTGACACAGCTTAAATTATTTGAATTTTAAAAAATTAAAACTTAAAAAAAGAGAAGAAAAAAACCATTCACTAGAGACAAGGACTTATTTTATAAAATTCAGCTCCAAGCAATAATTTTTTCACGAAAAGAAAAGTGAAAGGGGGAAACCTTGATTCTTTTTTCGATTAAATAATTCACAAGAAGAGGAAGAAAAAAAAAAGAAAAAAAAAAATTATAAATAAGGCTTTTTATCATTGTTAAAATTTCTAGTTGTTGGTTGTTGCTGTTAATTTGACTGTTTGGCTCGAGAGCCGGTCAAACCGGTTCGATTTATTGTTTTCCTTTTCTTCCTCTCCACAATTTTTTCACATTTCGTAAATCTTTCTTCTCGACTTCCCATATTCATGTTTTTAAATATTTTTCAATTGTTGACACATTTTTTCTATTTTCCGCCCCGGTTGTTTTTAGAACCGGCTTAAAAAAAAAGCAATAGTTAACTTAAAATTATTTCAATCAGTCTATAAAAAAGGAATAATGAATGTTACATTTCTTTCTTCTGAAATTGTTTTTTTTTTTCTATGATTAATTTTTTCTTGTAATTGCGACAATTAAATCAATCTTTTTCTCTTCTCCAAGACAGAGTAAATAAGATTTTTGTTGATAGTTTTTGAAATGAAATGTATTATTATTTTTAACTAAATTTGCCCCAGGCTATTTTAAATTCTTCACGCGCATACGATTTTTTTTTAAATAAAACTAAAATTAACGTAAATTGTTACTATATAATAATTATTATTATTCTGTTTAAATATAAATCAATAATTCCAATTTATCGATTTTATTTTTCTAGTTTTTATTTCTGGACTGCCTCCAAAAATAGTTTCTCTTTCCCTCCCCGCCTCTCTCTTTATTTTATCTTGTTTTCTTTTTTAATTAATTCGGATAAACGTTCTCCAGGGTTAAATTAAATTTATCATTAGTATTTTCTTTGCTTTCTTTCTTTATTTAGAAATTAAGCAATATTAACAAACCCAATTTCAGAATTGATTAGGAAAGAAAAAAGACAGATCTGTGTGTGTGCGCGCTTATTATTGTTATATATTCTCTTTCCTTGCTAAGCAAAGAAGGAAGCCTTTGTTGTACATAATTTCAGGAAGGAATGCTTTGTATATGTTAAAAAACAACACAAAAATTCTCTTATTTGCCCGATAGATCGCAATGAAATAAAACCCCAAAGTCAAACAGACACACACGGCCATGGTTGTGATGACCAGAACAGTATTCAATAGAAGCAGCAATAATATAATATTTGTAGTAAATTCGAATACAGATCTCGAATATTTGTGCTGTAGCTGACACGAACATAACGTTAAAACAAAAGTAATAATCGATCTATTTAAAGAAAATTAAAGTATTAAAATAAAAATAGACATTGAGAAAAACTTAAAAATAAAATCGATGTTTTTTAGAATCTTAATATTTAAACTAAATTTTTAATTGAAACTTACAACCTTTTCTTTTAGTTTTTATTTTCAGTAATTAATTTTGTTGTAAAAAAAAAAAATTATCGAAAATCATCAATTTTCCTTTCTTGTAAAAAAATAAAATTATCTCAACATCAAAACGTAACAATAAAAAAAATATATATAATATATATCACTAAAAAATTCGCGTGTCTTATTTAAATTTTTTTTTTTTTTTTTTAATATTACCATTTCAATTGCAACTTTGCATAAAAAGGTTACTTAAACCTTTTCTCGTAAAGCTTTTTTGACAGTGAAATAGCAATAACAATTTGTTTAATTTTCTTAATAAATATTAACACAATTTTTAGTACCTTCGTTAGTTCTGTTATTTACAATAATAGCTTGCAGGTTTTAATTATTATTAAACTTTAATCGGCGGCTTTGTAGGGCCAGGATTTTTCTTTTACTTTTTTCTTACTTGCTTTTTTTGTCCCCTTTTTTTCTGGTAACAAACAGTTTACAACGCAGTCTTTCTCTTCCCCTTTGTTTTTGTTTTTTGTTTTTTTTCTCCCACGTTTCCAATTGAGATTTTTATTTATTTATTAAATTAATTAGATATATAACCTTTTTTTTTCGATTTTTTTTTTAATAACAGCATCAGTTAAGTCCTCCGGAAAATTTTATATTCGTTGTTCTTTTCTCTCTAAATATTTATTTTTCAATTTTATTTTCTTAAAAATCCTATCCCACAAAAAAAAAAAAAATACGCGGCTCAAGCAGTCAAGATCTTTTTATTCGGATTTTTCATCCAGCCAGCGCGACTATTGTTTTTTTTTTTTATCTAGTCTGGCACAAGGTCATAGTAGTGAGTCATCAGTAAGAAGTAAATTTTCAACGCAAGCAAATCGGCCTGTGAGACGAGCTTGCTAACAAACATCGCACTACGGTAAGCACCCTTACTGCAACATCGTTTCACGGGTAAGGGGAAAATGAAATTACCCTCAGATTGATAAGGAACATCTTAAAACCCCAGTTTTTTTTTTGTTTTTTTTTTATTCATCCTTACTGTGAGTAAAGCTCATAATTTTATTCCCCGTTATCAGAGAGTTAGGCTTAATTTAAACAAGCTGTGTGTAGTCACC
The DNA here is from genome assembly GCA_037127315.1 of Ascarosepion bandense. Classification (NCBI taxonomy): domain Eukaryota; kingdom Metazoa; phylum Mollusca; class Cephalopoda; order Sepiida; family Sepiidae; genus Ascarosepion; species Ascarosepion bandense. Next base: position 732,816 of record JBBBDQ010002187.1, read on the forward strand.
TTTTTAGACACTACTCTGAAAAGTACAATTTATTCAAGTAATAATTTTTACTAGCGACAACGAGAAAAAACTGCAAAAATTCAAGGGTCAAAAGAGGACGAAAGCAAACGACGTCGGAAAAAACAAGAAACTATTTATCCAAACAACAGCGAGAAAAAATGCCCATGTAGCTCTTGTTCAGCCCGAAGTAGTGGCCCTAGTTCATGCCGAGCGTGTGCCTGTGTATGGACAGTTTGGGGTACACGAAATAACATGTCGACTATACGCAGAGCTTATATGGAATTGTCGAATGGAATTCGGGGTTTAAGATTACACAGGGACCAAACAACCCCGGCTGCATCAAATGCCAGCTCGTCAACAAAAGACACGTCAACTATAACAACTCCGATTCCATCAACAATAAAGTCAGCAGCGACCGCAAGTACTTTGCCCTCAACTACCGGTGTCGGGGGTAAAATCCTGCGTCTCTCTAAAACGAACCAGTCCGGCAACAACAATGTCGTCAACGCACCGTCTGCGACAACCTCTTCAACAGTCTCTTCTTTGGCAGCGAAAAGAATGCGAATTATGAACGGCAGGTATTGTCCGACGTCCATCCAGGAACTGTTTTTGGATGAGAAATTTCTTTCTCGATTTTTCGCCTATTTCTCGCCCGAAGAGAAAGGCGATTTGGCGCGAGTCTGCAAACGATGGAAAAACATATTGTATAATGTCTGCTACTGGACAGATGTAATACCGGTAATATCGTGCCGTAAATGGTGTAATGATGTCGAGGGACGCAATAAATTCTTTGATAGCCTCATATTGCGGGGGTTTGACTCTATCTGCCTGTTCGGGGCCACAGACGAAGACATTCAGGACTTTGTGAACAATTTCCCACCGTGTAGAAAACAAATAAGATCGGTCAGTGTGCGCTGTTCGAATGTTACCGATGTCGGATTGGAATTGATGTTTAAAAAAATGACATGTGTGTATCGCTTGGAACTTTCCGGTTGTAACGAAATCACTGAGACGGGTCTTTGGTCGTGTTTAAACCCTAAGATTGTCTCGTTATCTGTTAGTGATTGCATCAACGTAGCCGACGACACGGTGGGGGCCATTGCTCAGCTGCTCCCCGCCCTTTACGAGTTGAACCTGCAGGCTTATCATGTAACCGATGCCGCTCTTTCCTTCTTTAGTGCCAAACAGAGCTACACATTGTGCATTCTTCGCCTGCAATCATGTTGGGAAATCACAAACCATGGCATTGTTAACATTGTACATTCCTTGCCTAATCTCACCGTCCTCAGCCTGTCGGGCTGTAGTAAAATCACCGACGATGGGGTAGAGCTAATTGCGGAAAACCTTCGCAAGTTACGCCTTCTGGACTTATCTTGGTGTCCGAAAATTACGGATGCTTCCTTGGAATATATAGCCTGCGATTTAAGTCAGCTGCAGGAGCTTGTACTTGACAGGTAAATACCGTTTTTGATTTATTAAAAACAAAAAACAAAAAATTTGGTGATACTAATTTCTTTTGAAATGTTTGCATAAATTTAATTAACCATACTTTGTCATTTTCACATGGTTCTGTTGTTAAATGATGGTATTATCTTTAAAATGGCGGTAGATTTTTTTTTGTTTTGTTTTTAATGTTTTCTCCCCAGATTTCTTAATCACATGATTTTTAAAAAAAAATTCTTTTTTTTTTCGGAAGTCACATATCCACACCTCTACACGCAACAAATCAAAAACAAAAATGTATTTTTTTTAATTATCATTTGACAATTGCCAAACATCCCCCCGCAAAAAAAAAACCCGCGTGAAAAATGTCTTTCTTGGTGCTTCCTTTCTGAGTTATAATGTCTCTTGCACAGATCTACCTTAAAACAACTGGGAAATTCAAGCCTTTTTTTTTTTTTACTTGCAACAATAGAGAAACTGTGTTGAAGATGTAGGATTTAGTAGTGAATCGTACAGTAAGAAATATTCTTCATGTTGACTTACTTAGCTTCATTCATTTTCCATGCACATATCGTTCAGATTAAAAATATATTCCTTGTTTTCCTCCAATAAATATTTTAAGAAGTTTTCCTAAAAAGAAGGAAAATGATAAACAGCAATAGCTTGATATTGAGCCAGAATATCACATGGAGTTTCAGTTTGTTATAAAAACGAAAAAATACTTGAGAAATGAATGACAATTGACATACATCTTTTGTTTTGAGGGAAATAATGAAGCGGGTTAATGCAACACAACTGAAATTAAATTACAATTTGAATTTAGCAAAATAAATAAATAAATGAAGAGTGTTTTCCTTGTTAAAATGGGCTGTAAAAATTAATTTATGTGCCGAAAATGCGGACAAAAATTGGAAGTGAAACTTGATTTCTTTGAGACGTTGATACCAACAAGCCGTCTCAGAATCTGAAGTGTTTTTCTTTGTCTTCCTACTCTTTCGATATGACGGACGGATTTTTCACTAAATAATTTTTAGGTAAAAAAAATTATAAACAATTCCTGCCAGTTCTTCAAATTCCATCTTTTCATCTTAGATGATTTATTATTATTATTATTATTATATATATATATATATTTACTTCAAGAGGCATATGTTCCGATTTGCTGATAATAAAAATAAATAAATTGTTTTATTATTGAACGGAAATTTTTGCGTACACTTTTTTCACCCGTTTTTCTTTAATTTATAATTTATCATCCATATTTTAAGTAAGATCAACGTTATTTTTTGTTTTGTTTAATGCTATATTAAAACAATTATTTAGTATTTTTTACGGTTTTTAATTATATATTTTTTTATTTCTCTTTAATTTTTTTTTAACGATTTCCTTTTTTTTTTTTTTCATTCATTCCAGATAAATGTTTCTTAAGTAGTTTTTGCTAATTTCCATTTCAATGAAAAATATTAAAAATAACTAATTTATTTTATGCAAATGAACAAAAATAATTTAAATCCGATTTTTATTCCTTAATTCATATGATAAATAATTTAAAAAGACAAAGCATTTTGTGTGTGTGTGTGTGTGTGAAATTAAATGTCAGCCCATGTCACTAAATGATTATGTTGTGAATATTGGCGTTTTTAGTTTTATTTGTGTGTATGTGTCGTCTGCCTTTTCAAAGTTTTGAATATTATTTTTTTGCTGAGCTGATCTCATCAGATTATAGATTGGATTGGGTATTAAAATTTACCATCATCCAAGCAAGATTAATCAAATTACACGGATAAGCCGTAGTAAATCTTATATCAGGTTCATTGTTTCGCTTCCGTTTAATAATTCTTTAAAATTAAGAGTCTGCATCAGTAACACGAACAGGCGTAACCCGGAATTTAACGATAGGAACATTAAAAAATAAATAATAAATAAGGGTTTAAACCCGACTTTGCACGTGAAGAGGCTTTCTTTGATTTATACTCAATATAGTAGGCTGTTTTTCTTTTTAATTACGGCATATCAACCAGGTTATTTTAATACGAAGTCCTATCGTTTTGATAGCGGGAAGCCGCAACTAGCCTAATGATGATGATACCAATCGGAATAAAAAAAAACACTAAGTTTATAATGACATCTCATCCCGAAACTGATGATGGCTGAAGAGCTGACCGACCAGAAATTTATATAAAAAAAAAATAAGCTGCATAGATGGGATACTGGTCATATTCAACAACCAATCATGATTTAAATGCAGTCCTGATCTTAGAGACGATTGTTTAAAAAAATTGAACTCTGAGTATATTTACAAAGATTGATAATTTAGTGGCGAACTTGATTAGCCATCATGTGTTTGATAGAGAATTGTGGATATCATGTCTTAAGTCGAAAGTTGTTCAGGGCTGCTTAATTCTCTTTCTCTTGTCAATCATCCTACTTCCATATGTAATCTGTCTCGATTATTTAAAGCTGAATTACAGCTGTTTGGAAGGAGATTAAGCAAACAATAAAAAATACTGCCCTTCCTTGGCCTAATCATAAGTGGAAAAACCTATTTGTTGCTGTTATTGTTAAATCGCTTTCCAAACACAATATATCATCCGCCTTTAACTCTGAGCGACTTAATTTTAGTCTGGAGGAAGTGTGGCTCAACATGTCAAGATGATTTTTTCCCCAAATATTACAAACGGAACTGAAAGAATAAGCAATAGAGCTTTTTATTTTAAACTAGCAGTATAGCCTGGTGTTGCTCGGGTGTAATGAAAGCTTTAAAACTCAATCCATGCTCCTGGAGCTCAAACTCAGCCTAAAGAATATTTTAAATAATAAAATAATTGCGACAATTTACCAATCGCACCTAGTATGTGTATATATATATATATATATATATATATATACTAGCAGTATAGCCCAGTGTTGCTCGGGTGTAATGAAAGCTTTAAAACTAATCCATGGTCCTAGAGCTCAGACTCTTTGGACGTTGGCACGAAAGACTAAAAAGCAATAGTTGTTTCCAGTTAAAGCGAAACCGTAGACTGAAAGAAAAATGAATGGATGTAAGTCAAATTTTGATTTCCTGGTATCGATATCAAATAAGTTTTTTTCATCGTAAACTGAATTTTGAAATAAGTCCTCTGAGTAAATGGTATCATGTCTGAGACTAAGAACTATAATTATACTTACTTAGAGCCAAACCCGAAGCAAAAGCTAAAATAAAAGGGCTGACAAAAATACAGGCAGATAAACAGGCACACGCACAAACATCTTGCCTTTTATATATATATTATCGATTTTCTGCACTATTGTAAGAATTGCAACCTTGAAACTTCTGAATATCGTTTCTTATGTCTTTGTCTATGAGTGTATCAAATTTGATTAAAATCGGACCACTCCTTCTATAACCCGATTTTTTCGATTTTCGATATTTATCGGGTGTACCTCGACACAAAACCTAGCTAAGAACACTTGCAGACGCTTATAGTACAACTGTGTAAAATTTCAAGAAAATCGGTTCAGCTGTTTCGGAGTCTATAGGTAACGGACACACACACACACACACAGACAAAGTTCCATTTATATATAAGTTTAGATTAGATAAGTGTACAAATTCAACGTGGTTTTGGTGTGGACGAAGGTCACTCTGAAAGTAATGCCTCATATGTTATTTATTCTATTGTTAGCCTACTACATTAGAAGCAGATATTGATAGTATGTTGATATAGGTTAAGACTTCTCTCAGCAGTCTGGTAAAACGGCGTCTGACACGAAAGTGTGTACGTTTCTAACTTTTTGATTAAATGTGAATTCAGCATTTTGATTGTATCATTATTTTCCCTTCTAGTTACATGTGCTACCCATTTTAGTTGTTGTTTCTCTTGGAAGTCTTTCAAGGGATATGTTTTTCATTATCTGGAAAAGCTCTTTTACTTGTGATGTTTATGGTCTGATGAAGGATTGTCTTCTTCAAGACGTCAATGATTAATTTGCTTGAAGCCATTTTTAATCAAATGAGGAAAATTATTGCATATAGGTAATTCATTAAATATCTAAATCTAAACTTATTTATAAATGGAACTTTGTCTGTGTGACCCCATTACCTATAGACTCCGAAATGGCTGAACCGATTTTCTTGAAAATTTACCCAGTTGTACTATAAGCATCTGTGAGTGTTCTTAGCTAGGTTTTGTGTTGAGGTATCCCCGATAAAAATCGATAATCGAAAAAATCGGGTTATAGAAGTTGTCCGATTTTAATCAAATTTGATACACTCATAGACAAAGACATAAGAAATGATATTCAGAAGTTTCAAGGTTGCAGTTCTTACAATAGTGCAGAAAATCGATTTTATATATAGATATAAAAGGCAAGATGTTTGTGTGTCTGTTTATCTGTCTGTATGTTTATTTTTTCAGCCCTTTTATTTTAGTTTTTGCTTCAGGTTTGGCTCTAAGTAGGTAGAATTGTAGTTCTTAGCCATGAAACTATTTACTCAGAGGACTTATTTAGCCTTCAAAATTCAGTTTATGACGAAAAAAAATTATTTGATATCGATACCAGGAAATCAAAATTTGACTTACATCCATTCATTTTTCTTTCAGTCTATGGTTTCGCTTTAACTGGAAATAACTATTGCTTTTTAGCCTTTCGTGCCAACATCCAAAGAGTCTGAGCTTCAGGACCATGGATTAGTTTTAAAGCTTTCATTACACCCGAGCAATGCCAGGCTAATCAGGTCACTAAATATAAGGGGTTGCAGAAAGTGTCTGACAGCCATGACTGGTTTCCTGCTTGCGTGGCATGGCGCAGAGTCCTGTTGTTAGACATAGGCTCTTCCAGTAGCCACCCTCTTAACCCAGAGCAGTACTACCTCCTTAATACACTTGATGTAGGCCTTTGTGTTGAGCCTGAGGCCCTCTGGAGGAATAACATTGCCATCACTAGTGCTCACTTTAAACACCTTCGTAATCACCATTAGACTCACCTCTTTCCAGATCCTGTGCACTGCCTTCAGACTGACAGCCAAACATTCTGAATTTTTTGTCTTGGAGTTTTCAGCATAAATACCAAGCAGTACAGCATACTCTTTCCAACTTTCTGGCAGAGTGAATTGTTTGATGGTGTCTTTTTTCTCACAGACAGTGCCTAACTGACCCTACTGAAAATAAAAAACAAACGTGTATGCACAAAATAAAAAATGACGACAATTTACTCATCGCCCCATATATAAGATAAGGTTCAGAGGAGGGTCTGTAATGTGATAGATACCGACTTGGCAGACCGCCTGCAGTCTCTCTCCCACCGGCGCGATGTGGCTTCCCTGTGTCTCTTCTATAAATACTTTCACGGCTTCTGCTCCGATGAACTTAGATCACTAGTGCCCCCTAAATACGAATTTGAATGAGATACTAGATTAGCAACTAGATCCCACCCTTTTACAGTGAAACCGATAAAATGCAGCCGTAACTTGTATTCCAACAGTTTCTTTCCTCGCACTTCCCGACTGTGGAATTCTCTTCCAAACGATTGCTTCCCCGACTGCTACAATCTCCAGGAGTTTAAATGTAAGGTCAATAGACACCTCCTAACACACTAACCTGCTCCCATTCTATCAAACACTCTTCCCATCTGCCCAACCCTCATCCTTGCTATCCTTACTCATCTGTCACCTTCCTCCTGACATTCCCTATGTCTAACCACTCCTTCTGTTTACCTTCTCCTATGTAGCCCCATGCGCAATAGTGGCAGTGGAATGCCTTGCTTGGGGTGAGATGATTAAAAAAAAAAATATATATATATATCACACTCCATCCATGTCTATTAAACAGGTGAAGAGGCTCATCCCTTGTTCCCTGTTTAGGATGTAGTTTCTGGATTTTTTTTTCCAATCTTTTCACTCTTGAGTAGCCCCCTGCTCATCAGTGGCGTTACCGCCTTGCTCGAGGTGATATGATTAAAAAAAAAAAAATATATATATATATATATAGTCATCCACATACAAGCCTGTTTTGCAGTATCACAGCTCATCAGTGTGGCTAGACACCCACTTGCTTCAGACCAGGATTGAAACTCGACCGATTTGGTGTCAGTCAGAGTTGTTACCCCCTAAGCCATAGGTGCATGGAATCAGAAGGGAAATTTTAGCGTGTTATATACAAGCGGTGTATACACATGCCAGTCCCTGAAAGAACTCAATTCATTGCTGAGGAGTAATGCTTAAATCACTGAAGTGATAACTGTTTTTAAAATTTTCCTCTTCAGAGAGCTCAATCGTAATGAGAGCATAATATATAAGTCATCCACATACAAGCCTGTTTCGCTGTATCACAGCTCATCAGTGTGGTTAGACATCCATTTGCTTCAGCCAAGGGTTGAAACTTGATATATATTTAGATAAAACAAATATGATGAAAACATTATCATAAAATATTACAGTAGTATTTATATCATATTTTAGATTCTTTAATTGTCCTGGGTATGATGATAAACTCCATCCAGCAGCAAGCTCTCTGATCTTTTTGAGGAGTGTGAAACCACCTCTTACCTGTTGTTCCTCCCAGTTTCACTCTGACCCAGGGTGGTAGCACCTGTCAAGGATCCCAGCTAAGTGCAAATAGTGAACCCCTCCACCCACCCAAAACAAAAATCAAAAGTACATTTTTATAATAAAATGATCAACAATACATACATCAACAATAACAATCACTAAAAATATATAAAAATACTTTTTTATAGTAAAATTACCAATAATAATGTTTCTCATCTACAAACTATATATCTAAAAAAATCAATTTTATCCTTTCAGGTTAAAAGTATGTACAAAATATTAGGATTTAGCATTTAAATAACCCATGCAGATGTTGATATGTCACTAAACAAAATCAACCAAACATAGATTCTTTAAGAATAGAGTTAATAAAGGTTGGTGATATAATTTAGTGTGTTTATTGTTGGTAAACTTTTATCAGGACTCCCTCAAGGTATTTTCAAAATCTTTGTAATTAAAAAAGACCAATTCTTTAGATAAAAAATATTTCAAGCAACAATAAAAATTTTGCCAACTCTAAACACATGTTAAAAACATTGTTACATTTTTTAAATATATATATATATATATATATATATATATATATATGAGACAAAGTGGAAAAGCTTTTTAGAGACAACACATTTCACATCTGTCTGCTAGATAGGCATCTTCAGGTCAGGATGAAAGACAGGCCTCTATGTAAGGAAAGTGTTTTTGAATTTTTAAACAAAGGAGTCATAAATAACTTTATCAGATCCAATAACCAGAAAGCACTTTTTTCTATATTGAAGCAATTAACTGTTTATCATTGAAAATGGTGAAATCAGTGCACTTTTCATGTACTTTTTTCTTGTCTGATCAGTTAGCATTGTTGATATACACACATATATCTACATAGAAATGATGTTAGCTTTTGACCAAAATGGCATGGATTCCCAGATTCACTCAATCCTTCCTATATAATAAAGAGTGTATATATATATATATATATATATATATATATATATATATATATATATATATATATATATATACCGGATGCCCCGTGGGCCAGTGGTAGAGTCGCCGACTGACGCCAGTTTGGTCGGGTTTCGAGCCTGGTTTATGTAGCAATCGGAGTCTAACCGTACTGAGCGAAACAGATCTGTCTGTGAATGACTATATATATATATATATATGGTGTTGAATACACCGGTTTTCATTCGATCACCAAAGTTAAGCAACATCGAACATGGTCAGTACTTAGATGGGTGACCATTTGTGAATACCAGGTGCTGTAAATGTAAGGACCAAAAATGGTGCACGGGTCCTCCAGGTTTTGGGTTGGGCACTGGGCTAACAACCCTGTCCCATAAAAAACAGATTGTTATGGAAACAGTAACAAAAAGTTGTAAATTGAGTGTAAAAAGAAGGGTGAGATATATATATGAGATCAAGTCCCAAGTAGGCATCTACGCAGATGACACTACAATATACTCCCGCACCAGTAAGAAACCTGTCGTGGCGGGCAGACATAATCTCGCTGCTGACCTTGAATGGGATCTACACTCTGTGGTGAACTGGGGCAAGAACTGGCTTGTCAACTTCAATTCGTTTAAGACCAAGCTGTTGTCTGTCAACCATTACAGCCAACCTCTCCTGCCTCCCATAAGCATGGACCAAGTGATTCTCCTGGAGAGCAATACACTATGCCTCCTCGGACTTACCCTGTCCTCAGACCTCAAATGGAACCACTATATTGAATCCATCGCAAAATCTACTGCTAAGAAGGTTGGGTCACTATGTCGATCCAGGATGTTTTTTTCGCCTGAATCCATCCTGCATATATATACAAGTCAACCACCTGTCCATGCATGGAGTACTGCTGCCATTTATGGTCAGGTGCCCCTGCCATTCTCCTCAGTGTTCTCGACAGGCTCCAAAGGAGAGTCTGTAATGTGATAGGTACTGATCTGGTGGCTCGACTGCAGCCACTTCCCCACCGTCAAAATGTGACCTCCCTTTGTCTGTTCTCTAAATACTTTCATGGCTTCTGCTCGGACGAACTTAAGTCACTGGTTCCTCCTCAACAGGTGTTTACTCATGCAACCAGACTGGCAACTGGGTCCCACCCATTCACAGTTAGGTTAGCCAAATGCAGACGACAATTCTACTCCTGCAGCTTCTTCTCTCGCACTTCCCACCTGTGGAACTCGCTTCCGTATTCTTGCTTTCCTGATGGCTACAACCTCCAGAAATTTAAATGCAAAATCAAGACTCATCTACTAACCACTGGACTCTAGCACTCTTCCCACCCCCGTATAACCTTCCCTTTCTCTCCACATATGTATCTGTCATCGCACCTGCTTTCTCAGCTTTCTATTGCTCCTTTCTAACTAGTTTGTACTCCTCACTCTTTTCTAATTAATCTTTTTACAGTTATGTAGCCCCCTGCACATCAGTGGCATTTCTGCCTTGCTCGGGGTGAAATGATGAAAAAAAAAAAAAATATATATATATATATATATATATATATATATTGGCATGTGTATACACTGCTTATATAAAATACACCAAAATTTCCCTTCTCTGATTCCATGCGCCTATGGCTTAGAGGTTAGTGACTTCAACTGACACCAAATCGGTTGAGTTTCAATCCCTGCCAGAAGCATCCACTTGATGTCTAGCAACACTGATGAGCTGTGATAAATCAAAACAGACTTGTCTGCAGATGACGAATATATATATATATATATATTTCTGTCTTGTCACACTCATGAAGAGAAAGACAATAGTTAGGCAGTGTCAGCTCAGTTCATTCTCTTTACTACCAGTTATTAAATTTTACTATCATTGTTAATAGTCCATCCCCTGAGAACAACATTATCATCCCCCAAGGCTCTTTTTTCAGTTGTACGCTCTTTTAATTTGTATTCACAATCTACCAAAAGACACTCTCAGACAATTAGCAAATACATATATACAGGTGATACAACAGTCTATAGGTGCACTTCCTACTATCTTGACGACCAGTGGCTGGTAGCAGATTCCTCCTCTGATCTAAGTCTCTCAGCTTAATTGAGAAAAACCTGGTTGGTATCATTCCTAAACTTGTAATATTCCATCTCCACCAAGCAAACCCTAAACTGGTACCAAACCTGATGAGTAGCCATACCCTCAAAAATGCTTTGAATTCCTACCTGGTCTAAAGCTACCTACCAACCTCAAATCAATCTCATATATTTGTGTCAATGCTGACAAAAAAAAGGTCAGTTTTTTTTTTTTATTGTTCCAGGTAATACCTAAACTATCTTGCTTTATCTTTACAAGAGCCAGATTAGACAAAGAATGAAGTATTGCCATCATATCTGGGAAGGTGCTGCTTAATCCTCAGTACCTAGGTGCCACAAAGTTCAAAAGTGCATTACATATAGATGATTAATTATTCTCCACCCTGCAACACGTCCTACAAAGCCGCTCACTATTCTATTGTGATTACTACGGCAAGTTTTTGAATGAGCTAAATTCCTACATTCCACTGGTTTGGACCATTATATCTAGGATCTGCCATGCAATGTCCATAATAGCAAACCATCCCCAGTTCTTTTTCTTTTCCTTTGATAAGGAGCCAATTGCACTCTTCCCAAGAACTGTTATTTTGCTGAATACTCCCAAGAGGTTGCTTCTCTTACAAATATAACTTTGGTCTCTTTGTCTATGGTCAAGTCAGTCAGTTAAGTGCTATACAAGTGTAGTCTGAACGAGTCTCTATTGTTACGACCTCACTTGTACAAGTCAAGATACCGCTGGTTCAATTCGCCGTCCTTGCTTTCTGAACATGTCACAACGTATCTCTGATTTTTTTCTCCTCCTCCTTTTTCTTCTTCTTGCGCAGTCTGTCTCCTTCGACTGCTTGTTTTGCACTGCTGACTGTCAAATTGCGGCTCCATTTATCTCTCTCAAGCCATCCATGATTTTCATACATATTAGCCTCCTTTTTGGTTTTCCCGTGCACACGCACAGTCATTTTAGACTTTGCCACATATTGTTTGTCTCACCCAGCACCCACTCTGTAGCCACAAAAGACACGGGCAATCCTAAGCCTCTTGCTTTGTCTAGGACTGTGTTCACCACAACAAGATACACTCTTGGATGATCATGTCTCGAAAGAGACATGACTGACTGGACAGAAGATTATCCTGCAGTAGGTTACTTTTACTTTTTGTGGTAGACTGGTTGCCAAACAAGGCTATAGAACCCAAGCTGCCCTGCTATTTAACCCATATCTAAAGGGACAAGTGACAGATTAATATTTTTTTTTCAAGGTTATCTGTGCATAAGTGAATGCAACAAATTCAACTGGAATTCGAGCTTGGCTCTCGGTTTGGGTCAATATCTATATTAAATATCTTCATAATATACTATTCTTACTTCCTCCTTCCCAAGGAATTTAAACAGTCTCACTCGGAATCTCTCTACCCTGTGTGGCTTTTTGCTTTTGTATTGGGGGAACAAATAATACAAAAAATGTCTAAAACCAAGGATAATAAAGGCAGGTTGAGAATGGGGCCAGCAACTATCCTAGTGGAAATGCAATAATAATATCCATCATGTCATGGTGTGATTGGCACCCTATGTTCTGCAAGGAATACACTCTTGCCTCCCAGAGAGCAAAACACTACGCCTCCATGGTCTCACACTCTCAGCAGACCTCAAGTGGAATGACTATATCGAATCCATTGCTAAATCCACTGCTATGAAAGTCAATTCTCTGTGCAGTGCCCGGATGTTTTTCCTATCTGAAACTATCCTGCACATTTATAAATCTACCATCTGCCTGTGTATTGAATACTGCTGCCACATCTGGTCGGGTGCCCCTGCTATTCTCCTTGGGGTTTCTGACAAAATACAACTGAGAATCTGTAATGTGATCGATACTGACTTGGCAGACAGGCTGCAGTCACTCTCTCACTAGTGTGACGTGGCTTCCCTGTGCCTCTACTATAAATATTTTCACAGCTTCTGCTCCGATGAATTTAGATCACTGGTGCCCCCTAGGTATGAATTTGCATGAGATACTAGATTAGCAACTAGGTCCCACCCTTTTACAGTGAAACTGATAAAATGTAACTGCAATTTCTACTCCAACAGTTTCTTTTCTCACATTTCACGCCTATGGAATTCCCTTCCACATACTTGCTTCCCTGACAGCTACAATCTCCAGGAGTTTAAATGTAAGATCAATAGACACCTCCTAACACACTAACTCTCATCCATTCTCTCAAACACCCTTCTCATCTACCCAACCCCCATCCTTGCTATCCTTACCTGTCTATCCCCTTCTTTCGACATTTCCATTGCAGAAAGCAATGGCAACCTACTGTGGGATAATCTTCTGCCCAGTCAGTCATGTCTCGAAAGAGACATGATCGACCAAAGTGTGTGTCACGTATGGCACTTAACTGACTGAATATAATAGTTGGAAACATGATTAAATCGTTTACTGGGCATAAAGTGAGGGATCAATTTTCTATTGTTATGAAATAATAAACTGATAACCCACTAATTACTACTTAATCATATAATACATCTCTTCCTCCTCTAGCCATGAGTCAAATAACAGAACAGATTGGATTCTATAGCCTTGGCTGGCAACTAGTCTACCTCAGAAGGCAATGGCAACCTACTGCGGAATAATCTTCTGCCCAGTCATTCATGTCTCTTTTGAGACATGATTGACCAAAGCATGTATCACGTATGGCACTTAACTGACTGATCGGGGAGGCATTCTCTTGAGTGTTAGTCCCAAAGAGTTGGGAGAAGCTGTTCAAGTTGAACTTCTCACCAAAGGGTGAGTTTAAGGCCCAGAGAGCTCAATAGAAACGAAGAAAAGAGTTCTAGACTGCTACGTGATGTCAGTTCTTCAATACGGCTGTGAATGCTGGACAATATCATCGAAAATGAGGACAAAACTGGAAGCGGCCGAAATGTGGTTCTACAGAAGGATGCTACGGATATTGTGGACTGAGCATACAAGCAACGACGAGGTGTTAGAAAGAATGGCAACAAAAAGGAAATTGATGCTGATCATCAGGAAGAGACAACTGAAGTTCCTGGGACATGCAATGAGGAAGGAGAGCCTGGAGAACCTGATACTGACTGGACAGATAGAAGGAAGGAGAGACAGAGGAAGGCAGCGGATAACATATTTGCAGGGACTGATCAGGTGGATGACGGAACGGGGGTTGCCAGGAGCAACAGGAGCAAACATACTAAGAGCCACAAAGGATAGGGAGACGTGGAGGGCCATGATCGCCTACGTCCTGAAGGGACAGGGCACATAGAAGAAGAAGAAGAAGCCTCTCAAGGTATGGAGCCTGCCCAAGAGGACATTTATTCATCATGACTGGTAGCAGTTCGAGGTCCAATGATGGAATGTAACTAGTTTGCTTTACGAGGCATTGTATGTAACCAGCTAGTTGCCCCCAATGAGATGTTAGAGCTGGATTGGATGAGAGATTAGCTGCCAATCATGGGCTTTCGCAGTTTACTCAGATGTTGTTGCTCATATAAAAAAAAACATTTGACTTTTATTGGTTGAGCACATAATAGTCCTACTCTCTATTATAAGATCTTTTAAAACAATTAAAAAAAAAAAATAGGTTTCTCAACTCCAGTAACTGTTATTGCTCTTTCCAGCATTGGCAATTTTATTAATACACTATGGGGTGGTCCAAAAGTAGGTTGACAGTAGGAAATACATTGGGGTCCAGTCGGGTGAACATGCTGGCCAATCAATTAGGCCTCTTTCAGTCAGTCTATTTCTAAGGGAAATGCTTCATCAAGATACTCGTGGATGCTTCTTGAATAATGTAGAGGGTGCCCCATCTTGTTGGAACCGATACACAAACCTATTCCAATTATTTCCCACCTACTTTTGGACCACCTTGTACTGAAAGATAATAAAGTCATATTAGACAGCAAAGTGTAATAAATTAATAAACGCCTTAAGATCTATTAAAGGATATATCTAGTTAGCGGTTTTCCCTGAAAGTTTGAAAATAAGTTTGGAAATGGAAATTAGAAGAAACATTCGATTCATATCTGTTCTTTGATAGTTGATTTACTAAGCACCACATAGATGTGGCACAAGGCCAAAGGTATGGGGTACCCAATGAGGATTGAACTCGCTACTCAGTTGTAATAGGTCCTAGCAAGACAAGCTTGCTAACCATTACACCAAGCCGAAATGCCCAAATAGATAGTTAGTTGATTTTCTAATCGCTGCTTAGATTTGATCCTCACTAGGTGCCCCAAAAGAATGGGGCACCTAGTGAGGATCAAACTCACTACTCAGTTGTAATAGGTCCTAGCAAGACAAGCTTGCTAACCATTACACTACATCGGGGTGCTCAATATCTGTTCTTCAGTCGATGAAAAATGAAGTATCTTAACAAAATATACACATGACATTAAGAATTTAATGGCCAATATAACTTTTCAAAAAGATTAAATACAAATATCTGTAGTATTATATGCACGGATCTAAGTTATTCCCTGTTTTAGTTTCAGAAACATGGGGTTTTATATTATGCACAATAAAATCAGGTGTTTTTAATTTTGTAGCATGATAATTTGTGAATAGTAAATTAATTTTTATATAATTTGAATCAAATGTATTCTAAAATGAAGCTACTCTCAATTAACCATCATCGACAATCTCACCTACCTCCCATTAGCATGGACCAGGCTTGCCTCCCAGAGAGTAAAACACTACGCCTCCTTGGTCTCACACTTTCAGCGGACCTGAAATGGAATGACTATATCGAATCCATTGCTAAATCCGCTGCTATGAAAGTTGGTTCTCTGTGTAGGGCCCGGAAGTTTTTTCTGTCTAAATCTATCCTGCACATATATAAATCTACGATCCGCCCGACCATTGAATACTGCTGCCACATCTGGTCGGGTGCCCCTGTTATTCTCCTAGGGCTTCTCGATAAGGTTCAGAGGAGGGTCTGTAATGTGATAGGTACCGACTTGGCAGACCCCCTGCAGTCTCTCTCCCACCGGCGCGACGTGGCTTCCCTGTGTCTCTTCTATAAATACTTTCATGGCTTCTGCTCCGATGAACTTAGATCACTGGTGCCCCATAAATACGAATTTGAATGAGATACTAGATTAGCAACTAGATCCCACCCTTTTACAGTGAAACCTATAAAATGCAACCGTAACTTCTACTCCAACAGTTTCTTTTCTCCCACTTCCCGACTGTGGAATTCCCTTCCACACAATTGCTTCCCCGACGGCTACAATCTCCAGTAGTTTAAATGTAAGGTCAATACACACCTCCTAACACACTAACCTGCTCCCATTCTATCAAGCACTCTTCCCAACCCTCATCCTCGCTATCCTTACTCATCTGTCACCTTCCTCCTGACATTCCCTATGTCTAACCACTCCTTCTCTTTACCTTTCCCTATGTAGCCCCATGCGCAATAGTGGCAGTGGAATGCCTTGCTTGGAGTGAGATGATTAAAAAAAAAAAAAAATTCTGTGATGCACACGTAAGATTTAGTGCAACAGTATAGTCAGTGCAAAAGTTGTCTAAACTTATATATTAGAAATAGTCATACTCAATTAACGAGTCAATAGCCATCTCTCCACACACACACACACACACAGTGTAATTCAATAATCTTTAAGTAGAAAGTGTATATTGAATCGAGTGTGAAGTTTGCAGCTAAGAAAGTTGGTTTATAGTATCGTGCTAGACTTTTTTTTTTCTTACCAGAATCTAACTTGCATATTTATGTCAACCAATCATTCACGCTTTGAATTTTACTACTGCAACTGGTCCAGTGCTCCTGCTATATATTTAGAGATTCTTGATAAAATCCAAAGAATCTGCAATGCTACTGGTCCTGACCTGGCATTTCAGCTTCAATTACATTCCCACTGTCATAATAAGTCTTCCATGTGCCTTTTCTATAAATGCTTTCATGGTAATTGTTCTGATGAACTTTTTGCCATGGTACCTAGACTTTATGAATTTAAATGCTGTACTAGACTGGCAGCTAGGTGTTCTGGGGTAGTTAACACCCCTATATCCATGGACAATATGGAATCGTCTGGTTTATATAATGCCAGACATTTCTATCTTCAAGCAGAGGAGTACCCTTGTACTCTACTATGATGCTGTCAGCTCTCTGCCTTCAGGTAGAGAGCGTTCTCTGCTTCCGAGCAGAGAGCACTAACCTAGTCGTGGTTCCGCCAAAGAGTAGAATCATGACTGGGGAAAAATAGACAGATATTTTTGGCCTGGCTATATGGCCGGAAAGACCCACAATAAAAAGACCTTGTGTCACATCTAGCCTTGCGTGGGAAGTTTGGTAAATACCGAGGAGTACACTTGTAGTTTAACTGTGAACACAGTGAACATGGGACTCTTTCACCTTATAATTGTGATCCTTTAAACAGGACCACAACACTAGGTCTCATCATTTTACAGTTGAAAATTATAGATTAACTGTAAGTTCTATGTTAACTGTTTCTTATCTCACTTGTAGGAGTTCCGTTTGACTTCTTGTTTCTGAGTTAAGTTAGATCTTCAAAAATGTAAATGCAATATCAATCATTATCTTCTGTCTTCTTAAATCTTGTTCATTTATTGTCCTCTTTCTTTAATAATAGTTTTTGTCATATTCTCTAACATTTAATAAACTCTTGAATCCTAGTGGCTTTATTGCCTTACTTTGGGTGAAAAGATTTAAAAAAATAATATAAAATAAAGTTTGCTTTTAAAATTAAACTGTTAATGATAATAACTTAAAACTAATTTTAAAGTTAAAAATTAGTTTAACTCCTTCAAACTTCTCCTTTTAATAGTCCTAGAGAACCTTTTTTGCATTCCATCACCATGGCCGATGCTAACCTTCAGGGGATTCACTCATTGCACTTTCTGGGACTAACGTTTTCAACTGCTAAGAAATGGAAAGATTATATTGAATCATTTGGAAGGTCTACTATTAGGAAAGTTGGTTCACTGTGCTGTGCTAGGCCATTTTTCTTGCTCAAATCTATCTTACACATTTTTAAGTCTATCATTCATCCATGCATTGAATATTGCTACCACATCTGGTTCTGTGTTTCTACTATGCATGTAGAGATTCTAGATAAAATCAAAGAATTTGCAATGTTATCAGTCCTGACCTAGCATCTCAGCTTTGGTCCTAATATAGCTTCGCTGTGCCTGTTCCATAAATATTTTCATGATAATTACTCTGATCAATTTTCCGTTTTGATATCTTGGTTTTATGAATTAAAACAGTGTTAGATTGGTGTTAAAGGATGTGCGTTGTGGTACAGTGGATATCGGCTCGGAACGAGAAACCGGGGAACCGAGTTCAAATTCCAGTTGATATTCCTTGCATTCACTTAAGCGCAAATACCCTTAGGAAAGGTATTAATCCGTCTATTCCTTCCAGTTATGGGTTAAATAACAGGACAGATTGGGTTCTATAGCCTTGGTCGGCAACCAGTCTACCGCAGAAAGCAATGGCAACCTACAGCGGGATAATCTTCTGCCCAGTCAGTCATGTCTCTTTCGAGACATGATCGCCCAAGCGTATCACGTATGGCACCTAAACTGACTGTTAGATTGGTAGAAAGCAATGACAACCTACTGTGGGTTAATCTTCTGCCCGGTCAGTCATTTCTCAAAAGAGACATGATCACCCAAGCATGTTTCACGTATGGCACTTGACTGACTAGATTGGCAACTAGGTCCCATTCTTTTTATAGTTCAAATTTCTAGCTGTAAGAAGTTATATGCTTAATCTATATCCATTCAACAACCTCAGTCAGTAACTCTTTGCCTTGAGAGGCTCTTTTGCTTTGTATTGGGCGAACAATACTGGAAAAAGTCATAGCAATAAACTACGGAATAGACCATTCATTACCTATGTCCTTTCAGGACATATATATATATATATATGAAAATTCATCTTTATTATTCATGTTGTCCTTTTATAGATGATTTATTAGTTATATCTGAAATTATATATATAGAGTCGTCCAAAAATAGGTGGACAGTAATTGATAATATTTATTTTGAGATTACATAAACAATTATATTTATAATACAATTATAACATTGACTATCTAATCTAAATCTAAACTTATTTGTAAATGGAACTTTGTGTGTGTATCCGTTACCTATAGATTCTGAAATGGCTGAACCAATTTTCTTGAAAATTTACACAGTTGTACTATAAGCGTCTGCAAGTGTTCTTAGCTAGGTTTTGTGTCGAGGTACCCCCGATAAATATTGAAAATCGATAATCAAAATAATCAGGTTATAGAAGGAGTGGTCCAATTTTTATCAAATTTGATACATTCATAGACAAAGACATAAGAAACAATATTCACAAGTTTCAAGGTTGCAGTTCTTACAGTAGTGCAGAAAATCGATTATATATATATATATATATATATATATATATATATATATATATATAAAAGCAAGATGTTTGTGTGTGTGTGTGTTTATCTGCCTGTATATTTTTTTCAGCCCTTTTATTTTAGTCTTTGCTTCAGGTTTGGCTCTAAGTAGGTATAATTGTAGTTCTTAGTCTCAGCCATGATAACATTTACTCAGAGGGCTTATTTAGCCTTCAAAATTCAGTTTACGACGAAAAAAACTGATTTGATATCGATACCAGGAAATCAAAATTTGACTTACATCCATTCATTTTTCTTTCAGTCTACGGTTTCGCTTTAACTGGAAACAACTATTGCTTTTTAGTCTTTCATGCCAACGTCCAAAACTTCTGAGCTCCTGGACCATGGATTAGTTTTAAAGCTTTCATTACACCCGAGCAACGCCGGGCTATACTGCTAGTTAAGTATATATACAGGGTAATCTAAAAAGTAGGTGGACAGTAAATGATAACATTTATTTTGAGATTACTACATCAACAATTATATTTACTAGTACAATTATTACGCTGACAATGAAATTTTTTTTCTATACAAAAGTAATTAAATTTTATCAACACAGGTGCCCAAACTGTTGTCTATCACAATTTACACAGGTTTGAAGTCTACCTTTCACACTTTGACAAAAGTTTTTTATTTATAGATATAGGAAGTCATAAAAATAAATAACAAATGTATTGTTTCTTATATTCAAATGAAAATCATTTTCACAACAATGATCTAACATTGCCTGATGACGACGTAGAAATCTCGAAACATAGAAATTTCCATGTGACAATGTGTTTTTAATTAAAAAACAAATTTAATGATATGATTATATTATGCTCTACAATATTTATTGTATTGAGTACTTTTCTTTTTACAAAAGTAAATGCCAGAGAACTCGAAATTGTAAAACTGTTAGTTCTCTTTACCTGGATTTATATATATATATATATATATATATATATATACAGGGTCAGCCGTAGCTGATGCTAAAAAAACACAGGGCACAGAAAATTGCCCGGATTTATTAGTTGACAATGTGATGACGTCATCAGTGTCATCCGTTTCCAGAAACTATGAATTTTGCGAATTTTTCAGCTGTTCCAATGGAAATTAGGCACAGAACGTGAACGAAAGCAGAAAATCGGGTTCGGACTTTCTGAGTATAACCAGTCTTTTCTCCCAAAATTAATAAATAAACAGATTTTTACTGCGTTCATTCGGATGTTTTCTTTGTTTTTCTTTCTTTCTTTCTTTCTTTCTTTCTTTGTGAATTGTTTAGTTTGATTTCTGAGGAAGACATTTTTCCTTGCCCGGATTTTCACTATGATTACACGGATCGGCCTGGACCCATCCCCGGTAGTCAGATACGGCCATGTGTGTATATATATATATATATATATATATATATATATATATATATATATGAAATGAATTGTTTGAACATTATTTTTTATCGATACTCGTATTTAAGTAGATATTTTGTTTTTAATTAAACAGTATTATATATTTATATCTACCAGCCTGATTATTTACGATAAATTGTTATTACGAAAATGTGTGCTATTTGGCAGGGGATCGCAAGTTCGAATCCTGCCAAATAGCACATTTTCGTAATAACAATTTATCGTAAATAATCAGGCCAGTAGATGTAAATGTATAATGCTATTTGATTAAAAAACAGAATATCTACTTAAATGCGAGTATCGATAAAAAATAATGTTCAAACAATTCATTTCAAATTGTTGGTTGTTTATAACCAAGGTTCGTTGAAATTCATTAATTTCCATTATATATATATATATATATATATATATATATATTATATGTGTTTTATATATATATATATATATATATATATATATATATATATATATATATATATAACACATTCAGTGCTGGTGCTAATAAAACAGTTTGATACATCAGTCAGTTAAGTGCCATAAGTGATACACACTTGGTCAATCATGTCTCGAAAGAGACATGACTGACTGGGCAGAAGATTATCTCGCAGTAGGTTGCCATTGCTTTCTGCTGTAGACTGACTGCCAGCCAAGGCTATAGAACCCAATCTGTCATGTACTTAATCCATAGCTAGAGAAAAGAGATGGATTAATACTGTTCCCACGGATATTTGCACGTAAGTGAATGTAGTGAATTCACACCGAAATTTGAACTCGACTCTGATTTCTTGTTCTGAGTCGATATCCACTGAATCACAAATGATTGATGTATAACAGAGCTAAAATAGTAAATATACCATTTTTTTTCTTCATAGGTAGCACAATCCTGAGTTTCATGCATGATGCAATCATCAGGTGCTGGTTGGGATCTGACTGTTGGAAAATTTAAATATTGATATTTATACTATGCTGTAATGATAGTGGTTGGTTGGTTGTTTTGTTTCATGGCAAATCAACCTCAGTGGGTCATTTATGGCCAACTAAATTTTTATTTATTTATTGCTGGTAATACCTTTTTCTTTCAACAATTTATTGTTGTTTTTATATTGTTTTTGTGTCTAGTAATACGTTTTTCTTTTCGAGTATCAAGATTCATTGGGATTTGTTTTAAGGGCAGGATCCCCAAGTCCTACCCTGTTATTTAACCCATAACTGGAGGGAAAGGACAGATTAATACCTTTCCCAAGAGTACCAGTACTTAAGTGAATGCAGGGTTATTCAACTGGAATTCGAACTCAGCTCACCGATTTCTCTTTCCGAGCCGATATCCACTACACCACAACGTGCATCTGTCACTAAACGTTTACGGCACCTAGTATTCCCAAGTGGTCACCCATCTAAGTACTGACCAGGCTCAATGTTGCTTAACTTATAAGACCCAGTGGAATTATAAAGATTTTTTAGTAATAAAAGTGCACCTTATATGTCGTCAAATACGGTACTTATCTAAACTTATTTATAAATGGAACTTTGTGTATGTGTCTGTTACCTATAGACTCCGAAATGGCTAAACCGATTTTCTTGAAAATTTACACAGTTGTACTATAAGTGTCTGCGAGTTTTCTTAGCTAGGTCTTGTGTTGAGGTACCCCCGATAAATATCAAAAATCGATTCAATGTGATATGGCCGTAAACCCCAATGACAGTGGGGCAGTCCGTTTATTTATAACAGATAAAAAAATATTTATTAATTACTGTATGGTATAAATATCAATATTTAAATTTTGCAGCAGTCAGATCCCAATCAGCACCTGATGATTGTATCATGCAGAAAACTCAGAATTGTATTAACAGTGAGTGGGGGGGGGGGAATTTAGTCTTATTATTATAAATATTTTCATGTATGAAGCGACTTTTACATAAGACAAGATCAGAAAATACAGCAGATTTTCATTAATTTATCCTTACCTGTCATATAAGACAACTGCTTATCCACTATATTATAATAAAGACCATTGTGTATTTGTTGTGTGTGTGTATATATATATATATATATATATATATATACAGGGCCGTAGCTGATGCTAAAAAACACCGGGCACAGAGAAAATTGCCTGGATTTATTAGTTGACAATGTGATGACTTCATCAGTGTCATCCGTTTCCAGAAACTATGATTTTTGCGGAATTTTTCGGCTATTCCAATGGAAATTAGACACAGAACGTGAACGAAAGCAGGAAATCAGGTTCAGACTTTCTGAGTATAACCAGTCTTTTCTCCCAAAATTAATAAATAAACAGATAGATTTTTACTGCGTTCATTCGGATGTTTTCTTTGTTTTTCTTTCTTTCTTTCTTTGTGAATTGTTTAGTTTGATTTCTGACGAAGACATTTTTTCCTTGCCTGGATTTTCACTATGATTGCACGGATTGGCCCAGACCCGTGTCTGGTAGTCAGATATGGCCATATATATATGTGTATATATATATATATATATATATATATATATATATATATATATATACACATCCATCTCCAAGTGAATAAAGAATGATGAAAGTATCGACAATGTTCAAAACATTAATTTAAAACAGTGCTCAATATAGAAATAGAGCTATGAATATTTATTATGTTATAGTTTATAACATGTACAAATTAAAATTTACTACAAAAGTGTACATTTTGTTTCGACATTGAAAAACAATGTCTCATCAGGTACCATCATTATTAACTACTTGATGAGACATTGTTTTTCAATGTCGAAACAAAATGTACACTTTTGTAGTAAATTTTAATTTGTATATGTTCTAAACTATAACTTACTAATATATATATATATATATATCAACATGCGATGTGGGTATAGAAGAATCCGAAGGAGAATCCTGTACATACAGTGGTATTTATATACATATATATTTAGAGCTCTCCTAGGGAGTTCCCTAGGAGAGCTCTAAATATATATGTATATAAATACATAGAGAGAAAATATAAGAAAAATTAAGGCAGGCATGTTATTTCATGGTAAATCACAAGTATAGGCCTATTTCAGGGAAACCATCATCAGCTTCTGTCTTCATTGTACAAAGGATTTTACATGAATCCTTTGTACAATAAAGATGGAAGCTGATGATGGTTCACCTGAAATAAGCCTATACTTTCGATTTACCATGAAATAACGTGTCTGCCTTAATTTTTCTTGTGTGTGTGTATGTATATATATATATATATATATAAGAACATAAGTTGGATGTTTTTATAAACCCGTTGGTAATATTATATTTCGCGACTCTCTTATAGACCGCTCCTCAGACCAAATTCATACAACAATGATAGGGTTAAAATTATCTGCCCTGAAATATAATATTACTAATGGGTGTATAAAAACATTCAACTGTTCATGATAAGACTCTGTTAAATCTTAACATTGAGTTCTCATTGGATTTAATCTCCTGTGGAAATTACCTTACCAAGTACCAAGGATTCTAAAATATATATATATATATATATATATATATATACTAGCAGTTTAGCCCAGTTTTATTTAGGTAGTTTAAAGAATAATAAGAATAAAAAACATATGATGAATTTACATAGCAAATACTTAAACGACATCCACCCTCGTCACTTTTATAGATATAGTTAACAATGTAAAATGTCTCTATTGGATTAGTTCAGGAGAGGGAAGAGCAACATATATGGATATAGATAATATAAAGTGGGGTGATCGATTCTATATTATATTCAATACATAAACTGATCCCTGATTTTGTGGGTGATAATATATATTTTTTTACCCCTAATTTTGGCTTTCTGAAAAATTTCAAGGTGTCGTTAACGTTCTAAAATTTTGATCTACTTCTGAGTACAACTTCTGTCAAGCTAGACTGCAAAATGCAGACGCTAAGTTGAAACTATCAAACAAACAATTACTTACAGTGTCCACCCTTGTCACTTATAAGTATGTGTGGAATAATATATATATATATATATCCAAGTATGGGTGGAATAATATTCCTTGTCCAAAGAAACACTATTTTTAAAAAAGTGCTCAATACAAAGTAGAGCTAATAATATTTATTTAGAAATTATAACATGGATATGTTACAATATCAGTACAAAAGTAGCTATTTTGTTTCAACACTTGTTGTGTCTTGTCAAATTCTTTTTAATTTCGCAACAAAAATTAAGTAGATATAATAGTTAACCAATAATTGCTGATCCCAATTTAATCAAATTTTAACACCAATGCCCACCAAGATTAATTTTAAGTCTGCCCACATATTATCCAAATTAGAAGTTGCTTTACTCTGATTGGTCCACATTGTACATACAATAATGCCTCCCTGATTAAAGGGGTCTTGCTTGTTTTTAACCTTTTAAAACCATTCAATTTAAAATAAACCACGTCACTTGACAAGACACAAGAAGTGTCGAAACAAAATAGCTACTTTTGTAGTGATATTGTAACATATCCATGTTATAATTTCTGAATATATATATATATATATATATATATATATATATATATATATAAATTTCACTCTTGTGACACTCATGGAGAGAGACAATAATGATCAGCTGCACCTCAATTCATTTTTTTTCCTGCCAGTTATGAAAGCTCTTGCTATGTGTTCACTCTTTAACAGTACCTTATTTTATTTTTTGGCAATAATTGTCATCAAGCAATAAAGAAAATTATATATATATATATATATATATATATATATCCTCTCTATTATAATAAAGCATGTTGTGTATTTGTATATATATATATATATATATATATATATATATATATATAGTCATTCGCAGACAGATCTGTTTTGCTGTATCACAGCTCATCTGTACGGTTAGATATCCGATCGCTTTTACCCAGGATTGAAACCCAACTGAATTGGTGTCAGTCGGTGATTCTACCTCTGAGCTATGGGCGCTCGGTAGGAGGCAGACTTTTTAGCGTGTATATTATCATTATACACGCCCAATAGCCAGAGTGCTGTAATTCATTACTGAATGAGCGATATATGCACACACACCCACACTACCGGTAATAATCATTAGGCCACCCAAGTTTTTTTAAGGAAATAATGTATTTCATACTATTTATTGCAAAATGAAAATAGAATGGTTCTTTTGTTATTATTACTTTTCAAAATCTTACAAGATAAGGAAGCAAAGATGAACTCATCCGAATCACCCTAAATTTTCTTCATTCTTTCATTGATGAAACTGCAATATAGGTAATTATTAAATACTTATAAATTCATTTGATGCACATGTTATTGTGCAGTATTAACAAAAGAACCATTCTATTTTCATTTACAATTATTCACTTGGCAATAAATACTAAAAAATAGTATGAAATACATAATTTTTTTAAACACTGGGGTGCCCTAATAATTATGAGCAGTACTATATATATAATTTTGTACCATATTTAGAATAAAATATTTTTGTTTTTGATCGTTGCTGAAGAAAAGATTTTTCTTGCTGAAATAGCTATGCAACAAATGTAGAATTCAGAATTTTATTTAATGATATACATATTTGGCTCTGTAAATAGAAAATACTATTTATATCAAGCCCTCCAACTGGATCATTTTTAATATTAATAAAGTTAATATTAATAGGATCTGGTTTTTAGGATTTTTACCTACAGACTTTTTTTTGGATTAAAAATATATTCTTCCTGTTATGCTTATAGAAAAAAGACAATCGCAAGGCAACGTTGACTCAATTCATTCTTTTACTTCCAGTTATTAAAGCTCTTGCCGTGAGTTTGATCTTTAATAGTGTCTTATTTCTTTATTTTTTTTGCAATATAGGCAATTTGTCAAAGTTATACTAGTAATATTTAAAGTAAAAATGGTTTCAATGCTTTTACTATCTGTTTGATAACATGCGTCTTTTCATGTACGTTATTGGTTATCACACTGAGGCTGTAGTGAGCCTACCACTAAGCACGACTTCAATTGTAGTATAAAATGGCCCACAATTTTTAATGATGACTTTTGTGATTTAAGCATTGTGTTGCATATATATATATATAATATAATATAAATTAAAACTATTTGTATACCAAAATGACTTCTAAAAAGATATATTTTCAATCTGTCTATTATATATATATATATATATATATATATATATATATATATAAAATCTAGGAATATCTTTTAATAGATAAGTAGTGAGCAAAACCAGTCTTGCTTCAAATCAAGCTGCTGCTGCTGCTCCTCTCCTCATTCAATCTTAATAGACACGTAATCAACAAAAACAATCCATGTTATTTATAGACATGCATAACACGAGGCAAATCTTTTAATAGCCAAACCTGAAGTCAACCAGGGAATTACTACTATATTAATGCTACTTTGCTTTCTAATAATATTGAAGGTAAATATTAGGTTTTCACACATGAAATGACGCACTTTATAGAAAATGAATAAAATGCTTCCAAAATGTTAAATAACTAATTTATGTTGATAAATGACTATACTCCAAAGTAACTCAAGTTTTTTATCCCATCTTTAAAAAAAAATATCATTTTCTTCATCTAATTTTTTTCATAATCCTTCTTCGTCTAATTTTTTTTTCAAAATCCTTCTTCGTCTGATTTTTTTTTCAAAATCCTTCTTCGTCTAATTTTTTTTTCAAAATCCTTCTTTCGTCTAATTTTTTTTTCAAAATCCTTCTTCGTCTAATTTTTTTTTCAAAATCCTTCTTCGTCTTTTTTTTTAAAATTTTTTTTTCAAAATTTTTTTTTCCTTCTTCGTCTAATTTTTTTTTCAAAATCCTTCTTCGTCTAATTTTTTTTTCAAAATCCTTCGTCTAATTTTTTTTTTCAAAATCCTTCTTCGTCTAATTTTTTTTTCAAAATCCTTCTTCGTCTAATTTTTTTTTCAAAATCCTTCTTCGTCTAATTTTTTTTTCAAAATCCTTCTTCGTCTAATTTTTTTTTCAAAATCCTTCTTCGTCTAATTTTTTTTTTCAAAATCCTTCTTCGTCTAATTTTTTTTTCAAAATCCTTCTTCGTCTAATTTTTTTTAAAAGACTAATAAATAATTTTTTTAATATATATATATATATATATATATATATATATATAAAACTATTATTTATTCAACCCTGGACTTCATCAGTTAATATTGATGAGTAGGTGTATAGTTTTAGGGTTTTTCTTTAAACATGGATTCTTCTTCTTGCAAGGTGAATGATTATCTTCATATTTTCTTCTCTTGGGTGGGGTGCTTATGTGTCTTCATATCTTCCCTCTTGGGTGGGGTGCTTATGTGTCTTCATATCTTCCCTCTTGGGTGGGGTGCTTATGTGTCTTCATATCTTCCCTCTTGGGTGGGGTGCTTATGTGTCTTCATATCTTCCCTCTTGGGTGGGGTGCTTATGTGTCTTCATATCTTCCCTCTTGGGTGGGGTGCTTATGTGTCTTCATATCTTCCCTCTTGGGTGGGGTGCTTATGTGTCTTCATATCTTCCCTCTTGGGTGGGGTGCTTATGTGTCTTCATATCTTCCCTCTTGGGTGGGGTGCTTATGTGTCTTCATATCTTCCCTCTTGGGTGGGGTGCTTATGTGTCTTCATATCTTCCCTCTTGGGTGGGGTGCTTATGTGTCTTCATATCTTCCCTCTTGGGTGGGGTGCTTATGTGTCTTCATATCTTCCCTCTTGGGTGGGGTGCTTATGTGTCTTCATATCTTCCCTCTTGGGTGGGGTGCTTATGTCATCCAGTTGTTCTATTTGTGCACATCCTAAGCACAGCTGTGTCAGCCACCTACTAACATTTTTGGGAAGCTACTGACGTCGTGTGAGGCATAAGGTCAACCTACCGGTGCGCACATGGCTTCTGGAACATTCTGGGCTAATACAGAGAGCAAAATCTATTTTTGTGTCATTGGTCATGAGCCCTGTGCAATAATCACAGTTCATTTTCACATAGAACAAAGGTTCTTTATTGACGTGAAATTTGAATCATATATTATATAAGTGCCATTTTAATTACTACTGATTTATAGAAATACAAACAAATCCTTAATATGAATAAAATAACCTTTTGATAAGGTTTAATCAGATTAACACAGTAAGTAGCTGACAGGGTTAGAGTTTGTATTATTTTATTTTATTTTTTTTTAATTTGCACCAGGTCTCGGCTTACAGCCTATCATGTTGAATACACCGGTTCTCGCTCGATCACCGAAGTTAAGCAACATTGAGCCTGGTCAGGACTTAGATGGGTGACTGCTTCGGAATACTAGGTGCTGTAAGCGTATAGTGACGAATGTACATTGTGGTGCAGTGGATATCGGCTCGAAAAGAGAAATTGGTGAGCCGAGTTCAAATTCCTGTTGAATACCCTGCATTCACTTAAGCACTGGTACCCTTGGGAAAGGTATTAATCCATCCCTTCCCTCCAGTTATGGGTTAAATAACAAGGGTAGGACTTGGAGACCCTGCTCTTAAAAAAAACAAATCCCAATGAATCTTGATACTCGAAAAGAAATATGTTGTAAAAAATAAAATAACCTTACCCCCAAAAAATCATTGGTTATGACCTTAAATGATCCTATAAGGATTGATAGGTCGTTAAGCCTTGAAACAAATATACAAAAAGCACCAGGTCTCTTATTTTTTTTATTTTTTTTGTCTTTGCACACTGCAGTAACTAATGGTAGTTTTCTGTTATTGCCCCCCCCCTTTCACATCAGTGAAAACTTCAAGGAAAGCAAGAAGAAAGGATGAAGTATAAAATTACTAGAAGACAAAAGGATGAGCCCAAAATGCACAGAAATTTAAATATCTGGGAAGGGTTCTCTAGCAGAGGATAGAAGGTGCAACACTGAAATCTGAAAACCAACAAGGACGGCCAAAGACACATTCCAAAAGCTAAGCAGAATATTAAGAAACGGGAAAATTTTGTAAGAGACAAAGAAAAGAGTATTGAACTGTTACGTAATATCTGTCTTCCTGTTTGGTAGTGAATGCTTGACAATCTTCTCAAAGATGAAGAAGAAATTTGAAATGATAGAAATGTGGTTCTACAGAAGGATGCTAGGGATGCCATGAACCGAATATGTGAACAACAAGGTTTCAGAGAAAATAGAAACAAAAAGAAAACTTTTATGCATAGCCGTGCAGTGGATATTGGCTCAGAATGACAAATTTGTTAAAAATGACAGACAAGTTTCGGTGTTTGTTTATTATATAATTTTTCACATGATCTTATCTTTTTCTTTTCGGTATATATATATATATATATATATAAAATTCGTTCGAATGTTTAATTTATCCAACTGCTTTCAGCTACACTTTTAACCAAATATTTTAATCAAAGACGAATTTTATTTTAATTTTAGCTGAATATATGGACCACTTTTATTCTTAATCTATTTTGGTGGAGCCTTATTAATACCTTTCCCAAGGGTATTTGTGTTTAAATAAGGCTCCACCAAAATAGATTAAGAATAAAAGTGGTCCATATATTCAGCTAAAATTAATAAACATTCAAACGAATTTTATATATATATATATATATATATATATATATATATATACACCGAAAAGAAAAAGATAAGATCATGTGAAAAATTATATAATAAACAAACACCGAAACTTGTCTGTCATTTTTAACAAATTTGTCATTCTGAGCCAATATCCACTGCACGACAATGCATACAAGTTTTCTTTTTGTTTCTATTTTCTTTGAAACCTTGTTGTTCACATATTCGGTTCACAGCATCCCTAGCATCCTTCTGTAGAACCACATTTCTATCATTTCAAATTTCTTCTTCATCTTTGAGAAGATTGTCAAGCATTCACTACCAAACAGGAAGACAGATATTACGTAACAGTTCAATACTCTTTTCTTTGTCTCTTACAAAATTTTCCCGTTTCTTAATATTCTGCTTAGCTTTTGGAATGTGTCTTAATTGTGCACATCCTAAGCACAGCTGTGTCAGCCACCTACTAACATTTTTGGGAAGCTACTGACGTCGTGTGAGGCATAAGGTCAACCTACCGGTGCGCACATGGCTTCTGGAACATTCTGGGCTAATACAGAGAGCAAAATCTATTTTTGTGTCATTGGTCATTAAATTAAATAAGTTTAGAAATTGTGGTGCAGTGGATATCGAGAAATATTCCAGCTGAATTCCTTGCATTCATTTAAACACAAATACCCTTGGGAAAGGTATTAATCCATCTCTTCCCTCCAGTTATGGGTTAAATAATAGGACAGATTGGGTTCTATATTCTTGGCTGGCAACCAGTCTACCGCAGAAAGCAATGGCAACCTACTGTGGGGTAATCTTCTGCTCAGTCAGTCATGTCTCTTTCGAGACATGATCACCCAAGTGTCTATCATGTATGGTACTTAACTGACTGACTGAATATAATAGTGGAAAACATGATTAAGGCTTCTACTGGGCATAAAATGGGGGATCAGTTTTATATTGTTATGAAGTAATAAACTGACCACCACTAATTACTACTTAATAATATAATACAGCTATTCCCCCTCCAGTTATAGGTTAAATATTAAGACAGATTGGATTCTGTATCCTTGACTGGCAACCAGTCTACCACAGAAAGCAATGGCAACCTACGACGTGATAATCTTCTGCCCAGTCAATCATGTCTTTCAAGACATGATCGCCCAAAGCATGTATCACATATGGCACTTAACTGATAGTTAAAATCAGAAAGAGGCCATTGAAATGTTTTGGGGCATATAATGAGGAAGGAGAGCTGGGAAAACCTGACATTCACAGGACAAGATAAGAGGTAAAGAGGAACACAGGAAAATGGAGCATGACATACTTGATGAGCTTGAGTAAATGGATGATAAAACGGGTTTTGGAAGAAATAACAAAAAGAGAAAACTTACTAAGAGCTAGAAAGAAATGAAAGATGTGGAGGGCCATGCTCGCCTATGTCCTGAATGGACATAACACATGAAAGAAGGAAACTTATTAACTGTTAATGTAATAACGGCATCCCAAATTTCCAGAAACCAGTTGTATAAAGGCAGGTACTCTTTAGGATGTGTGTTGTGGGGCAGAGGATATTGGCTCAGAACAAGAAATCAGGGAGCTGAGTTCAAATTCCAGTTGAATTCCTTGCATTCACTTACGCGCAAATACTCTTGGAAAAGATGTTAATCTATCTCTTCCCTCCAGTTATGGGTTAAATAACAGGACAGATTGGATTCTATAGCCTTGGCTGGCAATCAGTCTACTGCAGAAAATAATGGCAACCTACTGTATGATAATCTTCTGCCCAGTCTTTCGAGACATGATCATCCAAAGCATGTATCATGTATGGCACTTGACTGACTGAATATAATAGTTGGAAACCTGAGTAAGGATTCTATTGGTCATAATGTGAGGGATCGGTTTTCGATTGTTATGAAGTAATAAACTGATCCCCCACTAATTACTACTTAATAATATAATACAGCTCTTCTCTCTCTAGCTATGAGTCAAAATTTGATTTAAGCTTTGATTTAAGGATTTATATCCAGCCAAAAGAATCTCTAAGAAATGTTTCCGACCAACTAAAACCTGAAAGAGAACCTCATGGGTAGATAGATATTTTTTGACTTTTTCATTGACCAAACTAATAATCATTCTTTATATACACATTTGAGGATTTCCCAAAAGTATAGCACTTAAACTTCTTCACTATCTTAACTGGGTAAAGATATTTAACACCTTCCTTCCCCTTCCACTTCACCTGCCAGTAGTAAATACTGTTTTTTTTGTTTTTTTTATTTTTTTGTTTTTTAATGAAAAAAACTGTATATTTAAATATTTTCATTTAATGTTTTGGTAAATTAAATATTTGTGTGTGATATTTAACTCTGAGTTTCGGTCAATCCTTTCTTTATTTTCTTTAGTTACACTTAATACGTAACACTGTGCTAAGAAAATTACTATAGCTGAGCGGTGGGGGGGGGTGAATTAATTTTTTATATCCACATAGAACTATTTTCAGTTCCTTCTATTAGGCGTTTAATACCTTTGGCTCTATTACGCCTTTGATTCTAATTTGGCCCAGAAATTGGTACAGAGTGCCTGCAACGAAGCCCCTTGCTCCAATTTCCACTGCTCTAACAATTACATTATAATTTTTCATAATTACATTATTATAATTTATAATTAACATTATAATAACTTCATAATTACATTATACCCTTCCCTTATCAGTTCTGATTTTAGATTTTCATATTTATTAGTTTTATAATCGTGGCTTTGTTCCATCCGTCTTTCATATGGTACGGTTAATTCAACCAGGATGATTTTATAGTTCACCTTTGATAAAAGAACAAAATCTGGTCGCAGACCTTTACTTGATATTATTTTGGGGTAATCATTACACCAACCAGGAAGGTTTGCAGAGGAAAGAGTATTTTTTTTTTTTTTTTTAAAAGAAGTCCTACTAGTGGTTTGTATTAACCGATCTGAATTTTCTCCTCTAGGCATGGAAAGCAGAATGAGAACCATGTGGTTCATCAGTTCTGAGTTCAATTCCTGGATTTGGTATTGTTAACCCTCTAGGGCCATTCGTATCATTTGATACAGTATGAAAACAAGCCTTGAAAAAAATATTTTCCTGAAAAATTTTTTAAGAGAAATATTTTATAAATTTCAAATAAAAGCAGTACTGACTGCTCAGTCAATGAATACCAAATGTTTCCTTATAGGGAAATACCAAATGTTTCCTTATAGGGAAATACCAAATGTTTCCTTATAGGGAAATACCAAATGTTTCCTTATAGGGAAATACCAAATGTTTCCTTATAGGGAAATACTGTATCAAATATGATACGAATGGCCCTAGAGGGTTAAAAAGTCATATATTCTGCTTCAGTGGAAGAAATGGTCAAGCAACACAGATGAATAAGACTGGACTGGTGTGTATTAACCGACCTGTGTTATCTCAAAACAAAGTAGAACAGTCTATTCCTGTGGGTTGAATAAAGAGTTCAGTTCAAATCTCCGAGAAGGTTACCAACTAGAACAGACTGGGTTGGGACATGTTCATAACTGCCGACTCAACACCGGCCAACTTCTCTGCGTGACAATTCAACTGCAGATCCATTCAGTGCAGGCATCAAATTCATATAGCTTCAGACCAGCGTTGGCTGTCATAGTGTGGAATATATTAACCACAATGTTAGAATTTCTAAAGATTACAACTAGACAAATTTACATGTGCAAATAGTGTGACGGTCTTGCCTCATTTGCATAGGCTTACTCCTATTTTTAGGTTGTTATTTTCTGACCAGTGGCAGACTACATTATCATACTCGCTTTTGATACATCTCATTTTGTGGTTGGAGAATTCTCATAAGTAAAAGTGATCTTTTGTTATTTTTAATGTTGCCTAATTGAAGCTTTTAGTAATGACACTAGGAATTGCAGAAAAAAACATGCCTGTTTTTGACAGCTCGAAATTAAACAGAACTACAGTATGAAAAACATTACTAACAAAACATTTTCACAACATTTATGAACGTAGATCAACTTTGAGTCGTTGAGAATTTGTCAGTTTGTTTGGCTTAGTGATTTATTATTTAAAACAACCTATTTGGCTGACTCGTGTTTAATCTGCAAGATCAGAGAAATAACCATGTGGGAGTGTCAGATAGAAGACTGCACACACAGTTGGGGATTGAGCAGACCCCACAATATGGAGATATGACTGCAAAAACTGCAAAGAATTCAAGATGCATTTTTCAAGTAATTGATTGGAAGTCATCCCCCTAAATTGAGGAAGTATATGAAGGCAAACGAAAGAATTTTGCAGAGAGCATCTGCTTTTTTTATAATGATCTCTAACTGAATATTTGAGGGGAATTGCATACAGTTTTTAATAAATTTTTAAATTAAAAAAAGTCACATAATGTTAAAAAAAATAATCCTTAATAAATTACGATTATTCAGCTTTAAAAGATTGTTTTAAAAATGATCCTTAATAAGTTATTTTTATTTGGTTTTAAAAATTTATGTTTAAA
The DNA here is from genome assembly GCA_037127315.1 of Ascarosepion bandense. NCBI lineage: Eukaryota > Metazoa > Mollusca > Cephalopoda > Sepiida > Sepiidae > Ascarosepion > Ascarosepion bandense. Next base: position 767,670 of record JBBBDQ010002187.1, read on the forward strand.
AATGATTCTTAATAAATTACTTTAATTCAGTTTTAAAAAATTATGTTTTAAAAATGATCCTTAATAAATTATTTTTATTTGGTCTTAAAATAACACTGAAAACATTTTCTAGTTTGCATGTCATTCAATAGAGGCTAATGGTGAGTTACCCTGGATTTTAGTCAGCAGCTTTGAGTCAACTGTAAAAAGTTGTTCTGCACCCATACAGTCACCTGATGAAGACTGAAGGGTACAATAGCCGAAACATTGTGAGTATAACAAACAGATTGAGCATGCAGGTCCAACTAATAATGCATTGTTTTAGAATATATTAACCACAATGTTAGAATCTATAAAGATGACAAATTCACACATGCAAATAGTGTGACTATCTTGCCTCATTTGCATAGGCTTACTCCTATTTTTAGGTTGTTACTTTCTGACCAATGGCAAAGAACTTTGTTTTTCATACTTACCTTTGATTCATCTCATTTTGGGTTGGAGAATTCTCATAAGTAAAACTGATCTTTTGCTATTTTTAATGTTGCCTCATTGAAGCTTGTTTGATGAAATGGAAATTTATTTTTAGAAATGACACTAGGAATTGCAGAAAAAACATACCTGTTTTTGACAGCTCAAAATAAAACGAAACTGTAGTATGAAAAATGTTTTTTTTTGTTTTTTTTTTTAAATATCTCCACAACATTTATGAACTTAGTCCCAAATAAATTTTAATCATATTACAATTTATTCTATGACGAGGTATTTATATTATTTACATTGCTCAGGCTGTTGTCCTCATCTTTATCATATTCCCAACATTTCGTCCGTTTTATATTCTGGCCTTCTTCCGGGTAATGTCTATATTTCGAAGATGAGGTATTGTCACTATTTACATTATTTAAATCATTCAGACCATTGTCCTCATTTTTATTGCCATATTCACAACATTTTGGTCGTATGTTTCGGCCTTATTCAGGTTATGTATATCTTTCAGAGATCAGATATTGTAACTGTTTACACTATTTACATCATTTGGACTGTTGTCCTCATCTTTATTATCATATTCACAATGTTTCCCCCTTTGTACACTTGAACCTTCTTCAGGTCACTGGAATTTTGAACCAAACCCTTTATTTTGCTCACTGAAGGATTGAGCATAAACTTAAAAAAAACTGAATGCATGGCCATCAGCAAAAAGAGGAGACCAATATGCCAACTGCAAGTTAGAGAATCTAAAATAAAACAAGTAAAAAAATTCAAGTACCTGGGAAGTGTTTCGAAAAATGCGACACGGAGATCCAAAGACGCATTTCAGAAGCTAGCCAAAGTACTGAAAGACAGGAAAATCTCATTAGAAACAAAGAAAAGAGTGCTGGATTGCTATGTGATATCTGTCCTTCTGTATGGAAGTGAATGCTGGACCATTTCATCAAAGATGAAGGAGAGGCTTGAGGCAGCGGAGATGTGGTTTTACAGAAGGATGCTGAGGATACCATGGACAGAGCACAGGTTGGAAAGGATGCAAATGAGAAGAAAACTGATAATAAATATCAGGAAGAGACAAATGAGTTCTTTTCCTAGTTTCTATCAAAATTGTCCTGTTTCTTAATACTTTACTCAGTTCCTGGAATGCATCCTTGTGCTTTTGGATCTCAGTAATATAAATGTATAAAAACTGCTGTGACCACAAAGTGAGGGCTCAGTTTATATATTGATTGTAATATGGAACCGATCCCCCACTTTATATCCAGTATGCTTCTGTAGAAGTACATTTCAGTTGCTTCAAGTTTTTCCTTCATCTTTGATGATATTGTCCGGCATTCACTGCCATATTGAAGAATTGACATCACACAGCAATCCAGTACTCTCTTCCTAGTTTCTAGCGAAATTGTCCTGTTTCAGAGTATGACAGTAAATTACAACTGGCAGCAAGGCCTCTGATCAAGAAAATGGAAATTTTGAGCAGTAGAAATCCACCTCTTAACTGCAGTTGTTTTCAGGTCAAACCTGAGATGTGGTAGCAGCACCTGTTAGAATCCCAACCATGGGCAAATAGATACCCTCCCACCATCAAACAAAATCAAAACACTATGAAAGTATAAAAATACATTTTTACATAATAAAATGACCAACAATAGATTTTAACGCAAAATAACCGACAATGCATTTTATCTGTAATTTAAAAGTGTACAATTGCATTCAAAATATATTTAACTGAAGCCATACAATTGTGTTCAAAATATTTAGATTTTGCCATTCTTCTTCTTCTTCTATGTGCTCTGTCCCTTCAGGACATAGGCGAGCATGGTTCTCCACGTTTCCCTATCCCTGGTGGCTCTGAGCACACCTTCTCCTGTTACACCATGCAACCCTCGTTCTGTCATCCACCTGATTAGGTCTTTCAAATATGTTATCCGTTGCTTTCCCCTGTCTCTTTTTCCCTCTGTCTGGCATGTTAGTATCAGATTCTCCAAGCCCTCCTTCCTCATTGCGTGTCCCAGGAACTTCAGCTGTCTCTTCCTGATGCTCATTATTAATTTCCTTTTCGTTTCCCTTATTTTCAAAACCTCATCATTGCTTACATGCTCGATCCATGATATTCTCAGCATCCTTCTGTAGAACCACATTTCAGTTGCTTCAAGTTTCTCATTCCTCTTTGATGATATTGTCCAGCATTCACTGCCATATTGAAGGACGAACAGCACGTAGCAATTGCCGACCAAGGCTATAGAACTCAATCTGTCCTGTTATTTAACCCATAACTTGAAGGAAGAGACGGATTAATACCTTTCCCAAGGGTATTTGCGCGTAAGTTAATGCAATGGATTCGGCTGGAATTTGAACTCGGCTTCCCGATTTCTCGTTCCGAGCCAATATCCAATGCATCACAACGCACATCTTGATACTTAAATTAAAAAGGTCTCGGTCTGCCTTGTTCTGGTTTTTCATCATTCAATTTGCTTTCTTTAACAAATTACACTCATAATTATAATAATGGGAATTACACCCCTTAGATCCCCTGTCAATTAAGGGGTCTTCTCACTGTTTTTCTGCTTCTCTATCTTCTTCTCTCTCTTTATCTATCTTACTTTTCCTCTCTCATTTTCTCTTTTTTTTTTTTAATCATTTCACCCCAAGCAAGGCATTCCACTGCCACTGTTGCGCAGGGGCTTACGTAGGGGAAAGTGATGAGAAAGAGTGGTTAGTTATAAGAAATGTCGGGAGGAGGGTGATAGACGGATGAGGATACCAAGGAGGGGGGGGTAGATGGGAAGAGAGTTTGAGAGAATGGATGCGAGTTAGTGTGGTAAGAGATGTCTATTGACCTTACATGTAAATTCCTGGAGATTGTAGCTGTCAGGGAAGCAAGTATATGGAAGGCAATTTCACAGGCAGGAATTGTGAGAAAAGAAGCTGTTAGTGTAGAAATTGCGGTTACATTTTATTGTTTTTACTCTAAAAGGGTGGGACCTAGTTGCTAATCTAGTATCTCATGCAAATTCATACCTAGGGTTACCATTGATCTAAGTTCATTGGAGCAGAAGCCGTGAAAGTGTTTATAGAAGAAGCACAGGAAAGCCACATCACGCCGGTGAGAGAGTGACTGCAGCCAGGCTGCCAAGTCACTATCAATCACATTACAGATTCTCTGTTGGATTTTGTCAAGAACCTCGAGGAGAATAGCAGGGGCTCCCGACCAGATGTGGCAGCAGTATTCAATACATGGGCGGATGGTAGATTTATATATGTGCAGGCTGGACTCAGATGGGAAAAACTTCCTGGCCCTGCACAGAAAACCAGCTTTCATAATTGCGGATTTAGCAATTGATTCGATATAGTCATTCCACTTAAGGTCCACTGAGAGTGTGAGACCAAGGAGGCATAGTGTTTTACACTATATTCATTCCTTTCTCTTTCATCCTCTCTCTTTCTTTGTCGTGCACACCCTCTTTATGATCATCTCTCTCTCTTTCACCCTCTCTTTTTCTTTCATTCTTTCTTGTTCTTTCATCTTCTCTCTTTCTTTGTCATGCACACTCTCTTTGTGATCATCTCTCTCTTTCTCTTTCACCCTCTCTTTTTCTATTTCATTCTCTTTATTTCTCTTTCATCTTCTCTTTCTTTGTCATACGTACTCTCTTTGTCATCATCCCTCTCTTTTTCTCTTTCAGCCTTTCTTTCTGTGTACTCTCTCTCTTCCTCGTTCCCTTTCTTTCTGTGTCACACTCTCTCTCTCTTCCTCGTTCCCTTTCTTTCTGTGTCACACTCTCTCTCTCTTCCTCGTTCCCTTTCTTTCTGTGTCACACTCTCTCTCTCTTCCTCGTTCCCTTTCTTTCTGTGTCACACTCTCTCTCTCTTCCTCGTTCCCTTTCTTTCTGTGTCACACTCTCTCTCTCTTCCTCGTTCCCTTTCTTTCTGTGTCACACTCTCTCTCTTCCTCGTTCCCTTTCTTTCTGTGTCACACTCTCTCTCTCTTCCTCGTTCCCTTTCTTTCTGTGTCACACTCTCTCTCTCTTCCTCGTTCCCTTTCTTTCTGTGTCACACTCTCTCTCTCTTCCTCGTTCCCTTTCTTTCTGTGTCACACTCTCTCTCTCTTCCTCGTTCCCTTTCTTTCTGTGTCACACTCTCTCTCTCTTCCTCGTTCCCTTTCTTTCTGTGTCCACTCTCTCTCTCTTCCTCGTTCCCTTTCTTTCTGTGTCACACTCTCTCTCTCTTCCTCGTTCCCTTTCTTTCTGTGTCACACTCTCTCTCTCTTCCTCGTTCCCTTTCTTTCTGTGTCACACTCTCTCTCTCTTCCTCGTTCCCTTTCTTTCTGTGTCACACTCTCTCTCTCTTCCTCGTTCCCTTTCTTTCTGTGTCACACTCTCTCTCTCTTCCTCGTTCCCTTTCTTTCTGTGTCACACTCTCTCTCTCTTCCTCGTTCCCTTTCTTTCTGTGTCCACTCTCTCTCTCTTCCTCGTTCCCTTTCTTTCTGTGTCACACTCTCTCTCTCTCCTCGTTCCCTTTCTTTCTGTGTCACACTCTCTCTATCTTCCTCGTTCCCTTTCTTTCTGTGTCACACTCTCTCTCTCTTCCTCGTTCCCTTTCTTTCTCTGTCTCTCTCTCTCTCTCTTCCTCGTTCCTTTCTTTCTCTGTCTCTCTCTCTCTCTCTTCCTCGTTCCCTTTCTTTCTCTGTCTCTCTCTCTCTCTTCTGCGTTCCCTTTCTTTCTCTCTGTCCTCTCTCTCTCTCTTCTCTGTTCCCTTTCTTTCTCTGTCTCTCTCTCTCTTCTGCGTTCCTTTCTTTCTCTGTCTTACTCTCTCTCTCTTCCTCGTTCCCTTTCTCTTTCTCTGTCACTCTCTCTCTCTTCCTCGTTCCCTTTCTTTCTCTGTCCTCTCTCTCTCTTCCTCGTTCCCTTTCTTTCTCTGTCACTCTCTCTCTCTCTCTCTTCCTCATTCCCTTCTTTCTCTGTCCTCTCTCTCTCTCTCTCTTCCTCGTTCCCTTTCTTTCTCTGTCCTCTCTCTCTCTCTTCCTCGTTCCCTTTCTTTCTCTGTCACTCTCTCTCTCTCTCTCTTCCTCGTTCCCTTTCTTTCTCTGTCACTCTCTCTCTCTCTCTCTTCCTCGTTCCCTTTCTTTCTTTCTCTATCACTCTCTCTCTCTCTCTCTTCCTCGTTCCCTTTCTTTCTCTGTCTGTCTCTCTCTCTCTCTCTTCCTCGTTCCTTTCTTTCTCTGTCACTCTCTCTCTCTCTCTCTTCCACATTCCCTTTCTTTCTCTGTCCTCTCTCTCTCTCTCTCTCTTCCTCATTCCCTTTCTTTCTCTGTCTCTCTCTCTCTCTCTCTTCCTCGTTCCCTTTCTTTCTCTGTCACTCTCTCTCTCTCTTCCTCGTTCCCTTTCTTTCTCTGTCACTCTCTCTCTCTCTTCCTCATTCCCTTTCTTTCTCTGTCACTCTCTCTCTCTCTCTTCCTCGTTCCTTTCTTTCTCTGTCCTCTCTCTCTCTCTTCCTCGTTCCCTTTCTTTCTCTGTCACTCTCTCTCTCTCTTCCTCATTCCCTTTCTTTCTCTGTCACTCTCTCTCTCTCTTCACTCATTCCCTTTCTTTCTCTGTCCTCTCTCTTCCTCATTCCCTTTCTTTCTCTGTCCCTCTCTCTCTCTCTTCCTCATTTTCCCTTTCTTTCTCTGTCACTCTCTCTCTCTCTTCCTCATTCCCTTTCTTTCTCTGTCACTCTCTCTCTCTCTTCCTCGTTCCCTTTCTTTCTCTGTCACTCTCTCTCTCTCTTCTCATTCCCTTTCTTTCTCTGTCCTCTCTCTCTCTCTTCCTCATTCCCTTTCTTTCTATCACTCTCTCTCTCTCTTCCTCGTTCCCTTTCTTTCTCTGTCACTCTCTCTCTCTTCCTCGTTCCCTTTCTTTCTCTGTCGCTCTCTCTCTCTCTTCTCGTTCCCTTTCTTTCTCTGTCACTCTCTCTCTCTCTTCCTCGTTCCCTTTCTTTCTCTGTCACTCTCTCTCTCTCTTCCTCGTTCCCTTTCTTTCTCTGTCTCTCTCTCTCTTCCTCCCGTTCCCTTTCTTTCTCTGTCCTCTCTCTCTCTCTTCCTCGTTCCCTTTCTTTCTCTCTGTCCTCTCTCTCTCTCTCTCTCTCTTCCTCGTTCCCTTTCTTTCTCTGTCACTCTCTCTCTCTCTTCCTCGTTCCTTTCTTTCTGTCACTCTCTCTCTCTCTTCCTCATTCCCTTTCTTTCTCTGTCCACTCTCTCTCTCTCTTCCTCGTTCCCCTTTCTTTCTCTGTCACTCTCTCTCTCTCTTCCTCGTTCCTTTCTTTCTCTGTCACTCTCTCTCTCTCTTCCTCATTCCCTTTCTTTCTCTGTCTCTCTCTCTCTCTTCCTCGTTCCCTTTCTTTCTCTGTCACTCTCTCTCTCTCTTCCTCGTTCCTTTCTTTCTCTGTCACTCTCTCTCTCTCTTCCTCGTTCCTTTCTTTCTCTGTCGCTCTCTCTCTCTCTTCACTCATTCCCTTTCTTTCTCTGTCTTACTCTCTCTCTCTCTCTTCCTCATTCCCTTTCTTTCTGTGTCACTCTCTCTCTCTCTTCCTCGTTCCCTTTCTTTCTGTGTCACTCTCTCTCTCTCTCTTCCTCATTCCCTTTCTTTCTGTGTCCTCTCTCTCTCTCTTCTCGTTCCCTTTCTTTCTCTGTCACTCTCTCTCTTCCTCATTCCCTTTCTTTCTCTGTCCTCTCTCTCTCTCTTCCTCGTTCCCTTTCTTTCTCTGTCTGTCTCTCTCTCTCTTCCTCGTTCCCTTTCTTTCTCTGTCACTCTCTCTCTCTCTTCCTCGTTCCCTTTCTTTCTCTGTCACTCTCTCTCTCTCTTCCTCGTTCCCTTTCTTTCTCTGTCTTACTCTCTCTCTCTCTCTCTCTCTTCCTCGTTCCCTTTCTTTTTCTCTGTCCTCTCTCTCTCTCTCTCTTCCTCATTCCCTTTCTTTCTCTGTCCTCTCTCTCTCTCTCTCTTCCTCATTCCCTTTCTTTCTCTGCTCCTCTCTCTCTCTTCCTCTCGTTCCCTTTCTTTCTCTGTCACTCTCTCTCTCTCTCTCTTCCTCGTTTCCCTTTCTTTCTCTGTCTCTCTCTCTCTCTCTCTCTTCCTCATTCCCTTTCTTTCTCTGTCACTCTCTCTCTCTTCCTCGTTCCCTTTCTTTCTCTGTCACTCTCTCTCTCTCTTCCTCATTCCCTTTCTTTCTCTGTCTTACTCTCTCTCTCTCTTCCTCGTTCCCTTTCTTTCTCTGTCACTCTCTCTCTCTCTTCCTCGTTCCCTTTCTTTCTCTGTCCTCTCTCTCTCTCTTCCTCGTTCCCTTTCTTTCTCTGTCCTCTCTCTCTCTCTCTCTTCCTCATTCCCTTTCTTTCTCTGTCACTCTCTCTCTCTTCCTCGTTCCTTTCTTTCTCTGTCCACTCTCTCTCTCTCTTCCTCGTTCCTTTCTTTCTCTGTACTCTCTCTCTCTCTTCCTCATTCCCTTTCTTTCTCTGTCCTCTCTCTCTCTCTTCTCATTCCCTTTCTTTCTCTGTCACTCTCTCTCTCTCTTCCTCGTTCCTTTCTTTCTCTGTCTCTCTCTCTCTCTCTCTCTCTCTTCCTCGTTCCCTTTCTTTCTCTGTCCTCTCTCTCTCTCTCTCTTCCTCGTTCCTTGCTCTTTCTCTGTCCTCTCTCTCTCTTCCTGGGTCCCTTTCTTTCTCTGTCTGTCTCTCTCTCTCTTCTCATTCCCTTTCTTTCTGTCCTCTCTCTCTCTCTTCCTCGTTCCTTTCTTTCTGTCACTCTCTCTCTCTCTTCCTCGTTCCCTTTCTTTCTCTGTCCTCTCTCTCTCTCTTCCTCGTTCCTTTCTTTCTCTGTCCTCTCTCTCTCTCTTCCTCGTTCCCTTTCTTTCTCTGCTACTTTTTTCTCCTTCCCCCTTTCTTTCTTCCTCTTTCTCTCCCTTTCTCCCCTCTTTCTTTCTTTCCTTCACTATCTTTCATTTACCCTCTCCTTTTGCTTCTCTCGCTTTCTCTTTCCTTATTTTTGTTTATATCTTCATCTTCTTCCTGCTCTCCTCTCCTTTCATTTTTCGTCTTACTCTGTTATTTTTTGTCTAATTCCTTCTATACTCTTTCTTTCATTTTTTTTTAAACTTTTATTTTCCTGCTTTTCCATGACAAGTTGATCCCATTCCCCCACTCCCCATTTCCACCCCCCCCCCGTATGATCCAAGGCTCAACGTTAAGATACCAATGAACAATTATAACAAGGTTAACCAAACCCACTTCCTGCACTGTTATATCAACATTTTTGTCTAAAACTGCTGCCAAATAAAGCCAAAAGTGTCAAGGGCTGGGGAAAAAATGGTTAGCTCTTGACTGACATCTGTTCTCAAAGTGAATCTTTTTATCTTTCACATCTGGAGTGAATTCTGTTCCAGTTCCTTCTTAGCTGCAAACATTTAACAGTATTTTCATTCTATTATTTTTTTTTACGACAAGAAACTTTCATCTCTTTGTATGGTTAGGTCTGGAAATCTTGAAGGCTTCAGAATGATTTTAAATAAATAAATATATATGAAAGTTTTGTAATTTGCTTGAAGCATTGTGTATATTAGGTGCATGGTTAGGTCTTGAAGGCTGTCACGATGAGTATAGTAAAATAAAGGAAAGTAAAGAAGTTGTTGGGTATTACCTATTTATTATACATTAATATTTCGAGATCAAAATCTCATCTTCAGAATCACAGAGGAGCTTGTGTCTGTCCTAGTGAGTTCATGCCTTTCAATGAATGGTCATTCCTGGCTACTGTTGCTGTCATTAATTGTATTTTGATATATATAAATTAATTCTATTTGGATATATATAAATAACTATTTACATTTCAAACTGTTGTCCTCATCTTTATTGTCATATTTACAATATTTGTTTTATACTTCATATATGTTGGAATTTTGAATACTTGAATACCAGTCTTCAGGGGCCCATCTCACAAATTTGGGCAAGATTTTATTATCCAAGAAAAGAATCAAGTCTTCATGGTTCAATGCTTTTCTGTTATTTTGTGGGTCATTGCATATATAGTCTCTCAAGTTTATTTGAAGCAAAGTTGTAAGCAATGTTGGCTTTTGTCAAAAAAGAAAAACAAATTATTTCTCCAAATTTATAGAGAACGCTATTTACATTGTTCAGATTGTTGCCTTCGTTGTTCTTGCCACATTTACAACGTTCCATCTGTTGTCTGCACCAGCCTTCTTCAGGCGATATACACTGGAATTGTTTTTTGTAAACCCTTTTAGTCCACAGGGATTGATTGTTCTAGTTCCACATTTCATGGATCTTCTGAATATCTCAGTTTTCAGTTAATTTCTTTTTAGTAACTCAACTCTCCAAGTTTTTGTTAATCTCTGCTGTGGCTAGGGTTTGAACTTGCAACTGTTTGGGTCAAGTCACTTTTTGGATTACTTCAACCAACACTTTTATCGACTGAGTCATGTGTCCTTGGGAACAATCTACCCCTGTGGGCTAAATAAAGGTTTCAGTTTGAAATTCCAACAGATATCACCTGAAGAAGGCCAGAGTGTACCACGGCTGAAACATCATGAATATGACAGCAAAGATGAGGACAACAGTCCGAATGATGTAAATAGTCTAAATAATTACAATACGCTGGAACTTTGAACAAAACCCTGGGTTAGATTGTTCGAGTTCTACACGCCACGTCTTTTCCGGGTATATCATTTTCGATTATTTTCCTTTAGTAACTAAATACTCTAAGTTTTTGTTCACCTCTGCTGTGGCCAGGTATTGAACTCACAACCCTTTGGGTCAAGCAAAAATGTTGGTTGAAGTAATCCAGTGACTTAACCCCAAAAGTTGTGAGTTCAATACCTGGTCACAGTTGAAGTAAGCAAAAACTTGGAGATTTGACTTACTAAGGAGAATTAACTTAAACTGATTTCCAGAAGAGATTTCCAGAAGAGGCATGACATGTAGAACTAGAACAATCTAACCCAGTAGACTAAATAAAGAGTTTGGTTCAAAATTCAAACATATATAACCTGCAGGAGTCCAGAGCATTGTGAATTTCACAATAAAGATGAGGAGAGCAGTTTGAACAATGTCAGTAGTGTAAATAGCTATAATACTTCATCACCGAAATATAGACAGATGTCAGTCAGTTAAGTACCATATGTGATACACACTTTGGTGATCATGTCTTAAAAGTGACATGACTAACTGAGCAGAAGATTGCCATTATGCTCTGCAGTAGACTGGTTGTCAACGAAGGCTACAGAAACCAATCTGTCCTGCTATTTAACCCATAGATGGAAGGACAAGAGACAGATTATATTATATTTATAAGTAGTAATTAAAGGATTGATTAAATTAGGGATTAGTTTGTTACTTCATAACAAAAGAAAACTGATTCCATACTTTATGTCCAGTAAAAACTAAACTTATATTTCCAACTATTAAATTCAGTCAGTTAAGTGCTATATGAGATACATGCTTTGGTAATCAGATCTTGAAAGAGACATGACTAACTGGGCAAAAGATTTTCCTGCAGTAGGTAGCCATTAATTTCTGCAGTAGACTGGTTGCTATTCTGTCCTACTATTTAAACCATAACTGGAGGGAACAGAGATGGATTAATATCTTTTGCTAGGGTATCTAATCTAAATCTATCTAAACTTATTTATAAATGGAACTTTGTGTGTGTGTGTGTCCGTTACCTATAGACTGCGAAACGGCTGAACTGATTTTCTTGAAAATTTACACAATTGTACTATAAGCATCTGCGAGTGTTCTTCGCTAGGTTTTGTGTCAAGGTACCCCCAATAAATATCGATAATAGAAAAAATTGGGTTATAGAAGGAGTGGTCCAATTTTAATCAAATTTGATACACTTATAGACAAAGACATAAGAAATGATATTCAGAAGTTTGAAGGTTGCAGTTCTTACAATAGTGCAGAAAATTGATAATATATAAAAGGCAAGATGTTTGTGTGTGTGTGTGTCTGTTTATCTGCCTGTATGTCTGTATTTTTTTTTTATTTATTTTTTTTTTTTTCAGCCCTTTTATTTTAGCCCTTTTATTTTAGTTTTTGCTTCAGGTTTGGCTCTAAGTAGGTATAATTGTAGTTCTAAGTCTCAGCCATGATACCATTTACTCAGAGGACTTATTTAGCCTTCAAAATTCAGTTTACGACGAAAAAAACTTATTTGATATCGATACCAGGAAATCAAAATTTGACTTACATCCATTCATTTTTCTTTCAGTCTACGGTTTTGCTTTAATTGGAAACAACTATTGCTTTTTAGTCTTTCATGCCAACGTCCAAAGAGTCTGAGCTTCAGAACCATGGATTAGTTTTAAAGCTTTCATTACACCCGAGCAACGCCGGGCTATACTGCTAGTAAATAAATAAAGGAAAGTAATAAATGAAAATTTTTTTTTTTCATGAGCATAGATGCGAGCTATGAACTGGAGGTATCAAAACCAAGCAAGTACAGATCTGTAACTATCGAGGAAATGTTTTTGTAATGAAAAGGAAGTTATCTCCTCAAATAACTTAACCTTAAATATGTCATTCTGGTTTTTCTCCACGCGAATCTTCTGGTTGAAAAACAATTTAAAGGAAATATGCATATATTAACCAATCGGAGAACAGAAAAATATATTCGAAAGTGATCCAAAAAGCTTTCATTATACCCAAGAAACGACAGACTATACTGCTAGTTTGTGCATAAGTGATTGCAACGAATTCAACTGAAATTTGAATTCGCCTCTCCAATTTCTTGTTCCGAGCCAATATCCACTGCACCACAATGTACGTCCTATAGACGGATATTTAAATCAATATTAGTTTTATCCTGGTTTCTAATTTTTGACTCATCTTGCATTTTGTTTAGTTATTCAAACATGAGCAGGTTTCAGTGTAGATTTTGCCCAAAGGTAATGCACTCTTGATTTGACTTGTTGTCAGTATTCCTTGGATTTTAAAGCTGTTTATAATTTTTTGTATAATTTATACAAGTGTTTTTTTTTTTCTGTCAAATGCAAAATTTTTTTACTAGCTTCAGAAATTGACATTGAGTAGGACAAAGGGAAAGACCGCATAACCTACCTAACAAGTTTGTGTAAGCGGATAGCAAAATGAGAAATGAGAGGGATAGTAAAAAGACAAACATTGCTAAGTGCTACAAAGAAGTTGTGGAGAGCAATTATCAACCTACCTAATGACCTTTTATAAGTGGATTGCAGACCAGGGAATAGGAGGAGTACTAAAAAGATAAACATTGCTAAGTTCTACAAAGAAGAGGAAGTTGTGGAGAGCCGTGATCAACCTATCTAATGTGCTGGTGTAAGTGAATTGCAGACCAGGAAATAGGAGTAGTAATAAAGCGGCGAAATGTGGTTCTACAGAAGGATGCTACGGATATCGTGGACTGAGCATACAAGCAACGACGAAGTGTTAGAAAGAATGGCAACAAAAAGGAAATTGATGCTGAGCATCAGGAAGAGACAACTGAAGTTCCTGGGACACGCAATGAGGAAGGAGAGCCTGGAGAACCTGATACTGACTGGTCAGATAGAAGGAAGGAGAGACAGAGGAAGGTAGCGGATAACATATTTGCAGGGCCTGATCAGGTGGATGACGGAACGGGGGTTGCTAGGAGCAACAGGAGCAAACATACTAAGAGCCACAAGGGATAGGGAGACGTGGAGAGCCATGATCGCCTACGTCCCGAAGGGACAGGGCACATAGAAGAAGTAAAATGACAAACATTGCTAAGTGCTACAAAAGAGAAGAAGTTGTGGAGAGCTATGATCAACCTACCTAATGAGCTTGTGTAGGTGTATAGCAGAACAGGGAGCAGGAATGATAGCAAATAGACAAAAAGTGCTAAACACTACAAAGGATAGGAAGTTGTGGAGAGCTATGATCAACCTACCTAATGAGCTTGTGTAGGTGTATAGCAGAACAGGGAGCAGGAATGATAGCAAATAGACAAAAAGTGCTAAACACTACAAAGGATAGGAAGTTGTGGAGAGCTATGATCAACCTACCTAATGAGCTTGTGTAAGTGGATGGCAGAACAGAGAATGGGAGGGATAGTAAAGACAAAATTATTAAAAGCTACAAAGAAGAAGTTGTGAAGAGACATGTCCGCCTACATTCAGAAGAGTCATGGCATAGAACAGAAACTTTTATTAGGTGTCACCGTTTTTACTATTGAAATAGTTAAATGCAACTTTTCTTGCATGTCTACCTGTGAGACTCCATTCGGTTTTGTTGCTTCCCTGATAACTACAGTCTTCAAGAATTTAAATGCATCATCGACATCTTCTGTCTTCTTAAATCCTCTTCCTCTTTTGTCTTTTCCTGAATTCTCTCTATTCTAAGTACAATTTTTTACTTTCATTTTCATTCACTTTAACCTTTGGTGTCCTAATGTCATTACTGTCTTGCTTCAGGTGAAATGATTAAAAAACACACACAAAAGAAAAGATATTATCATCTTACAATTCATGGTTAGTCCTTTCTTCCCACTTTCTTTTATTACCTTGTCATGAAATCCATTGTTGGTCATTCTGCTATGAAATCCGTTGTTGGTCATTCTGCTATGAAATCCGTTGTCGGTCATTCTGCTATGAAATCTGTTGTCGGTCATTCTGCTATGAAATCCGTTGTCGGTCATTCTGCTATGAAATCCGTTGTCGGTCATTCTGCTATGAAATCCGTTGTCGGTCATTCTGCTATGAAATCCGTTGTCGGTCATTCTGCTATGAAATCCGTTGTCGGTCATTCTGCTATGAAATCCGTTGTCGGTCATTCGGCTATGAAATCCGTTGTCGGTCATTCGGCTATGAAATCCGTTGTCGGTCATTCTGCTATGAAATCCGTTGTCGGTCATTCTGCTATGAAATCCGTTGTCGGTCATTCTGCTATGAAATCCGTTGTCGGTCATTCTGCTATGAAATCCGTTGTCGGTCATTCTGCTATGAAATCCGTTGTCGGTCAAATTCGGCTATGAAATCCGTTGTCGGTCATTCGGCTATGAAATCCGTTGTCGGTCATTCTGGCTATGAAATCCGTTGTCGGTCATTCTGCTATGAAATCCGTTGTCGGTCATTCTGCTATGAAATCCGTTGTCGGTCATTCTGCTATGAAATCCGTTGTCGGTCATTCTGCTATGAAATCCGTTGTCGGTCATTCTGCTATGAAATCCGTTGTCGGTCATTCTGCTATGAAATCCGTTGTCGGTCAAATTCCGGCTATTGAAATCCGTTGTCGGTCATTCGGCTATGAAATCCGTTGTCGGTCATTCGGCTATGAAATCCGTTGTCGGTCATTCGGCTATGAAATCCGTTGTCGGTCATTCGGCTATGAAATCCGTTGTCGGTCATTCGGCTATGAAATCCGTTGTCGGTCATTCGGCTATGAAATCCGTTGTCGGTCATTCGACTATGAAATGTTCCTGCAGTATTCTTTTGGTGAAAAAAAAAAAAAGGAAAGAAAAAAATGTGGAATTACAAATATCCACTCTGTCTGTTCAAACTTCCAACCATTTCTGTTTAATTTTAGCTTTGGGCATGCAATGATTAGTCAGTCTTCCTTTCATTTTTTTTTCTTTTTTTTTCTTTTTTTTTCTTTTTTTTTCTTTTTTTTATATTTATTTCTAAATTAAATGTCTGATTTGTAAAAGAAAAATAACAAGAGTCCCATTTTATTCCTGACACAAGCCACGTGCAAATAACGGTCTACATATGTGTTTGGTAAATTGAATCCACCTCCAAATTCCACCATGCCATCTTTGCAACTTTTAAATGGTCTGAATACATGTCCGTTTGCACTTACGCACATATTTTCAGCCCTAGTTTAATTTGAGGGTCATTTTCAAGGAGAATAAGAAGCTGATGAAAAGAAAGTTTCTGGCTAGTAGGCCAGAAAGTTTAGAATTAAAGTACTTTAATTCTAAAATTTCAGAGATTTGACATGATTTTCATTAAATATGATTTTTTATTTCAAAAATACAAAACCAAGCTTTAAAATGTTAGATCTCACTTGCCTTGAGGTGACAACCAATCTAGAAGAATTTTGATTTCAAAACCAGTCTGAGGATGTGGTGAACTCCCTCTGGCAGTCTCAGATTTATATTAATATTTATAATGAGGAGAGGAGAAATCGCATTTAAATAGTTATTGAGGGACAGTTAAAATAACCGATTCCATATTGGTAGAGGGAAGACAACACATGCTACCTATTTTGCCGGTACACGTCGATTAATTCTTGTTTCCAAATGTAAGGTTGTACACCCCACATAACCAGCCGTGCACTGGCAATTAAATTCATATATCAAATTACTCAATTTAGTCCAAAAAATACACCACAGAGCAACAGACGGAAAACAACCAGAAACAGTCTAGCTTACCTGATTAGCTAAACTTTGGCCCTTATCCACAATCCGGCTTACGGCCATATCACGTTGAATACACCGGTTCTCGCTTGATCACCAAAGTTAAGCAACGTTGAGCCTGGTCAGTACTTAGATGGGTGATCACTTGGAAATACCAGGTGCTGTAAGCGTTTAGTGACGGATGTGCATTGTGGTGCAGTGGATATCGGCTCAGAAAGAGAAATCGGTGAGCCGAGTTCAAATTCCAGTTGAATACCCTGCATTCACTTAAGCACTGGTACCCTTCCCTCCAGTTATGAGTTAAATAACAGGGTAGGACTTGGGGACACTGCCCTTAAAAACAAATCCAAATGAATGAATCTTGATACTCAAAAACAAAAAGTATTACTAGACACAAAACTTCTATAAAAAAGAAACAACAATAAATTGTTGAAAGAAAAAGGTATTACCAGCAATGAACGAATAAAATTTAGTTGGCAATAAATGACCCACCAAGGTTGATATGTCAAAGACAAAACAACCAACCAAAATTATCCTCAATCCAAGGAACCTTCAAATAAACCGGACACTTGGAAGGCCCCAGTACTTTAGGAGAATAAAATTTCCCAGTCTTCTTATTAATAATATAATTAATAAGGGCTTCCGGATAGCCGTTACTAAAGAAAATCTCACTGATATTATCAAATTCAAAGTCCCGTCGATCAGGAGAACAAATTTTGAATTCCCTGTACAGCAAAAGCTTTGATAAGATTAATTTTTCTTGATGTAGGTGCAAATGCACACCAATTCAAATACAGGCCAGTAAAGGTAGGCTTACGATAAATACTTGTAAGAAAACCCCCCTCTACTATGCTCAACAAAAACGTCCAAAAAGGGGCAAGCAATTGTCCTTCTCCATTTCCACAGTAAAAGGAAAAGCTTTATATACTAAATTGTGCAGAATTATGCTTAAAGGTATTTTCAGACTACATCTAGCAACAAGGTCTGTAATTTGAAGACTTTCTAAACTTATTTATAAATGGAACTGTGTGTGTGTGTCCGTTAGCTATAGACTCCGAAATGGCTGAACTGATTTTCTTGAAAATTTATACAGTTGTACTATAAGCATCTGCGAATGTTCTTAGCTAGGTTTTGTGTCAAAGTACCCCTGATAAATATCGATAATCGAAAAAATCGGGTTATAGAAGGAGTGGTCCGATTTTAATCAAATTTGATACACTCATAAACAAAGACATAAGAAACGATAATCAGAAGTTTCAAGGTTGCAGTTCTTACAATAGTACAGAAAATCGAATATATATATATATATATATATATATATATATATATATATATATAAGGCAAGATGTTTGTGTGTGTGTCTGTTTATCTGCCTGTATGACTGTATTTTTTTCAGCCCTTTTATTTTAGAGCCAAACCAGAAGCAAAAACTAAGTAGGTATAATTGTAGTTCTTAGTCTAGCAATGCCAGGCTATACTACTAGTCATAAATAAACATGAAACCATGTCTTAATTGTTGCTGTTCCCATGCCCACCCTGATCTGGGGTGGTAGAACCTATTAGGGTCCCAGTTATAGGAAAATAGTGAATTTCCAAACTGGGTTCAAAACATTTTGAAAGTAAAGAAATACATTTTTGTAGTAAGAATACCAGCCATACATTTTCATAGTAAACAACCAACTAGAAATTTACTAATATATTAGTAGAAATAGTAAAAATTAGTAGAATATATTAGTAGAAAAGGCAAAAAGAAAAAAATTACTAATAATACATTATTTGAAATGGAAGAGAATAATTATTAGCAATAGATTTTTGAAAAACAAAATTACCAGCACTCCTAAGAAAATTAAATTTTGGCAGTAAATGACCTATAAAAATTTGATATACTACTAAACAAACCAGACAGACATTTTTACAAATGTTAACCTTAATTACATGTTATTAGGCTTACAGCCTTATCCCGTTGAATACACTTGGCTCTCGCTCAATCACCGAAGTTAAGCAACGTTGAGCCTGGTCAGTACTTAGATGGGTGACCACTTGGGAATAACAGGTGCTGTAAGCGTTTAAGGATGTGCATGCTTACAGCCATATCATGTTGAATACACTGGTTCTCGCTCAATCACCGAAGTTAAGCAACGTTGAGCCTGGTCAGTACTTAGATGGGTGACCACTTGGAAATACCAGGTGTTGTAAGCGTATAGTGACGGATATGCATTGTGGTGCAGTGGATATCGGCTCAGAAAGAGAAATCGGTGAGCTGAGTTTGAATTCCAGTTGAATACCCTGCATTCACTTAAGCACTGGTACCCTTGGGAAAGGTATTAATCCGTCTCTTCCCTCCAATTATGGGTTAAATAACAGGGTAGGACTTGGGGACTCTGCCCTTAAAAACAAATCCCAATGAATCTTGATACTCAAAAAAGAAAAAAAGTATTACCAGACACAAAACATATAAAAACAAGAATAAATTGTTGAAAGAAAAAGGTATTACCAACGATAAATAAATAAAAATTTGGTTGGCAATAAATGACCCACCGAGGTGTTGATATGCCATGAAAAAAACAAAAACATGTTATTAATATGTTGCGTGTTCATATATTTGTGTAAGTTTATCTGTCCAATTGTGTATGCGTATGTATTGTTTCATTTATACTTTTGGTCTTCAAGATGTCTGCTTGACTAAACAAAAAAAACATTTGTGACTTACATTTTTTTTTCTTTTTTACATATTTTTTTTTCTTTTCTTTGTTGGGATAATTTAGTAAATTACATCTTGTATTGCAATCATTATGTCCTTGGGCAAACAGTTTCACTTTCTTTCTTTTGTTTTTTTTTTAAACTTTTGCTTTATTTAATTGTTGCACATTGAACTAAAGTAATAAAGTCCTTTCTTTAATGATAGCAAATAAAAAGAATTCCTCTCTCTCTCTCTCTCTCTATATATATATATATATATATATATATATATATATATGTTATATATCCATAAACAGACAAACACTGGTATATATAGAAATATATGACTTATATTTTTATTGATGATGATGGACCGTGTGGCACAAGGACAGAGAACTGAGAGCGCGCTTCTAATGGGGGTTGACGGGGGGGTGTCGTATCTGTTCTCCTCTGGTCTCGGTCTGTCCGGACTGTCTGCCTCTGTCTCTCTGCCCGTCTCTCTGCCTAGACTGGTCTAATCCGTGCTTTCGCGGTCTTTATATATCTTCCAAAACCGGGACTTGTTTCTTCCGGCTTTGCCTTGATCACGCGACGCCTACGTAATTCTCAGTCACCTGTCTGTTTGCCTCTGAGTTATTTCCGCATCTGCCGGAAATAGGGTCAAAGTGACATCCGTTACTTTCAACGACCGGAAAACACCCCCGCTTGCATCAGCTTTCTTTGGGTGGGGCCAGGTTATTATATTACATATATATATATATATATATATATATATATATATATATACACTGTCCTGGGTATGATGATAAACTACATCTGGCAGCAAGGCCTCTCATTAGGAGATTGAAAGTTTTGAAGAGTGTTAACTGCTGTTGTTTCCAGGTCCACCCTGATTGGGAATGGGAGTACCTGTTAGGGTTCTAGCTGAGGTTAAAATACTATGAAAGTATAAAAATAGATTTTTATTGTAAAAATACTAGCTATAAATTTTTAGAAAAAAAATCATTACTAGCAATACATTTTTGAAAAAGTAATAAAAATATTATCAGTAATACATTATTTTTTTAACAAAAGAAAAATACAGGGTACTCATAAAGTTTGTGTGCATGTTAAAAAATTTATAACTTTATTTGTATTTGCAATAGAAATAATTTGTAAAAAGGCTTAGAAAGAAGTAAATCTATATTTTTTAAGGTTTTATTGAAATTTTATTTAAGTTTCCACATGTCCTCCATCATTAGCAATACAAAGGGTAATACAATTTTGCAGTTCACGGAAAACATTTGCCAACTGGTTTTTGGTAATATAATCTTTTTATACAGGTTGTCCATAAAGTTCGTATGCACTTTGCAAACTTTATTTGTATTTGCGATAGAAATAATTTGTAAAAAAGATTAGAAAGAAAGAAATTTTCGGACGCATTGCTGCAACTGTTGGGACATCCTCGTTCCTATGTTGTCTTCTTAACCGCTCCATTTTCGGACACCATGTGACTGCTGGTTGAGTTTCACAGAGCCAAATTGTCGGTGTCGCAGGAAAAAAGAGGCCAATGACAGGCTGCTTTCGCCCAAACCAGGGACCGGTAATAACGACCCCTACAAAGGGAGACAATTCATTTATTTATACAGGGTGTCCATAAAGTTCGTGTGCACTTTAACAAATGTATAACCTTATCTGTATTTGCGATGGAAATAATTTGTAAAAAGGATTAGAAAGAAGTAAATCTATATTTTTTAAGGTTTTATTGAAATTTTATTTAAGTTTCCACATGTCCTCCATCATTAGCAATACAAAGGGTAATACGAATTTGCAGTTCATAGAAAACATTTACAGTAATGCCTGAAATCACATTAGTTATTTTAGCTTTCAAATCTTCTAATGAACTAGGTTTGGTTGCATACACATTTGTTTTCACATGTCCCCATAAAAGAAAAATCTAATGGAGTCAAATCTGGCGAACATGGAGGCCAATAAAATGGTCCACACCTTGTGATCCACCTGTTTACTTAACTAAAAATTGTTGCAAATTTTGTGGTAAAGAATTATTGAATAACTATACTTAAAACTAAGTATATTAAACTTCATAATATTTTTAACAGATTATTTCTATCACAAATACAAAGTTATAAATTTTTTAAAGTGCACACAAACTTTATGGATAACCAGTATATTGCCAGTAATACATTTTTGAAAAAAAAAAACCCTCTTTACAAAAATATATCTATGAACCCTGATCTAGAAATTGATTTCTTACAAAAGACACTCTCTTCATCCAAAACCTATCCTAAAAATTTTGTCATTAAATAACCCATCAAAGTTGATATACCATAAAACAAAATAAGCCATCAAACAAATCCCAGCTATGAACTCCCAAACAGGAACAAGACCCTATGAAAGTATAAAAATGCAAACAGTACACGTTTATATAATAACTTACCAACAATACATATTTATAGTAAAATTACCAACCATACACACATAGTAAGAAACTGTAGTGACTTCAACCAAATCCTTTTAAAATACTACCAAACAACTAACATGAAAGAACTCTTTCATGACATTAATCCATATAATATCCTACAATTTCTTAAATCAAACTGTATTCCAAACTAAATTAAAACATGCATCACTGCCTCAAATGAATCATGTCCACACAAGCATATATATGTACAAAATCTGAGTATTATCTACCATATATTCAACTGTGAAAGCAGAATAACATTTTTTCTTTTTACTTCAAAGAAATTTCAATTTTGGCATCAAATGGCCCACAGAGAGTTGATATGCCATTAAACAGACAAATCAATCTCTCTCTCTCTCTCCTTATCATTTTCAATTTCTTATTTACCTTTACCTCTTGTTAAGGTTCCCTTTGAAATCAGATCTCTCTTATCTTTCCTTTTCCCTCTTTTAAAGGAAGTCATTGGCCTTCTCTCTTTCTTGCTCTCCCCACTCCTTGACTCTATTTTTTATCTCTCCTTTTCTCTTGCTCTTCATTTCTCTTCTTTTTTCTTTGCTCCCTCTCTCTGTTTTACTAATATTTCTCTCCCTTCAACTTTCTCTATTCCCTATCTTGTTCTTCCTTATGAAAGAGTATTGAGGATTTGATTAGTTCTTGACCTGATCTTCTTCTTCTTCTATGTGCCCTGTCCCTTCAGGACGTAGGCGATCATGACTCTCCACGTCTCCCTATCTCTTGTGGCTCTTAGTATGTTTGCTCCTGTTGCTCCTGGCAACCCCCGTTCCGTCATCCACCTGATCAGGCCCTGCAAATATGTTATCCGCTGCCTTCCTCTGTCTCTCCTTCCTTCTATCTGACCAGTCAGTATCAGGTTCTCCAGGCTCTTCTTCCTCATTGCATGTCCCAGGATCTTCAGTTGTCTCTTCCTGATGCTCAGCATCAATTTTCTTTTTGTTGCCATTCTTTCTAACACCTCGTCGTTGCTTGTATGCTCAGTCCACGATATCCGCAGCATCCTTCTGTAGAACCACATTTCGGCCGCTTCCAGTTTTGTACTCATTTTCGATGATATTGTCCAGCATTCACTGCCGTATTGAAGAATTGACATCACGTAGCAGTCTAGAACTCTTTTCTTCGTTTCTATTGAGATTTTCCTGTGTGTTAGTATTTTGCTCATCTTCTGGAACGCGTCCTTTGGCATGCCAATTCGCCTTCGGAACCCTTACCAAAATCTGAACACATGGCAGAGGGTGTTGGGTGGGTACTGTGAATAAAGTCTTCTTGGTTAAACTAAAAACTTTTTTGTATATTTCCTTTGTAAATCTTGTTTCAGCTGTTAGACTCTTTTTTTCTTTCTTTTCTCTCTCTCTTCTTGATGTTTCCTGTGTCCTCCTTCTTAATTCTTTATATGATGGGGTGCAGAAAAGATTTTCATCTGACCCCCAACCCCATTTTTTTTTTTTTTTTTTTTTTTTTTTTTTGAGGAATGATTACTTGATTAAGGCTAATAAGTTTTTAGTACTAGATTTCTATATTTCTGGGCACCACGGCGTGGTGTAATGGTTAACAAGCTTGTCTTGCTAGAACCTATTACAACTGAGTTGTGAGTTCAATCCTCACTAGGTGCCCCATAATTTCGGCCTTGTGCCACATCTAAGCAGCAATTAGAAAATCACTATCTATCTATCTATTTGGGCACCTTGGCATGGCGTAATGGTTAGCAAGCTTGTCTTGCTAGAACCTATTTCAACTGAGTAGTGAGTTCGATCCTCACTAGGTGCCCCATACTTTCAGCCTTGTGCCACATCTAAGCGGCGATTAGAAAATCAACTAACTTTCTATATTTCTTTTGGAGTGTTTCATCTTTTTTAATTTTTTTTTTTTATATATCTGTTGGTCTCTCTTTTTCATTTCTCCCCCCCTCTCTCTCACAAATGCAAAAAAAAAATGAGCAGTTAAGTTCATTGCAGTTATTCTCATTTTAATAATCATCTGATAATTGTTAAGATGATATCGGTGTTGCCTTGGTGGAGGTTTACAGTCTTTAAATGCACTTGTTATTATTACTTCCCGTTCACATTGTGTTTATCAACATTTTTATCTGATTCTAAAGTTTATTTAATTACACTAAAGCAATTTACACCGTAAAGAGAAAATTTTCCTCCATAGAGCTGATTTGACCTGACCCAATTTGAAATGATTCATTAAAAAGGAAGATAATTTCAATAGTTACGCTAATTTACTGAGTCCGATCTTGGATGTTTGATTTCATTTAGCAGCATATCAACATCTCTATGAGTCATATAATGCCAAAATCTAAATATTTTGAAAACAATTGTATTCTTTCAACAACAGAAAAATCCATTGTTGGTCATTTTGCTATAAAATTCATTGTTGGTAATTCTGCCATAAGATCCATTGTTGGTAATTCTGCCGTAAGATCCATTGTTGGTAATTCTGCCGTAAGATCCATTGTTGGTAATTCTGCCGTAAGATCCATTGTTGGCCAATTCTGCCGTAAGATCCATTGTTGGCAATTCTGCCGTAAGATCCATTGTTGGCAATTCTGCCGTAAGATCCATTGTTGGCAATTCTGCCGTAAGATCCATTGTTGGTAATTCTGCCGTAAGATCCATTGTTGGTAATTCTGCCGTAAGATCCATTGTTGGTAATTCTGCCGTAAGATCCATTGTTGGTAATTCTGCCGTAAGATCCATTGTTGGTAATTCTGCCGTAAGATCCATTGTTGGTAATTCTGCCGTAAGATCCATTGTTGGTAATTCTGCCGTAAGATCCATTGTTGGTAATTCTGCCGTAAGATCTATTGTTGGTAATTCTACTCTAAAGTCCCCCATTGGTAATTCTACTCTAAAGTCCATTGTTCGTCATTTTGCCATAAAATGTACTCCTGGTAATTTAACTATAAGTAGGTATTGTTGGTAACTATAAAATTGTATTACTGTTATTTTTATTGTGAAAATGTTATTTTTACATTTAGATAGTGTTTTGATTGGTCACTTGGACAAAAGGCTTTTGATTGGTCACTGGAAAGAAGTCCAATGTTTCATTTTAGAGTGGAACTTTCACTTGAAATGATTATATTTCTAAATACTTTTAAGAAACATTTTAAATCTTTAATCAGCTGAAATTATTTCTCTCTTTCTCTCTCACTGTCTTCATTTTCATAAATCTTGCTAGTCATATACGGTAGAACCTCGGTTCACAATTCATTCCTGAAGGCCAAAATGTTCATAATCTAAAACTATATTCCCCATCAACGTAAAATGGATTAATCCCTTCCTTGACTCCAGTTGATTACTTAAACTTTTACAGCAGTACTTTGGGAACATGTTCATACACAAAACGAATGAAAATCATTAACTCTAGATAAAAAAGATAAACACAATACTAAACAGATAAAATATAGGTATAAACTTAATTTAATTCACTGTACCTGTACAGAGGAGTGTTAATGGCATAAGTGGAAGGTGGAGTAGTACCTTAATAAATCTAGTATCAGTAACAGCCCTTAATAAGCCTAGTATCAGCAGAAGCTCTTAGGGTATGAAAAATAACTTAAACTTAGCTAGCTACAATTACTAACCAAAACATACCATAGTATTTCTTACACTAAAATGACACATTCTAACTTAACATTCTTACTACAGCCACCATAATACCTCAGTGTCTCTATAACAGGAAAGTTCATCAGAACAATTACCATTAAAGTATTTATAGATAAAGCACATTACAATGTTGGGAAAGTGACTGAAGCTGAGATCCTAGGTCAATACTAATAACATTGCCAATTCTTCTTCGTATTTTATCAAAAATCTTTTAACAGAAACACAAGACCAGATGTAGCAACAATATTCAAAGTGTAGACAAATGGCAGACTTATGAATATGTAAGATAGACCAGCATAGAAATTATGTGGTTCATTTGAAATTCTTTTGAAAATTTAAAATTAATAGATTTGAAAATAAATATTTGCAAGCAAATCAATGAGAGTTGTATATTGGAAGATTACTTGTCTATATTTCTGAGATTAGGTCGTATTTACAGTATTTACATTATTCGGACTATTGTCCTCATCTTTGTTGGCATTTGTACGACGTTTAATAATAGATCATTCTATTTGTCTATATTTCTGAGATGAGGTAGTATTTACAGCATTTACATTATTCGGACTATTGTCCTCATCTTTGTTGCCATTTGTACGACGTTTAATAATAGATCATTCTATTTGTCTATATTTCTGAGATGAGGTAGTATTTACAGCATTTACATTATTCGGACTATTGTCCTCATCTTTGTTGGCATTTGTACAATGTTTAATAATAGATCATTCTATTTGTCTATATTTCTGAGATGAGATAGTATTTACATTATTTGGACTATTGTTCTCATCTTTGTTGCAATTTGTACGAGGTTTAGGCCGTTGTACGCTCCAGCCTTCTTCCGGTGCTAGGAAATTCAAACCAAACCCTTTATTACAATCACTGGGGTATATCATCTTCAGATATATATGTTGGTTAGTTCCTGACTTGACTCTGAGTTGTGAGTTCAATATCAGGCTACAAATCAGGCAAACAAATAACTTGCAGGGTTAAGAGATAACTCATGACTTCCAATCGAGGCTTTACGCAAGGAATGAGAATGATATACCCCAGTATGTAATAAAGGGTTGAAAGATTGATTTTAAAACTTTTATGCTAAAGTGCATCCAATATGACAGAGGTTCCCAACCTTTTTGCTGCGATTACCCCCAAATCCAATTTCACTATTATCCATTACCCCAATGAACAAATGCCCGTAATATAGGAAAAGAAGTAATTATATTTTCATACATCAAAAGCAGACAAAGTTAATGGAAATTATTCAATACAATAGTACCAATCTATAATAATCAGAGGTATAGTAGCCGTGACCTAACCGTGATTCTTAATGTGAGTGTTGAGCTTGTATTGCCTGTGCCAGTTTATTTATTCTTGGCTTTGTGACTGAAAGGGCTATTCAGGCGTCGTTTGCGACGTTGAGTCTCCTACGTTTTTTGGTCTTCATTCCAAGGACAGTAGAAAATGCTTGTTCACATAGATAAGTGGTTGAAAATCCTATGAGAATTTGTACTGCTCTAGAGGCTATTGTTGGTATATCCTGCAGACGAGAGATCCAAAAGGTGTCTGGACCAGACTTGTTTTCAAACAAAAGCTTCCATGCATTGTTCATCCTGAGTGTGAGAAATTCTTCTTTTGCTGGATAGTCCTCATCAGGAATGATATCTTCACTCACAAGATATGGATTTCTTACCCATTCATTGTTGGAATTATTCAAGTTTGGAAAGTACTTACTTCCTTGAAATGCTGTCTCGTTAACAATTTGGTACAGTGTGAAATTATAAGCTGATTGCCTCTTCCCAAGCTAAACATCTATTACCCACAAAATATGGGCTTATTACCCCACTGGGGTAATTTACCCCGGAGTTGGGAACCATGGCAATATGAGGCTCAAGAGCCACTCCTAGTAGAAAGTTACTGAATAAAGCATGTGATATGAATGTTCAGTAGAGGAAGGAAGTAAAAATGATGAGGATAGACAGGTATTAACCCTTGACTTGAATTTTTATATTTATAAAGTTTAAATTTTTTACTTAAATTTTATTTTAAAAAAAATATTGTTAACACATATCCCATCTGATATACTTTGTTCAGATATTTTATATCAGTCATTTTTATCATGGGTCATGTTTTAAAATCTGTGATAGCCTTCTAGCAGATATAAACGGAATTCCTTAAGAGCTTCAGATAATAAAAAATACTTTCCTTTGATTCTTAAATTCCATCTCTTAACATTTTATAGAATTTAAATTCTGGTTTTTGTTTGTTATTTTCAGTTGGATTCGGCCTCAGTACCTTCTGTTTTTTTTTGTTTTTTTGTTTTTGTTTTTTTTTTTGTTTTTGTTTTTTTGGGTTTTTTTTGTAAAATATAAGGGTTTTGCAGACCATATTTTAAAAATAATTCTGCTTAAAGCTGCAAAAAAGATATGCTTGATGTGCAAGACTGTGCACTGAAACGCTTAAATGCAGAGAGAAATAAGGAAATCATCCAGACTGTTTTGTTACTGTTCAGGCAACAAATGGATTTGCTTGAAGCATTTTGATTCTCAACGAAAGTACTTCAATTACAGAGATGGAAAACTATGAGAGAAAAATATTGATTCTGACCTGAACCAGCTTTTGAGAAGAATAGAAAACGAATTTTGACAAACATTCAGCTCAAATCTAACAATACGAATGGGGTATTTAATCTTCTTCTGCCTATGAATGAAATGCCAAATGCAAAATTCTGGAAAAACCTTGACAATTTCACAGGAAACTTGGAAAAACATGCTTGCAGCTAATCAATATTTCAAAATTTATTTGTGTCATTCTTACAGCATATCCTTTCTACAAATGCAAGCGTGGTCTGGAATAGTCATGGTGCTTAGAAATATTCAACTCGTAAATAAAATAAGCTTGCCACTTCAAATAAAGGTTCCATAAAGAATTTTTATAAGTTTAATAAATGTGAAAAAAAGATTTTTTAATGTCATATCAAATTATGAAATATCAAAATTATAAAAATCAAGTTTATAAGAAAAAAATCATAAAAAAAGTTTTTAAATTATAAAATATCAAATTATAAAATAAATGTTTTATAGGAAATTTTCCTATAACTTTAATAAACGTGGAAAATGATTTGAAAAATAATAAACCTGTCTCAAATTAGCACCATGCCAGTAAAGGGTTAGGACAGAATAAAATAAATAAATCTTGCCGCTACTTTGGTTTATACACAAATGTACCATTTTTTCCTTTGGCTTAAAGAGCATATTGTGTACTCAGCAAATAAGTCTCACTTCATACAGCTTTAGAATTGAATGCATAGACAAATACAAAAAATTTAAGAAACAAATGATTGTTTGTTGGTTGTTTTGTTTTTATGGCATACTAGCAGTATAGCCCAGTGTTGCTCGGGTGTAATGAAAGCTTTAAAACTAATCCATGGTCCTGGAGCTCAGACTCTTTGGACGTTGGCACAAAAGACTAAAAAAGCAATAGTTGTTTCCAGTTAAAGAGAAATCGTAGACTGAAAGAAAAATGAATGGATGTAAGTCAAATTTTGATTTCCTGGTATCGATATCAAATAAGTTTTTTCGTCGTAAACTGAATTTTGAAGGCTAAATAAGTCCTCTGAGTAAATGGTATCATGGCTGAGACTAAGAACTATAATTATACCTACTTAAAGCCAAAGCAAAAACTAAAATAAAAGGGCTGAAAAAAATACAGACATACAGGCAGATAAACACACACACACACACAAACATCTTGCCTTTTTTATATATATATATATATATATATAATTGATTTTCTGTACTATTAATATCATTTCTTGTCTTTGTCTATGAGTGTATCAAACTTGATTAAAATCAGACCACTCCTTATATAACCTGATTTTTTTTTGATTATCGATTTTCGATATTTATCGGGGGTACCTTGACACAAAAACTAGCTAAGATCACTCGCAGACACTTATATAGTACAACTGTGTAAATTTTCAAGGAAATTGGTTCAGCCATTTCGGAGTCTATAGGTAATGCACACACACACACACACACACACACAGAGTTCTATTTATAAATAAGTTTAGATCAATCTTGGTGGATCATTTATTGCCAACTAAATTTTTATTTATTGTTGGTAATACCTTTTGCTTTCAACAATTTATTGTTGTTTTTATACAAGTTTTGTGTCTAGTAATACTTTTTTCTTTTTCGAGTATCAGGATTTATTGGGATTTGTTTTTAAGTGCAGGGTCCCCAAGTCCTACTCTTGCTATTTAACCCATAACTGGAGGGAAGAGATGGATTAATACCTTTCCCAAGGGTACCAGTACTTAAGTGAATGCAGGATATTCAACTGGAATTCGAACTCGGCTTACTGATTTCTCTTTCTGAACTGATGCCCTCTGCACCACGATGCACATCCATCACTAAACGCTTACAGCACCTGGTATTCCCAAGTGGGCACCCATCTAAGTACTGACAAGGCTCTACATTGCTTAACTTCAGTAATCGAGCGAGAACTGGTGTATTCAATATGATAGTCCATAAGCCTAGAAACAAATGAACAGCTTTATCTAATAAGCAATAGTCATCTTTTTATGCTTCCATTACAAAGAAAAACTTATATATATATATATATATATATATATATATATATATAATTTTTTTTTTTTTTTTTTTTTTTAGGCTAAAGTGCAGCTAATACAAGGCTCGGGAGCCACTCATAGTGAAGATTTACTGTATAAGATGTGTGACGTATATGCTAAGTGGATGTAGAAGGAAGTGAAGATTATGAGTATAATGGGGATAGACAGCTGTTGACGCTTGAGTTTTTAAAAAGTTTAAATTTCTATTTTGTTTAATAATGATCTTTCTATTTTTTTTTTTTTTTTTTTTTTACAATACAATTTAAGAATTGTGGTTATAATAACCACATTGTTTGGAATATTGTCCTCATCTTTATTACCATGTTTACAATATTTTGGTCGTTATACATTCCAGTCTTCTTCTGGTGCTAGGAATTTCAGAACCCTTTATTTTTATCACTGGGGTATATCATTCTCATTCCATGTGTGATGCCACTTCCAGATGCCATATAGTTATCTCCCTTTAACTCAGTTCTCTAAGTTATTTGTTTACCTCTGCTGTAGCCATGTATTGAACTCACAACTCTTTGGGTCAAGTCACTGGAACTAACAAAATGTTGTTGCATTTAAATGTTTGGAGATTGTAGCTATCAGGAAAGCAAATAAATGGAAGGGAGTTCTACAGAAGGGAAGTTCGAAACAAGAAACTTAGAAGTGGTAGTTACATTTAACCATTTCAGTGATAAAAGGTTGGGACCTAGATGCCAATCTGGTCGGTCAGTTAAGTGCCATATGTGTTACAATTATGTGAGATCATGTCTCTAAAGAGACATGATTGACTGGGCAGAAGATTTTCTTGCAGTAGGTTGGCATCACTTTCTGTGGTAGACTGGTTGCCAGCCAAGGCTATAGAACTTAATCTGTGCTGCTATTTAATACATAGCTGGGGAGAAAAGTGAAGGATTAATATCTTTCCTATGGATATTTGTGCAATGAATTCAACAGTCTATCACTGAAAGAAATGATAAACCATTATGGGAAAATCTTCTACTCCGTCAGTCATGCATTGAATAAGGCATTATACCCCAAGTGTGTATCACGGATGGTACTTAACTAACTGATTTAAGTCAAATCTACCTGCTGGTGTTGCTTCTGTTGCACTTGACTGCATTCTCTGCAACATGAGAGCAGTCTGCCCCATAGGGTTCAGTTAAAATTTCTTTGAATATTACCCACATTGACAGTACCTGAAGAAGGCTTAGGGAGCAAATTGAAAAGTTTTTTTCCTGAAAGTCTTCACTACAAGGATAAGTCATTGAAGATGAAAGCAGATCTTATCCGATGTGCAGGGAGTGTGGGGATCAGCAGCATGAAATGAGAAATTGGATAGCTGAGTTTGAATTTGTTAAATACCCTTGGGTATTTGTTAAATACCCTTGAGTATTTAACAAGTTCAAATTCAGCTATCCAATAAATAAAAATGTAAATGAATATTAATATTAGTATGAATAAAATGTAAACTCAAATTCTACTCCATCAGCTTCTTTTCTCACACTTCCCGCCTGTGAAATTCCCTTCCGTTTACTTGCTTCCCCAACAGCTACAATCTCCAGGAGTTTAAATGTAAAGTCAATAGTCATCTCCTATCTCACTAACCTGCATCCTCTCTCTCTCTCATGCTCTTTTCTCTGTCCACTCCACTCTCATCAGTATTCTCATCCCTCTCTCACCCACTTCCTGACACCCCCTATAACCTGTCACTCTTATAACTTTCCTCTTATGTAACCCCCTGCAAAACAGTGGCAGTAAAATGCCTTGCTTGGGGTGATATGATTATAAAAAAAAATGAATCTATCTCTTCTCTCATCATGGGTAAATAGGATAGACTGCCTCTCATATCCTTGGTTGGCAACCAGTCTATGAGAAACTAAACTCTGAATTCAAACCAACCAAAATAGGATTGAAAACTACCAGGCTGTCTAGCCAAAGACAACTTACTGCTGCTATGGTTGATTCTGGCCCTAATGGATTACAAAACTTGGCGGACCTGAAGGAGACTACAACCACCTCTAAATTTGTTGTTTGTAATTTTTATTTTTACTTTTTTCAGCACAGTCTTATCGATTATTACAAAAAGTTTCTGATTATAAAAGAAAATTGAAAAATTTCAATATTTAAACAATTTTAAGGTGGGCCTCAGTTTTTCATACAACATTATAGTAAATCAATCCTCCATTTTGGAACCACTCACATTGGGGTTGCTTTGTTTTGGTTTTCTTGGGACGAGTTGTTGCTCTTGATTTTGTTGTTGTTGTTGTTTTTTTGTTTTTTTTCTTCAAGTTTTTATCAGTTCTTACTATCGTATCTTCCTCGGAAATACCAAGAATGGCTTTATTAAAAAATTTTGCAAAGGATTCAGTTGTTAAATATGCGCAAGCAAAAAGTTCATTGCACAGGATCAACTTACTATTATAAGATTGTATGAAAAACTGACCCCCCCACCCAAATTGTTTTAAATGTTGAAATTTTTACAAATTTTTTTGTTATCGGAAAGTTTAGAGTTTAATCCATAAGATTGCACTGAAAAAAAGTAAAAAAACAATTGATAATCAACAAATTTACAGGTGGTGGCAATGTTGTACTGGCAAGTGGTTCCAAAATGGAGGATTGATTTACTATAACATTATATGAAAAACTGAGCCCCCCCTAAAATTGTTTAAATATTGAAATTTTTTCTATATTTCTTTTGTCAATCAGAGTTTAGGGTTTAATTGATAAGATTGCACTGAAAAAAGTAAAAAAATCAAAATAAAAAACAACAAATTTTAAAGTGGGGGTAGTCTTCTTCAGGTCCGCCCAAGACTCCTTATTGGGATCTAACTTTGAGAACTGAACCTACTAATCAGTAGTAATGATCAAACAAAGATTGCTAATCAATATTCCATGCCAATATACCTGTTCCATGGGAAATCTTACCAGTACAAAAAACAGAAACGGTGAATTTTTTTTTTAATACTTTCACCCCAAGCAAGGCGGTACCGCCACTGGTGCACAGGGGGCTACATAAAAGTAAAAGTTTAGACAAGAGGAGAGTGAAGAGAAATATGGACCAGTTACAGGGGGTGTCAGAGACAGGGCAAGAGAAGGATTGAAACACAGGTGTGAAGACAGTTGCAAAGGTAGAGAGAAAGGAAAAGAACAAGATAAACAGGGTGATGTAGAAAGAACTGGAATCAAGGGGATAAGAGATGGGTATTGACATTGCATTTAGATTCCTGGAGGTTGTAGCTGTCAGGAAAGCAAGTATACAGAAGGGAGTTCCACAGGCAGGAAGTGTGAGAAAAGAAACTGCTGGAGTAGAATTGATGGCTGCATTTGGTTGATCTAACTGTAAGTGGGTCGGACCTTGTTGCCAGTCTGGTTGCACGAGTAAATTCTAGTGGGGTGGGGGTATCAGTGACTTAAATTTGTTGGAGCAAAAGCCATGAAAATATTTGTAGAATAGTCAGAGGGAAGTCACATCCCACCGGTGAGAAAGTGGCTGGAGTTGAGCTGCTAAGTCGGGACCTATCACATTATAAATTCTCCTTTGGAGCCTGTCAAGAACGCTGAGATGAACAGCAGGGGTGCCTGACCATATATGACAGTTGTATTCTATGCATGGACGAATGGTTGATTTGTATATGCGCAAGATGGATTCAGTAAAAAAACTTCCTGACCCGACACAGTGACCCAGCCTTCCTAGCAGTGGATTTAGCTGTTTCTGGCTGAGGCTGCACTAAAGTTGCTGTGCTCTATTACTTTACTACATATCTTGACAAAATGCTCATCATTAGCAACTCAGGATAGTAGAAATGATAGAAAAAAAGTAAGTTTCAAAATTTTTCCCTGTTACGGACAGAATTACTCAAGTTTTTAGTGAGGAGACAGACAACATCTACCCCCGCCCCCCCCACACACACACATTGTTGTAGAGATGTCTGGAAGGTCTCAGAGTAGTACCTTCAGGAAATAAAAATAAATTAGCATTTTAGAAAAGATGATTAGATTGGAGAATGTTGTTCTGTGAGATGTAAGAAAAAAATTAACAAAAGACGAAAATAGAATTTTATTCTCTTTTTGCTTAAGTAACAATTGTCATAACAAGAAAGACGATTTGCGGAAGGTGGGAATAAAAAAACAATGTTCTAAAGACTACAAAATAAATTTATAATTGCTCTTTTGAGTGACTTCATTGAAAAAAAAAAAACAGCTGTCAGATTTCTATGAAATTTTTAAAAGGTCAAATTATAGTTGGTACATGAAAACTTTGGCACTATTTTTCTTTGATTCCCAGAATAATTTGCAGACTAAAAAAGATTTATTTGTGTACTTTAAAATTTAACCACATGAAGGAGTATAACTTCAAAAAGTCAAATATTTACTACTGCTGACTGTAAAAATTCCAGAACAGACACTTAAAAATCTTTGTGCATATCGGATGTGCATTTTGGCTCAGTGGATATCGACTTGGAACCACAAATCAGGGTGCCAAGTTCGAATTTCAGTTGAATTCCTTGCATTCACTTATGCACAAATACCCTTAGGAAAAGTATTAATCTGTCTCTCCCCACCAGTTATGGGTTAAATAACAGGGCAGATTGAGTTCTGTAGCCTTGGCTGGCAACCAGTCTACTGCAGGGAGCAATGGCAATCTACTGCGGGATAATCTTCTGCCCAGTCAGCCATATCTCTTTCAAGACATGATCGCCTAAGTGTGTATCATGTATGACACTTAACTGACTGACTGAATATAATAGTTTAAGACATGATTAAGGCTTCTAGTGATCATAAAGTGTGGGATCAGTTTCATTGTTATGAAGTAATAAACTGATCCCCCACTAATTACTACTTAATAATATAATACATCTTTTCTCCCTCTAGCTATGAGTTAAATAACAGGACAGATTGGGTTCTATAGCCTTGGCTGGCAACCAGTCTACTGCAGAAAGCAATAGCAACTTACTGCGGGATAATCTCCTGCCCAGTCAGCCATGTCTCTTTCGAGACGTGTTTGCCCAAAGTGGGTACTACATGTGGCACTTAACTGCCCTATTGATGCAATGAAGGCTCACGCCTATCAGCCGTAGTTAAAAAATGGTGATTGTGTCATATCCAATAAGCCTTGGTCTAGAAGATAAGTTGTGCTAAATCAAGAACTGTCTTTGAGCTACATCAAAACATCAGAGAGTTGATACAGCGTATGGCCTTATCATATTGAAGCACCGGTTTTGTAGTTAAACAGCATCGAACATGGTCAGTATCTAGATGGGTGACCACTTTAGGTTTAGCTTGGATATGCAGACAAGGTAACATTTCCGAGATGGAAATCGGGGAGTTGGGTTCTAATTCCAGTCAGATTCATTATATTACATGTAAATATTCTTGGGAAAAATATGGATGTATCTCTTCCTCCTCCAGCTATGGGTTAATTAGTAATCATCATCATCCTTCGACCAATTGATGTTTCATCAGAAATCCAACAATGCCACCGCACGCAAGACAATCCAGCATAATTAGAAAACAAAAACGTTATTAAGGACTAAGAAAAAGAGAAGAGTAATCAGGAAGATAATGACTGATACTGAATTTAAATTTTCGAAGATCAAAATTGACTGGAAAGCATGGAGACCAGAAGAGTTTTCTACAAGTGAGAAAAGAAACCGTTCATATAAAACTTCAGCTTAACATTGAGCCAATCCAACTTTGATGAGACCTTGCTGCCAATCTAGTACTGCACTTAAATTCATAAAGTCTAGGTACCATAGCAAAGACTTATCTGGACACTTGGGAGAGTGACTGAAATTGAGGCTTTCTTATTATCATTGTTGTTGTTGCTGATGGTGATGGCGATGTATTTGTCTATATTTCTGAGATGAGGCAGTATTTACAATATTTACATTATTCGGACTATTGACCTCATCTTTGTTGCCATTTGTACAACATTTAATAATAGATCATTCTATTTGTCTATATTTCTGAGATGAGGTAGTATTTACAGTATTTACATTATTCAGACTATTGTCCTCATCTTTGTTGCCATTTGTACAACGTTTAATAATAGATCATTCTATTTGTCTATATTTCTGAGATGAGGTAGTATTTACAGTATTTACATTATTCAGACTATTGTCCTCATCTTTTTTGACATTTGTATGATGTTTCAGCCATTGTATGCTCTAGCCTTCTTCAGGTGCTAAGAATTACAAACTGAACCCTTTATTACAATCACTAGGGTATATTATCCTTATTCTTTGCATAGAGCCTCTTTTGGTAGTCCTTAGGGACACATGGCCCAGTGGATATAGACGTTGGTTAGTTCCCGTGACTTGAACCAAAGAGCTACGAGTTCAATACCAGGCTACAGCAGTGGTGAACAAGTAACTTGCAGGGTGATAGAGAGATAACTCATGACTTCCAATCATGGCATTACTACGACTATGCAAGGAATGAGAATGATATACCCCAGTGATTGTAATAAAGGGTTCGGTTCAAAATTCCTAGCACCTGAAGAAGGCCAGAGTGTGCAACATCCGAAACGTCATACAAAGTACAACAAAGATGAGGACAATAGTCCAAATAATATAAATACTGTTACTTTTCTCTTGCACAGGACTATTATGAACTCTTCTACCTAACCTTGTACCAGATATATGAACATAACTATCTTCTTGTATAATACAAAATTATTTAATGTTTATATAAATTATTTTAATACAGCATCTTGATTGTTCTTGTTTTCATACATCTATTATAGCGGACTATAAACTTGACAAGACCAAACCAAAAATATAAAAACCCACAAAGAGTCCTTCGATATTTTAACATCTGCTTGAAAATGTGAAAAATCTAAAGTTACATTGGAACAGCCAAAGTTGTCTTCTCAAAATTACACACAGTATTAAGAAACAGAAAAATTTCATTAAAAAACGAAATCCTCAGCTGCTATGTAATGTCAATCCTTCTATATGACAGTGAATGCCGAATCATTTTAATAAAAGAGTCAGGTTAACACTTGCAGGACATAATGAAAGCAAGAGAAGCAAGGTGAAATTACATTTGCCTTTTTTATAATCCATAATTTTTTCTTGACTAGTTAGCATCTGTGATTAGTGTGTTAGTCACTTTGAATTTCTAAAAATGGATAGTCCCCTGGTGCCTATTCACCACAACAACTGATATACAACTTTTATTATTTTAATCTTTTCAACTCAAGCAAGGTGGGACTTCCACTAGTGTGCAGGGGGTTACAGTGAAATTCAACAGAAAATCTGTAATGTGATCAATAGCAACTTGGCAGCTTGGCTGCAGTCGCTATCTCATCAGCGTGACATGGCTTCCCTGTGCCTCTTCTATAAATACTTTCACAGTTTCTGCTCCAATGAACTTAGATCACTGGTGCCCCTAGGTATAAATTTGCATGAGCTACTAGATTAGCAACTAGGTCTCACCCTTTTACAGTGAAACAGATAAAATGTAACCACAATTTCTACTCTAAATGCTTCTTTTCACGCACTTCCCGCCTGTGGAATTCCCTTCCATATATTTGTTACCCCAACAGCTACAATCTCTAGGAATTTAAATGTAAATTCAATAGACATCTCTTATCACACTAACTCGCTTCCATTCTCTCAAGCTTTTTTTTTCATCTACTTCACTCCCATCCTTGGTATCCTCATTCGTCTATTACCCTCCTCCTGACATTTCCTATAACTAACTCCTCTTTCTCATCACTTTTCCCTATGTAACCCCCTGAGCAACAGTGGCAGTAGAATGCCTTGCTTGGGGTAAGATGATTATAAAAAAAGAAATTCTATACTGTTATAATGTGGATATAGAGTGGGGGATCAATTCTACATTACAC
This sequence comes from Ascarosepion bandense, assembly GCA_037127315.1. NCBI lineage: Eukaryota > Metazoa > Mollusca > Cephalopoda > Sepiida > Sepiidae > Ascarosepion > Ascarosepion bandense. The sequence continues at coordinate 804,766 of JBBBDQ010002187.1, forward strand.
TCAATATATAAACTGATCCCTCAGTTTATGACCAGTCATTATTCTCTTAGCCGCTTCCTGAAACTCCCTAAAATCTGTCACTCTTTCTCATCACCTTCCCCTATGTGACCCCCTGCGCAACAGTGGCAGTAGAATGCCTTGCTTGGGGTGAGATGATAAAAAAAAAAAAAATCAAGTTTATCAAAATGGATATTCAGTAAGCATTATGGTATATCAAATGTATGTTCATTTTTTTTAACCAAATTTTATTCCAAAGCTTCTTTGATGTATAAATCTTAAAGCTTTAACTCCACAATACTATTATTATTATCGTTGCTGCTGTTGTTATTATATTATTGTTTTCATTAATATCATCATTATTGTTGTTATTATTGTCATCATCCCTCACCACCACCATCATCATCATCATCATCATCATCATCATCAAAAAAGGGCAAACTTTCCAGAAAAAGAAAAGGGAAAACAAAAATGACAATGTTTCAAACATTTTGACATTGTCTTCTTCAGATGTACGTTGTGGTGCAGTGGATATCGAACTTAGAACGACAAATGAGAGAGCTGAGTTCTAATTCCAGTTGAGTTACTTGCATTCACTTGCACACAAATACCCTTCAGAAAAGCTATTAACCATCTCTTTCCTCCAGTTATGGGTTAAATAATAAGACAGATTGGATTCTATAGACTTGGCCATGTCTTCTTAAACATCGTAAAAATGGCAACAGAGATAAGGACAATAGTCCGAATAATGTAAATACTGTAAATACTACCTCATCTCAGAAATATAGACAAATAGAATGATCTATTATTAAACGTCGTACAAATGGCAACAGAGATAAGGACAATAGTCCGAATAATGTAAATACTGTAAATACTACCTCATCTCAGAAATATAGACAAATAGAATGATCTATTATTAAACGTCGTACAAATGGCAACAAAGATGAGGACAATAGTTCGAATAATGTAAATACTGTAAATACAACCTCATCTCAGAAATATAGACAAATAGAATGATCTATTATTAAACGTCGTACAAATGGTAACATAGATGAGGACAATAGTCCGAATAATGTAAATACAATCTCATCTCAGAAATATAGACAAATAGAATGATCTATTATTAAACGTCGTACAAATGGTAACAAAGATGAGGACAATAGTCCAAATAATGTAAATACTACCTCATCTCAGAAATATAGACAAATACTAAGAGAAAAGTAAGTATCATTGTATGAAAGGAGTAAAGACGATGAGGGTGTATGTTGAAGCGGGGGATGTAGTTGAAGTCGAGATGTCTCTGATGTGACCGCTCGCTGTTACAAATGTTCATTTTCTGTGTCTGTTTTTATTAAATGTTCTTTGAAAGAGAAAGACAGAATGCAGAAGGTGAGAGGGTAGCCAATGCGGTCACGTGACATGCGTCGAGGAGAATGCTAGACATTCTCTGAAGATAAAAATGAAAAATCATGTGATTATAAGCATTTTTGGAAGACAAAAGTGGATCACTTTCAAATATATTTTTCTGTTCTCTGATTGGTTAATATATGCATATTTCCTTTAAATTGTTTTTCAACCAGAAGATTCGCGTGGAGAAAACCTTAAATATGTCATTCTGTTTTAAGTTGCTGAGGAGATAACTTCCTTTTCATTACAAAAACATTTCCTCGATAGTTACAGATCTGTACTTGCTTGGTTTTGCTACCTCCAGTTCATAGCTCGCATCTATGCTCGTGAAAAAAAAAATTCATTTATTTCTTTCCTTTATTTATTTATTTTTTTTAAGAAGAAATATTATCGAAAGCAACAAAAAAAAACCAAACAAACAGAAAAATCAATTTGAATGAAAAATCTTTGACTAAAAATCTGATAGATGTTTAACTCTGACATTAAAGAAGTAACTTTGGACTAATGTGTTTCACAGCTAATTTAATTACTCTGGAACCTGCTGAGAAACCATAGATTACAATTTTCTTTTTTTAAATATTCATTATTTTTTTTTTCTGTTCGGTTGAACATCATTCATCGTTTAGTTTGTCTTTTGTTCAATACATTCAATAATATAAAAATCGAAATAGTCAGAAAATTGCATTAGAATCGACCAAAAATGGACAACTGCTGCCATACCAATAATACAGCTGCCCAATCCACACTCTTGAGCATTTACACAGCCTTGTGGGTGATGAATTATTTTCCTGAGCCCCTTTTCCAAAGATGAAATGTTGCTAGCTTCTGTCAACTTTGTTGCTCTCTTTATGGCAAATCTCTGGACAAACTACATTCTTTAGTGGCTTACGGCCATATCACGTTGAATACACCAGTTCTCACTTGATCACTGAAGTTAAGCAACGTTGAGCCTGGTCAGTACTTAGATGGGTGACCACTTGGGAATATCAGGTGCTGTAAGCGTTTAGTGACGGATGTGCGTTGTAGTGCAGTGGATATCGGCACTGAAAGAGAAATCAGTGAGCCGAGTTCGAATTCCAGTTGAATACCCTGCATTCACTTAAGCACTGGTACCCTTGGGAAAGATATTAATCCATCCCTTTCCTCCAGTTATGGGTTAAATAACACGGGTAGGACTTGGGGACCCTGCCTTTAAAAAAAAAACAAATCCCAATAAATCTTGATACTCGAAAAGAAAAAGTATGACTAGACACAAAACTTATATAAAAACAAGAATAAATTGTTGAAAGAAAAAGGTATTACCATCAATAAATACAAATTTAGTTGGCAATAAATGAGCTGCCGAGGTTGATATGACATAAAAACAAAACAACCAACCAACCAACATTCTTTAGTTCCACCATTTCAAAGCTTTACAGCAAGAACTTTCCATGCCATCTACACAGGATAAATTTATCTTCAGTGGTAAGGAAGAAGTTACTCAGATAGCATTTTCCTCAGAACTTTTATTTTTGGCACCAGACTCCCAAGAGGATGCTTCCCTAATCACTACAATCTTAGTCTCTTCAAGTCTAGTGTTAGCCATTCAGTCAGTTAAGTGCCATACGTGTAACACGCTTGGGCGATCATGTCTCTTTCAAGACATGAGTGACTGGGCAGAAGATTATCCTGCAGTAGGTTGCCATTGCTTTCTGTGGTAGACTGGTTGCTAAACAAGGCTATATAACCCAATCTGTCTTGTTATTTAATCCATAACTGGAAGGAAGAGACGGATAAATACCTTTCCTAAGGGTATTTGTGCGTAAGTGAATGCAATGAACTCAACTGGAATTCGAACTCAGCTCCCCGATTTATCGTTAATTTATCTTAAATATCCTTATAATTTTTTTATAACTTCTTCCATTCCTGCCTTTGCAACAAAGTAACTCTCTGAAGCTTATTTAAATCCAGAAAATATTTTTAAATTCTAAGAATTTTACAATTCTTACTGATTAACCCATAGCTAGAGGAGAAGAGTTGGATTCATGCATTTCCCACAGGTGTTTGTACATACGTGAATATAATGAACCAAATGGTCATTTGAATCTGGCCTTCAAATTAACAACAGTCAGTCAATTAGTGCCATACATGATACACACTTGGGCGATCATGTCTTGAAAGAGACATGACTGACTCGGCAGAAGATTATCCCGCAGTAGGTTGCCATTGATTCCTGTGGTAGACTGGTTGCCAGCCAAGGCTATAGAACTCAGTCTATTCTGTTATTTAACCCATAACTGGAGGGAAGAGACAAATTAATACCTTTCCCAAGGGTATTTGCGCATAAGTGAATGCAATGAATTCAACTGGAATTTGAACTCGGCTCCCCGATTTCTTGTTCTGAGCCGATACCCACTGCACCAAAACACGCAAACTAACAGCACTAAGTTATTATTCATTACATAATTCACACATCTAAGCTTACACTACCTGGTATTCTCAAGTGGTTACTCATCAAGATACTGAGAGGGCTCGATGTTGCTTAACTTTGGTGATTGTACAAAAACTGGTATTCTCACATGATATGGCCGAAATCTTCCTCTCTCTTGAGTGGCTGATGTGGCTTTTGGTTTTTATATTGGGTGAATAAAGGTGTTATAATGAAACATCCTATCACCCCAACAGTTGATTCACCGAAGAGATTAAGAAGTATCGAAGTATGGGACGATTCGATTTTCGTTCCCAGTCCATCTTGACTTACCATTTTATGAACTCTCTGTTATTTGTACTTTTCCGTACAATAAACTTTGTTATATTTTACCCCTTACATGTTGTGTAAATCTTTCCACTTGGAATTTACCTTGTTGTTTATATCATTCCCGTGATATCATAAAAGATAATAGACAAATCTTAAAGAAAATATCTTTCTTTCCATTTCTTCAGCATAAATAATAATATTGTTTTAGCCTCAACTCTATAAACACTAATATACACCACTGTGCTTCATAGCTCTACAAATGAAGTTTAATTTTTTTTTAATATGTGCATGTTGTGGTACAGTGGATATCGGCTCGGAACAAGAAATCGGGGAGCCAAATTCGAATTCCAGTTGTAATCCATTGTATTCACTTATGCACAAATACCCTTGGGAAAGGTATTAATCCATCTATTCCTTACAGTTATGGGTTAAATAGCAGGACAGATTGGGTTCTATAGCCTTGGTTAGCAACCAGTCTACTGCAGAAAATAACAGGACAGATTGGGTTCTATAGCTTTGGTTGGCAACCAGTCTACTGCAGAAAATAACAGGACAGATTGGGTTCTATAGCTTTGGTTGGCAACCAGTCTACTGCAGAAAATAACAGGACAGATTGGGTTCTATAGCTTTGGTTGGCAACCAGTCTACTGCAGAAAATAACAGGACAGATTGGGTTCTATAGTCTTGGTTAGCAACCAGTCTACTGCAGAAAATAACAGGACAGATTGGGTTCTATAGCTTTGGTTGGCAACCAGTCTACTGCAGAAAATAACAGGACAGATTGGGTTCTATAGTCTTGGTTAGCAACCAGTCTACTGCAGAAAATAACAGGACAGATTGGGTTCTATAGCCTTGGCTGGCAACCAGTCTACCGCAGAAAGCAATGGCAAACTACTGCGGGATAATCTTCTGCCCAGTCAGTCATGTCTCTTTCGAGACATGATCGCCCAAGCGTGTTTCACGTATGGCACTTAACTGACTGATGGGTATATATTGTCTAATTGATTTCATTTAATTTCTTTTTTTTTTGGGGGGGGGATGTCTCTAACCCTTTTGTTATTAAACATCCCACACTGCAACAGCTGAAGATCTGTCAAAAAAGATGAAATGTAAGAAGCTGTTTTTAATTTACTGCTTATGACCTTGTGATTCTATATATTTCTATGCATTTTTTGTCTTTTTAAATTATTTTAATTTTTAATTAAAATAGAATATTTAAATCAAAATTATAGTCAAGCTCATTACAATTGGCAACTAATGCACTGAGTATGTTTTATAAAAGGTCCCTTTTGTATCCTTATAATGTTTTATTTGATTTTCTTGAGGTTTCTCTTATGTATTTCTTGTAACAATTATCACAGGTAATAGTGAAAAACTCCTCTGTTAAGTTTTAGTTCATTATTTCATTTTGCATTTAATAAGTTTTTTTATTGTTTTAGAAAGAATTAAAACCAATTTAATGTTCAGTTTAGATAAATTCTTTTCAACTGCAGTAGTGATTTTTCTGCCTGCCTGATGTCCTTTTTGTAAATGCCCTTGAAGCACAGAAGTTGCCTTTGCGCCAGTGCCAAGTTCCTTCTACAGAAGGACTATGTGCTTATAATTTGAAGCATTTTAGTGCAAGAAATGCATCCAGAAAATATTTTATAGTTCTACAAAGAAAGTTTCTTTTTATAGCTTTCGGCTCATATGAGCTATCTTCAGAGAGGTTACAGGGACGTTAACATAAAGATATCCACCAACAAAGATTATTAATATAATACACATTCATTGTCTGTTATATTTAACAGTATATATATATATATAATGTACTACTGGCCATAATTATTAGGCCACCCAGTTTAAAAAAAAAAATGGTGTATTTCATACTATTTTTAGTATTTATTGCCAAGTGGATAATTGTAAATGAAAATAGAATGGCTCTTTTGTTATTATTACTTTGCAAAATTTTACAAGGCAGCCAGGAAGCCTTTGCTTTGGCCAGCCAATAATAAGATGAGACTAGCATGGGGAAGAGAGCACAAAAACTGGACACCAGAACAGTTCATTTGATGCACGTGTTATTGTGCAGTATTAACAAAAGAACCATTCTATTTTCAGTTAGAATTATCCACTTGGCAATAAATACTAAAAACAGTATGAAATACATAATTTAAAAAAAAAAAATCTGGAGTGGCCTAATAATTATGGCCGGTAGTGTGTGTGTGTGTGTGTGTATATATATATATATATATATATATATATATATATTCCTCCTGTCATGTTCATGAGTGCTAACTGTTGAGGAAATAGTTAATCTTCTCAAATATTTTGCCATCATTTTTGAAAGCTGAGGTACACTCGTGTTATATATAATTCCAGATTTTGGGGCTTGTCTATTTTTTTCTTTTGAGAATAAATTAATACTAATAAAAATTGATACTGAAATTGTATTTTCAAAATTACTGCATCTCTCTCCTGTAATGAGATAAAGAGGTGTTCTATTTTAATGATATCCTCAACGAAACAATGCATGTGATAGAGGTGGTGTATCAACTCCACCCCCCGCTACCTACCGCTCTTCATCTACGTTCTCCATTGTGCCAGACCCTCACTCGATGTTCACTTATCTATATATAGAACCCAATCAATAAAATCCAGTGCTCTACACCATTTTTCAGGATGATGTTCTTTTCTCAAACAGACGTACGCACAAGCTGCTACCCCCCCCCGCCTCTCTCACTCTTTCTGCTTATACTGGGAGTTTTGAATTTGACATGTTTGAGTTTAACGGCATATCAACACCTCTGTGGGTTATTTAATGCCAAAAATGCAAGATTTTAAGGTATTTTTTTCTAATGTTCAGTTATAGTGAGAAGGCTAATTTAGTCAGATTTTAAGTAAATCTTTTCGTTTTTATTTTCTGTTTTAGAAAACTGAACTAGTCTTCTAGTTTTGTATTCAAAAATGTTTTGCTGAGAATTTTTTTTTTCCTTCAAAAATGTTATGGTAATATTTTCTTCCAAAAAGGTATTGTTAGTAATATTTTTCCATCAAAAATGTATATTTTTATATAAAAGTCTATTTTTATGTTTATATTTCTATAAAAGTGTATTTTTATACTTTCATAGTGTTTTGACCCCAGTTTGGGGTGTTAACTATTTACCCATAGCTGGGACCCTAACAGGTGCTACCACTCTGGGTTAGGGTGGACCTGGGAACAACAGCAATTAAGAGGTGGTTCCATGCTCCTCACAACCTCCCAATCAGAGGCCTTGCTGCCAGTAATTTTTTTTTTTGGGGAGGGGGGTAATCATATCACCCCGAGCAAGGCAGTCATGCCACTGATGCGCAGGGGGCTACGTAAACATCCTAAACAGGGAACAAGAGATGAGCCTCTTCACCTGATCAATAGATGTGGGTGGAATGTGAACCGGACGATAGTTTTGCAGTTTACCATCGTACCCAGAACTGCATTTGACATGTACCTCGGCACATCAATTTTTTATTATAGTGAATAAGACTTAGAAAAGTGAGAATGAATAAATAAAAATCCTGTTTGGCTTTCTCTGTCCTTTGTAATAAACACTGAAACCAACCTGATATTTTTCTGTGAGAAAGCAATGAGATGTGTGTCATATTCTTTCTTTCTTTTTTTTTTTTCACATTGCTTGCAGTTAAAACCTACAATTTCCACGGATCTCTTCCTGACTGACTAACAATAATGATACAAAAAGAAATTTAAAAAAAAAAGCCTCATGATAGAAACAGTTTTCTCAAAAGTGACTCATTAAACCAACGCCTAATGTTATCAAATGCATACTGTCCTCAAAAAAATATTTATTTTCGTAATCCTGATGATAATTGAGTATTTTAATAACAATAAGAAGTAATAATATTAATTAAAAATATTAATTAAAAAATATCTAAACTTATTTATGAATGGAACTTTGTCTGTGTGTGTGTCCGCTACTATAGACTCTGAAATGGCTGAACCGATTTTCTTGAAAATTTACACAGTTGTACTATAAGCATCTGTGAGTGTTCTTAGCTAGGTTTTGTGTCAAGGTACCCACCCCGATAAATATTGAAAATCAAAAAAATCGGGTTATAGGAGTGGTCCGATTTTAATCAAATTTGATACACTTATAGACAAAGACATAAACGATATTCAGAAGCTACAAGGTTGCAGTTCTTACAATAGTGTAGAAAATAGAAAATATATAGATATAAAAAGCAAGATGTCTGTGTGTGTGTGTCTGTTTATCTGTCTGTATGTCCTTTATACAAATCCACAATTTTCATCCGATTCTCACCAAACTTCACACAAATATTCTTTAGTCTGAGTCTGAGCTCCAGAACCATGGATTAATTTCAAAGCTTTCATTACACCCAAGCAACACCGCGCTATGCTGCTAGTATATATTAGGTGCGATTGGTAAATTGTCGCAATTATATTATTCCAAATATTCTTTAGGCTGAGTCTGAGCTCCAGGACCATGGATTAGTTTTAAAGCTTTCATTACACCTGAGCAATACCGGGCTATACTGCTAGTGTATTAGTAAAACTAATAATAAAAAAATTAATTTTCATGAATTTATTTTTATTATTGAAGTAATAATTCTTCAAATTTTCTTTTTTTTTTTTTTTTTTTTTTTTTTTAATCATTTCATTCCCATGAAGGCGATAATGCCACAAGAACATGGGGCTTACTGGGAGTGAAAGACAATGCAAAAACTTTAGTGAAGAAAGGACAAGGTTCAGGAAGTTATCGATTGATGTTGCATTTAAATTTTTCAAGATTGCAAGTGGCAGGGAAACTATAAATAGGGAGTTTCACTGGTGAGAAGTGCAAGAAAAGAATATATATTAGAACAGAATTAGAATATATATTAGAACTGTTGCAGCTAGCTAGTTCAACAGTAACATGGTGAGACCTAACTGCCAATCTAGTAGCACACTTAAATTCATTTAGATGATGTATTTTCAGTTTTCATTGGATTGCTTGGGTTCACTTCAAATTTCCAGAAGCACCTTATTATAATTATCTAAACTTATTTATAAATGGAACTTTGTCTGTGTGTGTGTGTCCATTACCTATAGACTCCGAAACGGCTGAATCGATTTTCTTGAAAATTTACACAGTTGTATTATAAGCATCTGCGAGTGCTCTTAGCTAGATTTTGTATCGAGGTACCCCTGATAAATACTGAAAATCGATAATCGAAAAAATCGGGTTTTAGGAATGGTCCGATTTTAATCAAATTTGATACACTCATAGACAAAAACATAAACAATATTCAGAAGTTTCACGGTTGCAGTTCTTACAATAGCGCAGAAAATCGATAATATATATATATATAAAAGGCAAGATGTTTGTATGTGTGTCTGTTTATCTGCCTGTATGTCTGTATTTTTTCACCCCTTTTATTTTAGTTTTTGCTTCGGGTTTGGCTCTAAGTAGGTATAATTGTAGTTCTTACTCTCAGCCATGATAGCATTTACTCAGAGAACTTATTTAGCCTTCAAAATTCAGTTTACGATGAAAAAACCTTATTTGCTATCGATACCAGAAAATCAAAATTTGCCTTACATCCATTCATCTTTCTTTCAGTGTACGGTTTCGCTTTAACTGGAAACAACTGTTGCTTTTTAGTCTTTCGTGCCAACATCCAAAGAGTCTGAGCTCCAGGACCGTGGATTAGTTTTAAAGCTTTCATTACACCTGAGCAACGCTGGGCTATACTGCTATAGTACAATGTAAACACACCAGTAGCAGAGAATGTTTGAATTCATTACTGAATGAACAATGCGTAAATGCTAGAGTAGTTATTATTTTTTCAAAGTCTACCATTCCTCCATGGAGCTCAATTGGAGTGTGGGAGTGTAAATAGTCATCCGCAGAAAGACCTGTTTCACTGTATCACAGCTCATCAGTACGGTTAGACATCTGATTGCTTCTAACCAGGATTGAAACCCGGCCAAATTGACATCAGTCAGTGATTCTACCTCTGAGCTATGGGCGTTTGGTGAAAAAAGGCACACATGATATATCACACACTAAAAGTCTGCCTCCTTCTACTGTGCACTCATAGCTCAGAGGTAGAATTGCCAGCTGGCGCTATTTCGGTCAGGTTTCAATCCTGAGTAAAAAGCAATCGGATATTTAACCATTCTGATGAGCAGTGATACAGCAAAACAGATCTGTCTGCAGATGACTATATATTATACACTACTGGCGATAATTAATAGACCACCCCAGTACTTTAAAAAAAATGATGTATTTCATACTATTTTTTAGTATTTATTGCCAAGTGAATAATTGTAAATGAAAATAGAATGGTTCTTTTGTTAATACTGCACAATAACATGTGCATTAAATGAATTTATAAATATTTAAGAATTACCTATATTGTAGTTTCATCAATGAAAAAAAATGAAGAAAATTTAGGGTGATTTGGACGAGTTCATCTTTGCTTCCTTGCCTTGTAAAATTTTGCAAAGTAATAACAAAAGAACCATTCAATTTTCATTTGGCAATAAATAATAAAAATAGTATGAAATATGCCATTTCTTTTTAAAAAATATGGAGTGGCCTAATAATTATGGCTGGTAGTGTGTGTGTGTCTATATATTTAGCATATCAAGGCAGCAGATAATTTTCTAAACATATGCTGTTAAATATAAGAGACAATGAGTGTCTATTATGTTTAATCATGAGCCATTCTAAACATCGTATTTTGACTTTAATTTCAGTTGAAAATAAAGACAAAAATTCTCCAACATTTGGATAATTTTTTATTAAGCTGGTTCTAAATCACAGATTTTAGTCAACAATACAATAATCTTCACTCATACGCACAGTAAAAAGAACCTTCAGATATTGGAGGCCATCTACATTAAATCCAAACAACCCTCACTTAATAAAATCATGTTTAAATTTGGTCGTAACACATTACATTGCATTTAAATAAATGGTTCTGTTATCATTTCGAGCTCTCACGCGGTGTGATGTCATAGAACTGCATTACAAATTTACAAAATGCGTTTGCTATTTGGTAACTGTTATTGTTGCTTAGCAAGGTTTTATGTCAACACAAGATAAAATCGTCGCTGATGGTGGATGTTTTTATGTTAACGTCCTTGTAAACTCTCTGAAGATGGCTCATGTGAGCCAAAAGCTTAGAACCAACTTAATAAAGAATTATCCAAATGTTGGAGAATTTTTGTCTTTATTTTCACCTGAAATTAAAGCCAAAATATGATGTTTAGAACGGCTCATGATTAAACATAATAGACATTCATTGTCTCTTATATTTAACATTGTATGTTTAGGAAATATATGTAAGTGACAAAATTTGCAGTGTTCATCCAAAGATGTAAAGGATCTTGATCACCAACAGTATGAAAGCATATATATATATATATATATATATATAGTCATCTGTAGACAGATCTGTTTCGCTGTATCACAGCTCATCAGTACGGTTAGGCTTCGATTGCTTCTAACCCAGGATTGAAACCTGACCGAATTGGCGTCAGTCGGCGATTCTACCTCTGGGCTATGGGCGTTCAGTAGAAGATGGCATACTTTTTAGCATGTATATTGTCATTATACACGCCCAATAGCCAGAGTGCTCTAATTTATTAGTGAATGAGCAATGCATGTATGCAAGAGTAACAACTGTTTTTCAAAGTCTATCATTCTTCCAGAGTGCTCAATCAGGGTGTGAGAGCGTAAATATATATATATATATATATATTACGAAAATTAACGAATTTTTAACGCAACTTGATTATAAACAACTGACAATTAGAAATGAATTGTTTGAACATTATTTTTTATCACTACTCGTATTTAAGTAGATATTCTGTTTTTTTTTTGTTTTTTTTAATAAACAGTATTATATACATTTCAGAGCAGATATGGTTGTTTGCGATGAATTGGAAATTGTGTTATATAGGATTGATAAAAACCTTGTTTAGACTGGAGGCTATTCGTGGTGGAGAGGTCTAAGACATTGCCAGATCAAATGGTAGCTTTCTCTATGTAAATAGGAGTTGCAGGTTTGAATCCTGCCGAATGGCACACATTTTCGTAATAACAATTTATCATAAATAATCAGGCCAGTAGATATAATTATATAATACTGTTTAATTAAAAAAAAATCTGAGTAAATGGTATCATGGCTGAGTCTAAGAACTACAATAATACCTACTTAGAGCCAAACCCGAAGCAAAAACTAAAATAAAAGGGCTGAAAAACTGATTTTGATCTTGCCTTTTATATATATATATATATATATATATGTATATATATATAATCGATTTTCTGCACTATTGTAAGAACTGCAACCATGAAACTTCTGAATATCGTCTCTTATGTATTTGTCTATGAGTGTATCAAATTTGATTAAAATTGAACCACTCCTTCTATAACCTGATTTTTTCGATTATCGATTTTCGATATTTATCGGGGGTACCTCGACACAAAAGCTAGCTAAGAACACTTGCAGACACTTATAATACAACTGTGTAAATTTTCAAGAAAATCAGTTCAGCTGTTTTGGAGTCTATAGGTAACGGGGACACACACACACACACACACACACACAAAGTTTCATTTATAAATAAGTTCAGATATATATATATATATATATATATATATATATATATATATATATATATTTAAGAACGTTTTTGTGAATAGACCAAAAATAGAACAAATTCAACTCATAATTTCTACAAGGAGGAGGAGTTTGGTTTTTATAATTTCATTCTATCGTAATTTGGTATGAATACCTTTTATCTTGCTAGAAACCAATCAGTAGTTGCATGTATGGACATCATTTTTGGGGGGTTTTATGCTGTTCTATGCTCTCAATTTCATTCGTACACACAATCCACACAGATACTTCTTTCTGAAATGTCAGCAATCAAGATCAATAAGCAACTTGAAATTGGTTTCCATCTTTCTTTTATTTGTTTGCAAGATAGAATATTTTATTGGTCGATTTTCATATTTTTCATACATTTAAAGTTATGCAAGGAATATCTCTCATATATATCTGAACTTATTTATAAATGAACTTTGTCTGTGTGTGTGCGTTACCTATAGACTCCGAAACGGCTGAACCGATTTTCTTGAAAATTTACACACTTGAACTTTAAGCATCTGCGAGTGTTTTTAGCTAGGTTTTGTGTCGAGGTATCCCAAATAAATATCAAATCGATAATCGAAAAAATCGGGTTATAGAAGGAGTGGTCCGATTTTAATCAAATTTGATACACTCATAGACAAAGACATAAACGATATTCAGAAGTTTCAAGGTTGCAGTTCTTACAATAGTGCAGAAAATTGATTATATATAAAAGGCAAGATGTTTGTGTGTGTGTGTCTCTTTATCTGCCTGTATGCCTGGATTTTTTCAGCCCTTTTTAGTTTTTGCTTCGGGTTTGGCTCGAAGTTCAGTTCACGATGAAAAAAAACTTATTGTATATCAATAGCAGGAAATCAAAATTTGACTTACATCCATTCATTTTTCTTTCAGTCTATGGTTTCACTTTAACTGGAAACAACTATTTCTTTTTAGTCTTTCGTACCAACGTCCAAAGAGTCTGAACTCCAGGACCATTGATTAGTTTTAAAGCTTTCATTACACCCGAGCAACGCCAGGCTATACTGCTAGTATATCATATAATAAAAGTGAAGTTATTCTCACTGTATGTGGAGAATAGGGACACAGCTTCACCACATTATTGATGCTGCTAAGGTTTCTATAACAGGCTTTTGATTTATTACTATAAATATTACACTTTTTGATACATGCATTTGAGCAGATGTCTGATTTTTTCTTAATATTTGATGTCTGTCCTCCTATATGGCAGTGAATGCTGGACAATCTCTTCAAAAATGAAGAGACTTGAAGCAACAGAAATGTTTCTGCAGAAGGATGATGGGGATAATATAGACAGAACATAAGAGCAATGAGGTTTTAGAGAAATTAAAACAAAAATGAAACTTTTGCTTAACATTAGGAAGATACAATTGTAAATTCTTTTGCACATAATGAGGAAGGGGGTTTGGAAAATCTGATACTCATAGGATAAGATAAAGGGACAGGGGAAAACAGCACATGATGTTCTTGATGGGCTTGAACAAATGGATGGCAGAACAAGATTTAGGAGAGATAACAAAAAGACAAAATTTATAAAGAGCTACAAAAGACAGGAAATTGTGGAGAGTCATGATCACGTATGTCTTGAAGGGACATGATACATAGTAGAAAAAAATGAGCTTGATTAAATGGATGGCGGATCAGGGTTTAGTAGAGATAACAAAAAGAAGATATTCATTAAGAACTAAAAAAGACAGGAAATAGTGGAGAGCCATGAACGTCTGTCCCAAGCGGACACAGCACATAAAATAAGAAGAACTATCATCTTCCTGTCTGGATTTTTAAGAAATAATATCAGATTAAAATAAAAATCCACTTGTTCCTTTTGTTTACATTTCAGACATTAAAATTTAAAAAAAAAAACTTATTGTATATCGATACCAGGAAATGAAAATTTGACTTACATCCAATCATTTTTCTTTGAGTCTACGGTTTCGCTTTAACTGGAAACAACTATTGCTTTTTAGTCTTTCATGCCAACGTCCAAAGAGTCTGAACTCCAGGAGCATGGATTAGTTTTAAAGCTTTCATTACACCTGAGCAATGTCGGGCTATACTGCTAGTATATATATGAGGACATAATAAGCATGAGGAGGGGGAAAAGGAAAAGATCTGACAGTATTCTTTAAAGGTGTTATTTCTAGTATATGTAACTTGTATATATTCTTTGCCTATGGTTGAAACCTAGGTAGCAAGTAAGTGGTGTGTTTGATTCTTTGATATATTATTAGCTCTGCATGTTCACTTCATTTGTTTTGATTGTACATTGAGCAATTTTTCTTTATCAACTCTCTGCTGGCCCAACCAGCAACTATTTTACTGCTGTGTGTGTGTGTGTGTGTGTGTCAGTGTGTGTGTGTGTGTGTATATGATTCAATAAAGAAAACAAGAGGAAAAGTACATTTTTCTCACCTTCGTGTTTCATCCTGTGACAGACTTTATTATCAAAGCAAAGCGTTGGAAAGAATTTTATTGTAAATCAGTCAGTCAGTTAAGTGCCATACGTGAAACACTCTTGGGCGATCATGTCTTGAAAGAGACATGACTGACTGGGCAGAATATTATCCCGCAGTAGGTTGCCATTGCTTTCTGCGGTAGACTGGTTGCCAGCCAAGGCTATAGAACCCAATCTGTTCTATTATTTAACCCATAACTGGAAGGAAGAGACAGATTAATATCTTTCCCAAGGGCATTTGCGCATAAGTGAATGCAATGAATTCAAGTTGGAATTCAAACTCGGCTCCCCAATTTATAGTATCTATAAACAGAAAATTGTTGGTTATTAGAAAAAGTGCGCGTAAATTATTCATAAGATTAACTGAAATTGTTAAACATTTGAAAACTGTCATTTTTTATTGGGAAAATTTTTTTCAAAAGTCCTCTTCAAACATGAACTATGAAAATATAGTTTACTCTTGTCTTCTTTATTTAACCATTTTATTTATATATATATATATATATATATATATATATATATATTTATTGTAAATTTTCTAAATATATACATATATATTTTCTAAACATATACTGTTAAATATAAGAGACAATGAATGTCTATTATGTTTAATCATGAGCCATTCTAAACATCATATTTTTGCTTTAATTTCAGGTGAAAATAAAGACAAAAATTCTCCAACATTTGGATAATTCTTTATTAAGTTGGTTCTAAGCTTTCGGCTCACATGAGTCATCTTTAGAGAGGTTACAAGGACATTAACACAAAAACATCCGCCATCAGCGACGATTTTATCTTGTGTTGACATAAAACTCCACTAAACAAAGGCAACAGTTACCAAAAATAGCAAACGCAGTTCGCAAATTTGTAATGCAAAGATATATTTATGTATATATAAATTTTTATAGATGTGTGTATACCCATAGGTATATTTAATTCACATACATACATACATACACATATATATATATATATATATATATATATATATATTTATATTTGTTTTTGTTTTTTTTTTTGTTTTATATAGTCAATTTTAGACCCATTGGAGTGACAGGGTGTAATTGATTTCTATTTTTTCCTCAGATTAGGCCATTTGCCTTGGTGTGCAGCAATATGAATCTATTTTTGAGGTGTATGATGAAATTTGTTTGAACTTGAAAAGTATTGCATCATCCATGAGTGCGTCAGATTTTTTATCATATCCAAACAATAGTGTCTTGACTATTGATTAGTTGTCCTATGGCCATTGTCTGCAATAGATTGTATTCTAAGGAAGTGTACAAAAATTGTAATCCTTCATGAAAACACTGGCAAACCTTAGAGAGATATTGCAGACACTGCTGATGTCAGCCTTTCAACTGTCAGTCGCGTCATCAAGGTGAAGAAGCAAACTGGATCCGTCAGTCCAAAATATGGTTGGAAGAGAAAGACAATGCCAAGAGATGGCGTATATATGATCAGAGAAAGTGGTAAAAATCTTAGGAATACATTATTCGTTTTTATTCAGTTAATCTGCATATGGGCTTAGACTAGGCTGTGCTAGGGATAGTTTTGGATTCTAATGCCATCTTTTTTTATAATCATATCGCCCCAAGCAAGGCATTTTTCTGCCATTGTTTTGCGGGGGGTTATATAGGAGGAAAATTATGAGAAAGAGTGACAGGTTATGCGGGTGTCAGGAAGTGAGTAAAAGAAGGATGAGAATACTTGATGAGAGTGGAGTGGATGGAGAAAGGAGCATGAGAGAGAGGATGCAGATTAGTGAGATAAGAGATGACTTTTGATTTACATTTAAATTCTTGGAGATTGTAGCTGTTGGGGAAGCATGTAAATGAAAGGGAATTCCATGGGCAAGAAGTGTGAGAAAAGATGTTGCTCTTCAAATATTCCATGTATATATTACCTATTGTGGGTAACAATGGTGATCCCATTGCTAAACCCTCATCATGCTGATATATGTCTGATTCTATTCCAATATGTGTTGTTTGTGTACAGTTGGTTGGTTGTTTTGTTTTTATGGCATATCAACCTTGGCGGATCATTTATTGCCAACTAAATTTTATTTATTTATTGCTGGTAATACCTTTTTCTTTCAACAATTTATTGTTGTTTTTATATAAGTTTTGTATCTAGTAATACTTTTTTCTTTTTCGAGTACCAAGATTCATTGGGATTTGTTTTTTAAGGGCAGGGTCCCCAAGTCCTACCCTGTTATTTAACCTATAACTGGAGGGAAGGGACAGATTAATACTTTCCCAAGGGTACCAGTGCTTAAGTGAATGCAAGGTATTCAACTGGAATTCGAACTCTGTTCACCGATTTCTCTTTCCGAGCCGATATCCACTGCACCACAATTCACATCCTTCACTAAACGCTTACAGCACCTGGTATTCCCAAGTGGTCACCCATCTAAGTACTGACCAGGCTCAACGTTGCTTAACTTCGGTGATCGAGTGAGAACCGTTGTATTCAGTGTGATATGGTCATAAGCATGCACATCCGTCACTAAATGCTTACAGCACCTGGTATTCCCAAGTGGTCACCCATCTAAGTACTGACCAGGCTCAACATTGCTTAACTTTGGTGATCGAGTGAGAACTGGTATATTCAACGTGATATGATCGTAAGCCTGTTTGTGTACAGAAAGTCAGCATCTTCATCAGGTTATTTACTGGTATACTGGTACCTTCTCTTACGGGTGAGTTGGAGGCCATTTTGTTTCAGTTAATTTGTATAAAGGTGTGTGCTTGAATATATACGTATTCATACAATTATATACTTATATATAAAGATGAACTAGTAAATAATTTTTTTTATTTGTTAGGTTGAGAATTTGGGGAGAATTGTGCAGACAGTCTGCCATGAAAGAATTAAAAAAATCTACAAATCTGATTTGAAATTCCTTGCACAAAACTTTCATCCAACTTTAGAATTATTGATCAGAAAATGCTAAAAGTCAAGAGATGCTATTTGGAATACAAATCTCTTCCTGCTTGACTTGAAAATAACAATCGTATCTTGGCTGTCAGCTTTGCTGTTAAGAATGTCCCTGATAAGGACTTAAAGAGTTTTGAGTTTTGATTACAAATTAATGCATCTGCAATTCCTAAGAAGCAAGCATTTGCAATCCAGTTCTGTTGATGTTTCTTGTTGAAATTTCATGGCACTTTTTTTAAACAGATTAGTTCTGTTTCTCTTTGAATTTTTAATCATACAGTATATTTCATAATAAAAGGAATCCACTAGCTCAAGGTCATGAAATCCTTGGATGAGAACTTTCAGATAAATCTTATTCCTGCTCTTGTAATATTGCAGATGATTGTCTTACTGAATCAATACAAAGTCCGCTAATAAGGAATAATCTTCCTCAGCATTAAACTAATGGACGTAGACTGCAAAATTGAGTTTTTAGGTTAATTTTTTGGTTCTGTAGTAACTTGTGGTGTTGGGTGAAACTACCTTTAGCAGAGCCTCTTCTATGTTGAAATTCCTTACCTTCTATACTAAATTTGTTGTAACTGATACATATTCAAAGGTATTTGAAGTATTTACGATTTACTACACGATTTACATTATTCATATTATTGTCCTCATCTTTGTTACCTTTTGTATGTTGTTTCGACCGTTGTACAATCCAACCTTCTTCAGGTGCTAGAAATTTTGAACCAAACACTTTATTACAATCACTGGAGTGTATCATTCTCTTTCTTGCATAAAGCCTCTTTTGGTAGTCATGAGTTATCTCCCTCTAACTCTCTAAGTTACTTGTGCAGCACTACTGTAGCCTGGTATTGGATTCACAACTCTTTGGGTCAATTCACTGGAACTGACCAACATCTATATCCACTGGGCCATGTGTCCTTACTATTTCTTTTTCTTCTATGTGCCCTGTCCCTTCAGGATGTAGGCGATCATGGCTTTCCACATTTCCCTATCCCTGGTGGCTCTAAGCACGCCTTCTCCTGTTACACCATGCAATCCTCATTCTGTCATCCACCTGATTAGGTCCTTCAAATATGTTATCCGTTGCTTTCCCCTGTCTCTTTTCCCTCTATCTGGCCTGTTAGTATCAGGTTCTCCAGGCCCTCTTTCCTCATTGCGTGTCCCAGAAACTTCAGTTGTCTCTTCCTGATGTTCAGTATTAATTTCCTTTGCGTTTCCATCATTTCCAAAACCTCATCATTGCTCACATGCTTGATCCATGATATTCACAGCATCCTTCTGTAGAACCACATTTCAGTTGCTTCAAGTTTTTCCTTCATTTTTGATGATATTGTCCAGCATTCACTGCCATATTGAAGGACGGACATCACATAGCAATCCAGTACTCTCTTCCTAGTTTCTAGCGAAATTGTCCTGTTTCTTAATACCTTACTCAACTTCTGGAATGCTTTCTTCGCCATGCCAATTTGCCTTCGGATCTCTATGTCACACTTTCCATCTTCTGTTATAACGCTTTCCAGGTATTTAAATTTTTTGTACCCGCTTGATTCTGGTATCCCCGACCTGTATTTGGCATTTTGGGCTGTGCTTTTTACTGATGAGCATGCATTCGGTTTTCGTGCAGTTTATTTCTAGTTTTTTTGTTTTTTTTTGTTACTGTCTTCTGATACCTTCTGTAGGAGGTCTTGTAGCTTTCTTTCTGTGTCTGCTATCAGCACTGTATCATCTGCATACCTTAGGTTGTTTAAATTGTGGCCTCCGATTACGAATCCAGGCATAACTTCTAGGGTCCTCAAAATACCTTCCTTTATTTTACTAAATGCATTGTGATAGCCTTCAAGACCTAACCATAGACATATTATGTCAATGGTTTTAGTAACAGGGACGTTAGTGAATAAGTTTTCAATGTCAAGAGACGTGAGGGTGCCTTGATTTGGGGTTGTGGATTTGAGAATTTGAAAGAATTGGTGTGTGGACTAGATGCTATAATTAGTTGTGTTATATATGTTGTAGAGTAGTGTGTATGTGTTATGTACCGAAAACGGTAAGCATGTTGTTAGCGTGTTCGGAGTTGATATTATTGAGTGTTGGGGTTTTCTCTATTTTTTCTTTTTTTTTTTCTTTTTGCATACACACTACACTACAAGATAGATAACATCATATACATTATGTTACACGTAAAATAACAATGATCCTCGAAAATGGCTAAACGTATCGCCGAAAGTGCTTGAATACACAAAACATTTGGACAATTTTTACATAACTTATTGTTATGTCGTGAGTAAGAATAAATAACTCAACAACAGGAATAGGTTAATTGTTGTATTCCGTGAAAATAGTATTTACAAAGGTTATTAGTATCCAATACAAGAATAAGGGTTAATCGTCTCAACCGTCGTAAGACGTAGTATGAGCAATGGGTACTTCCGGGTCGTCACCGGAAGTCTACCACTGACTTGTCGATTGGCTGCTCGGCACACTCTCTACCCAACGTAGATGCCACCATTACTTTACATAGTAATGGAATAGTCCATTATAGCCGAATAGGCGCGGGCGTCCCAACACTTATGTCCTCAAAAGAGAAAAAAATTATAAGATCACATGAAAAATAACATAAAAAACTTAACCATAATACCTTGTATGTCATTTCTAATGAAACCTGCATATATATATATATATATATATATATATGCATACACACTACACTACAAGATAGATAACACCACATACATTATGTTACAGTTGATTCAATATAGTCTTTCCACTTCATGTCACCGAGAATATTAACCCAAATATATAATTCTTTTCTCCACTGGGAAAACTGAAGGTGTCTTCCAATGTCTGAGATTGATATGGTTCAGTAGCTGTTTCAGCCAGGGTACTAAACTCCAGCTGTTCTCATACCAATGGCAATCTATGCCATTGAAATGGGGAAGAAAACCAGAAAATGCTTGAAGATCATACTCGTGTCAAGACCACGTAAGTAACAAAGAGGTCATGGTAAGATTTGGCCAAATTGATCTGCATGGCCGAATCAGTTTTTTTTTTTTTTTTAATCATATCACCCTGAGCAAGGCGGTAACGCCACTAATGTGCAGGGGGCTACGTAAGAATGAAAAGATTGGAAAAGAGAAAGCTGGAAACCACATCCTAAACAGGGAACAAAGGATGAGCCTCTTCACCTGTTCAATAGACATGGGTGGAGTGTGAACCGTGCGATAGTTTAGTCTATCTACTCCAATTAGTCTATCTACCCCAGTGCAAGATGATTAGTCATGTGTTGCAGATGCAATCGAGATCGTTGTAGACTGAAGCTGAATTGAGAATATAGAAAGAGGAGTGGACTATTCAAGACAACAGAAAAAGACCTGGCTGATATGGGGCTGGCTTGGATAGGTCATGGGTCTTGAATATGACAATAAAGATAAGGACAACAGTCCGAACAATGTCAATCAGTTAAGCGCTATACATGATACACACTTTGTGATCATGTCTCAAAAGTGACATGACTGACTGGGCAGAAGATTATCCTGCAGTAGGTTGCCATTGCTTTCTGCGGTAGACTGGTTGCTGACCAAGGCTATAGGACCCAATCTGTCCCATTATTTAATCCATAACTGGAGGGAAGAGATGAATTAATACCTTTTATAAGGGTATTTGCGTGCAAGGAATTAAACTGGAATTTGAACTCGGCTCTCTGATTTGTCATTCCGAGTTGATGTCCATTGCACCACAACACACGTCCACACAATATAAATACGGTAAATAGTTACATAGGCAGATGTTGATGAAAGATGCGGAGGAAAGAATTCGAAAAGCTGCAGGCTTCTACCAAATTGGGATCTTATGGCAAGAGCACATAGCTAACAAAAAGGTAATGGGGAAATCTAAGCAAACTGATTTGCAAGACAGAATCACAGGGAAGAGGTGTAAGATGATTGGTCATATGTTGCGGATGCAATCAAAAAGACCAGTGAGCAGGGTCCTGGATATGACAATAAACTGCATCCAGTAGCAAGGCCTCTGATTGGGAGGTTTTGAGAAGCATGGAACCACCTCCTAATTGTTGTTGGTCAACCCTGACCCAGAGTGGTAGCACCTGTTAGGGTCCCAGCTATGAGCAAATAGTTAACCTTCAAACTGGGTTCAAAATACTATGAATGTCTAAAAAAATAGACTTTTATAGAAAAATATACATTTTCGAAGGAAAAAATATTGCCATAATACAGTTTTCTAAAATATAAAAATATAAATCTTAAACCAAAATCTGGCTAAATCAACTTTCTCACTATAACTGAACATTTAAATAATACCTTAAAACCTCAACCTTTTCTTATTAAATAACCCACATAGGTGTTGATATGCCATTAAGCAAAACTCAAGCTCAAGACCAGTGAGGACCTTTAAATTGGAAGCCAGATAGAGAGGCTGTAGATGAAGAAGCAGACCATTCAAAACCTGGAGAAAGACTGCAGAATAAGACTTTGCTGAAACAGGGACAACATGGAAATAAGCTGCAGAATAAGCCCAGGATTGTGCTTGATGGGGATCTCTTGTTGCCTAATGTTCTGTGCGGAATGACAAGGACTATAGAGATAATATAATTAATATAAAAAGATTTCTTTGTTTTTGTTATGGGGAAACACACCTATTCCTCAGATAATGGACTCTCCCCCCCTATATTAATAAGAGTTAACAGGAAGTTAATGAGAGAAGTTCTTGGAAAGTTCTAGGGAGTTCTTTAGAGTTCCATTGGAGTTCAGTAGAACTACTAGTTAGTTCCAGTTTGGACATAGTTGGACTAAAACAGTTGATATTAGTTGACAGAATAAGCCCAGGATTGTGCTTGATGGGGATCTCTTATTGCATAATGTTCTGTGCGAAATGACAAGGACTATAGAGATAATATAATTAATATAAAAACATTTCTTTGTTTTTGTTTTGGGGAAACACACCTATTCCTCAGATAATGGACTCTCCCTCCTATATTAATAAGAGTTAACAGGAAGTTAGCGAGAGAAGTTCTTGAGAAGTTCTCAGGAAGTTCTAGGGAGTTCTTTAGAGTTCTATTGGAGTTCACTAGAACTACTAGTTAGTTCCAGTTTGGACATAGTTGGACTAAAGCAGTTGATATTAGTCGGCAGTTAATTGACAAATAAGGAGTCAGTTTTCAGTGGACGATTACCAAGTTGCTAACATTTTGGGTGCGTTAAGTCGATTAGCAACCGACATGGCCCGATTATAGCCTTCAGTGCAAAGACTACTCCACAACAGTTTTAAAATTTAGTTTTCCTTCACCTTCAACCCTATACTTTTCTCTCTTCTAATAACTATATAACTTCAACATCTGCAATTAATTATTTGTGTGTCTTAATTATTTGTGTGTCTTATCTTGTCAAAACCAAAATGCCAACTCCTCTAACCAGTCCCCCCCCCCCCCCGCCCCGACACCAAAACAAAGTGAAAACAAGGCGGGGCATGAAAATTGAGTTCTCAACCCTGATTATCACCCACTGAAAATTTACCTTAGCTTGATGTATATTTGACTATACAAGTCATCTGCAAGTTCCAGACAGAGTTGGAGTAGTGTGGGTGGTGGAGCTACTAAAGATGACACTAATTCATGAGGGGCTTGTCCCAACACCTCAAATTGCTACCAAACCCAAACATTAACCTGAAAACTCTCAAGTCATGTTCTTAAATGGCCTTGTCAGATTGAGACTTTCATATGTATGTCATGTATGGTGTCAAACCCGTTCAGAAAACTGTCAGCTTGACACAACCGCTTTCCCAGACCACTGGTTAAAAATGGCTTTGAGTGAAACAGTAGATAGTTGCCTAATAGGTGTACAGGGTGCACTCGACAAATTGTCATCTAAATTACACAAAAATTAAAACAACATTGACATCTCATTTATCAGTTAGTTAGTTAAGTGCCATACGTGAAACATGCTTGGGCAATCATGTCTTAAAAGAGATATGACTGACTGGGCAGAAGATTATCCTGCAGTAGGTTGTCATTACTTTCTGTGGTCGACTGGTTAACAACCAAGACTATAGAACCCAATCTGTCCTGTTATTTGGCTCATAGCTAGAGGAGGAAGAGATGTATTATATTAAGTAGTAATTAGTGGGGGATCCATTTATTACTTTATTACAATAGAAAACCGATCCCCCATTTTATGCCCAGCAGAAACTTTAATCATGTTTCCAACTATTATATTCAGTCAGTCAGTTAAGTGTCATACATGAAACACGCTTGGGCGATCATGTCTCAAAAGAGACATGACTGAATGGGCAGAAGATTATCCTGCAGTAGGTTGCCATTGCTTTCTGTGGTAGACTGGTTGCTAGCCAAGGCTATAGAACCCAATCTGTCCTGTTATTTGATCCATAACTGCAGGGAAGAAACGGATAAATACCTTTCCCAAGGGTATTTGTGCATATATGATTGCAACGAATTCAACTGGAATTTGAACTCGGCTTTCCAATCTCTCGTTCCGAGTTGATATCCACTAGACCACAACGCACATCCCTCGTTTATCAAAATTACCTTAAACAGTAAATTTATTCAATTAAATCACATTGGCTTCAACCAATGACTCTAGATGATTTTGGAATCCCCTGCAAACCTTCTGGATGGTCTCCTTGTTGAATGCTACCATAATTCTTGCTTTTAGTTCATCTTTGGTGCTACAAGGAGTTTTGTTGGTCTCTCACTCAACTGTGCCCTACACATAATAATCAAGTGAGTTGCATTCTGGGTAGTTAAGTAGCCAGATGTAAGAGATGTAATTGCAGAAATTGTCTGACAGTTAAGCTTGTGTGGCATGGCACAGAATCCTGTTGCCAGACATAGGGTATCCCAGCAGTCAACCTCCTGGCTCAAAGTAAGAATACTTCCCCAAGACACTTGATGTAGGCCTCCATGTTGAATCTGAGGCCCTGTGAGAAGACGAATGGAAGCATAACTTTGCCATCACCAATTGACTGGATATAGCATTCAACACTTTTTTTTTCCAAATCTTCTGCACTGTGCTTTTTTGATCTCAGATGGAACCCAACTGACCCTACTAGACTGTGCAGTCATCAAAAACAAACAATGTATATGCAAAAATTAAAAATATAAAAAGGCAACCATTTCCCCATCACACCCTGTAGATCAGTTATCATCCAGTTCACTTTCCTTCTTGGTCTTTTGAACGGGAGTAGGGGTCTGGTCAACCTGTGTACCAATTTGTAGTAGACTGACCGTCGGGGTAGTGATTTTAATAGTGAAGAAAAGGTTGGTTGGCTAAACCACCACAATTATAAATAAAATAACTCAAGGCACAATGCTATGAATATAACAACATTGTATTAAGTAAGGTTACAGAAATGAATGATTCACAAATTCAAGATGTCTCGAAAAGTGTTCTCTCTTAGATATTAAAGATATTGTTTGAATATTCATGTTAGGAGAGTCCCTGAAAAAAGAAATAATGTTTGTACTGAATATTAGTGGATATAATAATACATGTATTGAAATGTTCTTATAGAATCGAGAGAAATATATTTATATGTTTAATTGCTGGATAATTAGTAATTTGTGTGAGTTGGAAGAGACGAATGGTTCTCGGTCTTAAAACTCCGAAAACATATTCCAACTGGTTAGACACACGTGGAAATTAGTTTATATATTTCTTGATAAACGTGGGGGGGGAAAAAGAAAGCTTCACGTACAGTCCTTACGTAAGTGTGTGTGTGGGTATATGCGTATGAACGTGTGTGCATGACGATGTATGTATGTACGTATGTATGTGCATGTAGAAGTGATTCTACAGGTCTATTACGTGTTTCCAGTTTCTTTAAAGTCTTTGCAGTCTCTTTCACTCCCAGTAACCCCTTGCGTCTTAGTGGCATTATCACCTTGCTTGAAGTGAACTGATTAAAAAAAGTAGCTTAAGAAAATATCCTCATGGATACTAAAAAGAATAACCAATACTGGACTTAAGAAAGCTATTTTCCTAACAAATATTTTTTAGAGAACAATTTTCTGAATTAGTAGTACAATCTGCTTGGTCAATGAATGCCAAATGTTTCCTTATAAGGAAACAGCTAATATTACCATTACAATTGTCATCTTCATCGTCTTTAAAAAAAAATAATGCAACTATATATTGTTACATGTAAGGTTGATAAGAAAAGAGTGCTTGGAGAATTTAACACTTGCAAGACATATTGAAAGTAAGAAGGGAACGGGACAACTTCCTATTATTCTTGGACTCTTAGTCTGCAGACTGATACATATAATACACACTAAAATAAAATAATGGGTCTATTTTAAACATGGGTATCCACTAAAAATGATGGTTAAAATATTAAAAAATATCAGATTAAAAATAAATCCCTTTATATATATATATATATATATATATATATATATAATGTGACACATATCTGACACAATCCTTTCTAATATAATAAAATCCACTGTGCATTCATTTGTGTGTATATTTCCCTCCTGTCACACTCATGGAGAGAAAGACAATAGGAAACTTGCATTAGCTCAGTTTATTCTTTTTACTACGAGTTATTAAAACTCTTGTTGTGTGTTTGGTCTTTAACAGTGTCTTATTTTATTTTTTTAATATAATTATGTTGTCAAGTACTAAAAAAAAAAATATATATATATAATCTTTTCTATTATAATAAATACCGTTGTGTGTATATATATATATATCCCTCCTCTATATATATATATATATATATATATATATATATATATTTTTATTTTTTTTATTTATTTATTTATTTGCTCTACTATTGTATTGAGCGCTTTAGTGTTAGGGTTCTCGTCTTGGGTTTTTTCTTTAAACGAGTATTTTGAAGTATGTTCAAGTACTTCGTTGATTTCTTTTTTTATTTCCATTTTTTCCCCTCTGCATTTATACTCGGTGGGTTTTTTTCAAGATGGGTTTAATAATAAAGTAATTATTAATATTATTATTATTAGATATATATATATATATATCCATCCTCTCATATATATATATATATATATATATAGTCATTCGCAGACAGATCTGTTTCGCTGTATCACAGCGCATCAATACAGTTAAACTCCGATTGCTTTTTAACCCAGGATTGAAACCCGACCGAATTGGCGTCAGTCGGAGATTCTACCTCTGGGCTATGGCCGTTCGGTGAAAGAAGGCAGACTTTTTAGCACATAAATTATCATTATATGCACCCAATAGCCAGAGTGCTCTAATTCATTTTATATATATATATATATATATATATATATATATATATATAATCTCCCTCTTGTCTTGCTTAAGGGTTTGGATTATTTTGTTGATTTTTCCTATGTCTAAATGTAATATACTTAATAGTAGGTATATAAATATATACATGTTGCCATCATTTTAGACAGCATATCAATATAAATATTTTAACATCATTTTTTTACAATATGGGCCCACATATATATATATAAAGGGTGATTGAAAACTAACTACCTATTTTATGAGTATGAGTATGAGTGGCCAGCCAGAAGTCATAACTGAACACCCTGTGAATATTTTCTTTGGAATTGGTTAAAGGAGCAAGTCTATTATACCAAACCAAGTCTTTGGAAGAACTTGGAGGGTGAATATAAGAAGTTACCTTTGAAAAATGAGACCAACTTTTGTCTGAGAATTGCATTGGAATTTTGAAAAAGACATTTTAAATGCCTTTATCAGATGTTATGTCCAGATGTTTTCACTGTAACATATGTGACCTCAACTTTAACCTAATAAATGCCAGTCTGATTAGAAAAATATTTAGTCAAAAGAAAATGTATTGAAAGTGCACCAATCTTGCAAATCCAGTAGAATTTGACAACTTCAGTTAGGAAAATAAAAAATTCATGCTGTAGTATCTTAAAGATATTTATTACGTCTTTCTCAAAAAGTGTCAATGCATCTATAAATTAATATATAATATATATATTACAATTTATAGTATATAAATTATATATTATATATATAATTTGAATAGTTATAATATAATGATATAATTGAATATTTATATATTATAAATTTATATAAAGTATAAATACATCTGGCAGTGTCAACAGCAAAATGATGAGCTAGCTGCCATTTTAGTATTTCAATTAATTCACACAGGTTGGTCTCCCTCGTTATGGCATGAAGACCACCTAATATAGGAAAGTGGGACTTGTTGTTCGAACAGCTTTTGTAAAATTGTCTCCAGTTTTGTTTAGACACTATTCTTTCCCTACAAAGTTTGGATGTGCAGTTGCATTCATTGTGTCACGGTGTACCGAGGCCGTGGCCTGTTGTCACTTTTGTCAGGATTGATCCTGGTCTGAGAACAAGCTGTCAACCCACACTCATCAGTTGTTGATGGCGTTGACACAGCAGCTGGCCTTTGGGTTGACTTCTGCAGCTGTAATCTCTCTTACTCACATTATGGTTTTCGATCTTAAGAGAGTTAAGCTGAATTATCGCTGGGGTATCTCAGCCAAGCTAAACCAAGTTTGATATGCCCGTAAAAAAACTAAAAAACCCCAGTAAAATCAGTTATTGAAAATCGCCTGAAGACACCACTCATGGTAGAAACCTAGGTCATGTAATAACTCGTTTACAAATGGAAAAAATTTGAAAGTTCTACAATACAATTGTATTGAACACTTTTTAATACAAATGTGCACTGGTCTACTTTTATCCTGACCAAAAAGTAAGTAATTAAACAAACGAAGAGAGATCATAAGTATGTGTCGCCATAGAAAAAATATAAATTACAATAATTGTCCTATTCTCCCAATTAATCCTGATAAAAAAATTGCAAACCCTGCTAACCCTAGGCTCAGGCCACATACCTCCCACTACTAAGGAAGAATTACTACTGGCTCCTTCCCCCAGCCCAACCCAAAGAAAAATCCAATACATCCCAACCCCTTCGTTTAACTAAACTAACCTCTGGGCTTAGAATTTTCTTCATTCTCTGTTTAGAATGGGTCGAATAATGCATGCCTTAAAATGACATGTTGGCTATTTCCTCACTAAGTTTTATCTGAATTTACAGATATATATATATAAAGTAAGTAAGTAGCTAACCTATTTATTTGATCTGCTATTGTATTGAACGCTTTACGTGTTAGGTTCCTCGTTTCGGGATTTTTTTTCTTTCGACTAGTACTTTGACTAATGTTCAATTGCTTAGTTCATTTCTTTTTTGTTTCCATTTTTTTCCCCTCCGCATTTATACTCGGGTTTTTCAAGACGTGTTCAAAAATAAATTTACAGTTTATTTATATATATATATATATATATATATATATATATATATATGTGAGAGAGAGAGTGATATTTTGAGATCAGGAGTAGACTGCCCAGGTCAGCAAATCATTTAATTTTCTTTTCACACTGAACTGTCTGCAATTGATTTCTATCTTCTAGCATTTCTGGCCATTAGCAATTATGTCACAACTAGTTTTGGAAATATTATTATACTTTACCGTAAATAGTTGCCAGTACAGGTGTCATGTTGACATGAGAAGCCTGTCATTGTTTATTAAATATCATTGTGGACAAGATGTAATGGTCTTATCCAACATGTTTCTCTGTCTGCCAACCGACTTTAAGCATAATCAATCCAATTTTGTTTCCTAAGAGACAAATTTTCTTGACAGACATAAACAGACTATTTAGCGTTTTCCAAAGTTTCAAGATAATTTAATATTTAATATGCATTGAGTTTTTTTTTTTTTTACTGCAATATGTTTTGTCAGTGGTCAAACAGAAAAAATTATTGCCCAAGATCAAAATCAGTATTAGCAATAATGTTACAGAAATTAAATTTAACTAATTACAACAGTAATCTATATTATAATAAGAGCTGTGTGTGTCCCTCTGTTGTCTTCTTCTTCATGTGCCATGTCCCTTCAGAACATAGGTGATCATAGACTTCCACTAGGCTCTGTCTCTTGTCAGTAATTTGTGTGTTGGTATCTCTTCCAAGCCCCTCTCCATTATCCATTTGCTCAGACCTAAAAAGTACATTTCATGCTGCTTTCCCCTGTCTCTTCTTTCATTTATCCAACCTGTGAGTATCAAGTTCTCCAGGCCCTCCTTCCTCATTATGTGTGTCAGTAACCTCATTTGTCTCTTCCTGATATTTATTATCAGTTTTCTTCTCGGGTGCAATACTTCATCATTGCACACATACTCTGTCCATGGTATCCTCAGCATCCTTCTGTCAAATCACATTTCTGCTGCCTCAAGCCTCTCCTTCATCTTTGATGAGATCATCCAGCATTCACTTCCATGCAGAAGGACAGATATCACATAGCAATCCAGCAGTCTTTTCTTTGTTTCTAATGAGATCTTCCTGTTACTCAGGCTAGCTTCTGAAATGCGTCTTTGGCAATGCCAATGCGTCTTTGGATCTCCGTGTCGCATTTTCCATCCGCTGTCAAAACACTTCCCAGGTATTTGAATTTTTTTACTTGTTTTATTTTAGATTCTCCAACTTGCAGTTGGTATATTGGTCTCCTCATTTTGCTGACGACCATACATTCAGTTTTCTTGAGGTTTATGCTCAACCCTTTCTTTTCACTTTCTTTTGCTAACTTCTGTAGATGGTCCTGCATTTTCCTTTACATCTGTCACAAGGTCTTATTAGTGAGAAGCCAGATAGGTCAATCTTTCTTTCTTGAAAGACGTGTGAGATAAGTGGAGGAGGTTGACTGATATTTGCTACTGTGGTTAAGTCTTTTGATGTCTTGGGAGGGAGGAGAATGTGTTTCATTTCACTGAAACTGTATGTTTACATGTATGCTTGTGTTTATATATGTATGTATGTCTTTCTTTTTCTCGCTGAAATCAATGGTCCTGGGCATGACGGTAAATTGCATCTGGCAGCAAGGCCTCTGATTGGGAGGTTGTGAGGAGCATGGAACCACCTCTTACTTGCTGTTGGGATCCTGGCTATAGGCAGATAGTTGACCCCCAAACTGGTGAAAACACTATGAAAGTATACAAATACACTTGTATATATATATATATATATATATATATATATATATATATATATATATATAAATAGACTTTTAAAGAAAAATATACATTTTTGAATGAAAAATATTACCAACAATACATTTTTGAAGGAAAAGATATTGCCATAACACATTTTTGAAAGAAAAGAATTCTCAGCAAA
The DNA here is from genome assembly GCA_037127315.1 of Ascarosepion bandense. Lineage (NCBI taxonomy): Eukaryota > Metazoa > Mollusca > Cephalopoda > Sepiida > Sepiidae > Ascarosepion > Ascarosepion bandense. Next base: position 836,175 of record JBBBDQ010002187.1, read on the forward strand.
ACATTTTTTCGTACAAAACTAGAAGACATTTTCAGTTTTCTAAAATAAAAAAGAATAAAAACAAAAAATTTTCATTAAAATCTGAGAAAATCAACCTTCTTATAATAAATGAACATTAAAAAAAAATACCTTGAAACCTCACCTTTTTGCCATTGGAAAACCCACAGAGGTGTTGATATGCCGTTAAACAAAACTCAAACTCCATTCACTGAAATCAAATCTTTTCCATAGATGTTAGGTATTTTTATGTTCCCTTATTTCTTTGGTCCTGGGTATGACGGTAAACTGCATCTGGCAGCAAGGCCTCTGATTGGAGAGGTTGTGAGGAGCATGGAACCACCTCTTAATTGCTGTTGTGCCCAGGTCCACTCTGACCTGGAGTGGTAGCACCTGTTAGGGTCCCAGCTATGGGCAAATAGTTGACCCCCAAATTGGTGTCAAAATGCTATGAAAGTATTTATCAACAAAAATTTTGTGAAAAATTTTGAAAAAATGTTACCAACAAAACCTTAATTGAAAGAAAAAATGTTACCAACAAAACCTTTATTGAAAGAAAAATGTTACCAACAAAACTTTATTGAAAGAAAAATGTTACCAACAAAACTTTATTGAAAGAAAAATGTTACCAACAAAACTTTATTGAAAGAAAAATGTTACCAACAAAACTTTATTGAAAGAAAAATGTTACCAACAAAACTTTATTGAAAGAAAAATGTTACCAACAAAACTTTATTGAAAGAAAAATGTTACCAACAAAACTTTATTGAAAGAAAAATGTTACCAACAAAACTTTATTGAAAGAAAAATGTTACCAACAAAACTTTATTGAAAGAAAAATGTTACCAACAAAACTTTATTGAAAGAAAAATGTTACCAACAAAACTTTATTGAAAGAAAAATGTTACCAACAAAACTTTATTGAAAGAAAAATGTTACCAACAAAACTTTCCCCTCCAAAAAAATAAACAAACAAAAACAATAAAACAAATAAACTAAATAAAACAAATCAAAACAATTTTCAGCATTAAATGACCTAATGAAGGTTGATATGCTGGTTAAATGGACCAACCAGCCAACCAACCAACCAACCATCCTTATTTCTTTCTTTTGCCAAATCCCTGTTTTATGAATGGTTCTTTTAATAACAATTTAAAAAAAAAGTAATTCTGCAAAGATGTTAATTCATTTTATTCATTGTAATTGGATTTTTATTTTAAAGACTTTTATTTCCCGTCATTATTTCTTTCATATTATCACTAAAATCAAGTATTGTCTTTTATATTTAAACTTAACTTTAACAAAATATTTCCATGGCAATCATAACTCATGGGATATCAATGAACAGATTTTAAATTGGCAACTTTTTCCATTTCACTGAAACAGATGTTAAACTCTTTCATCTTTCCATCTTTTTTTTTTCTTTTTTTCTTTCTTTAAATATTTTATTCCCTGAAACCGAGTAGCCTCTCTGATGTGTCTTTTAGTCTCTTGTTTATGAATTAACTAAGAAACTAAAGGAGGGCGATGCTGAATTAGAATAAGATTAATATTAATATTAACCACCACAGACAACCGCACCTCCCCCCCATTAGCATGAAACAGGCTTGCCTCCCAGAGAGTAAATCACTACGCCTGCTTGGACTGACACTCTCAGCGGACCTCAAGTGGAATGACTACATCGAATCCATTGCTAAATCCGCAGCTATGAAAGTCGGCTCTCTGTACAGGGCCCAGAAATTCTTTCCGCCTGAATCTATCCTGCAATTATATAAATCCACCATCCGCCCGTGTATTGAGTACTGCTGCCACATCTGGTCGGGTGCCCCTTCTATTCTCCTCGGGGTTCTTGACAAAATACAGCGAAGAATCTGTAATGTGATTGATACCGACTTGGCTGACCGCCTGCAGTATCTCTCTCACCGGCATGACGTGGCTTCCCAGTGCCTCTACTATAAATACTTTCATCGCTTCTGCTCTTACGAACTTAAATCACTGGTACCTCCTAGATGTGAATTTGCACGAGATACTAGATTGGCAACTAGGTCCCACCCTTTTACAGTGAAATCGATGAAATGTAACCGCAATTTCTACTCCAACAGCTTCTTTCCTCACACTTCCCGCCTGTGGAATTCCCTTCCGCATGCTTGCTTCCCCGACGGCTATAACCTTCAGGAGTTTAAATGTAAGGTCAATAGACACCTCCTAACACACTAACTCTCACCCACTCTCCCCAACTCTCTCCCTATGTACATCCTAAGTTGTCTACCACCCTCCTTCTGACATTTCCCATACCCAATCCCTCTATGTAACCCCCTGCGCTATAGTGGCAGTGGAATGCCTTGCTTGGGGTGACACAATTAAAAAAAATATATATAAATGTTATATTTGGAAGTTTGAGTTTTGTTTAAATAACCCACAGAGGTTGCTATGCAGCTAATGCCAAAAAGATGAGGCTTTATGGTTGTTTTTTCATGTTTGGTTATAGTGAGAAAGTTGATTTAGTCAGATTTTGATTAAAAATTTATTTTATTTTTTTTTATTTTAGAAAACTGAAGATATCTTCTAGTTTTGTATTCAAAAATGTATTGTTGGTAATAATTTTTTTCCTTCAAAAATGTATTGTTGGAAATATTTTTCCTTAAAAGTCTATTTTTATGTATATATTTCTATAAAAGTGTATTTTTATACTTTCATAGTGTTTTGATGCCAGTTTGGGGGTTAGCTGTTTGCCCATAGCTAGGACTGTAACAGGTGCTACCACTCTGGGTCATTGTGGACCTGGGAACAACAGCAATTAAGAGGTGATTCCATGTTCCTCATAACCTCCCAATCAGAGGCCTAGCTGTCGGATGCAGTTTACCGACGTACACAGGACCTATATTTGGTAGATAACCTATTTTTTTATTAAACAATGTAACCGATGTCTACAGGACTAGGTGATCAAGATTTAATGAAGATGTTGCGCCTTTCATTTGGGTTCATAGTCAGTAATCAGTATTTAGTAGTAAGCGAACTAGTGAAAATGGGAAATATTGAAATAGTCAAGTCCTATTATTCATCACAGAAAACTCTTAAATGGCAATATTTGCAATGCATTTTCATCTGAGTCCAGCTTACAGCCATATCACATTGAATACACCGGTTCTCGCTCGATCACCGAAGTTAAGCAATGTTGAGCCTGGTCAGTACTTAGATGGGTGACTGCTTGAGAATACCAGGTGCTGTAAGTGATTTGTGATACACGCTTGGGCAATCATGTCTTGAAAGTAAAATGACTGAATGGGCAGAAATTTTCCTGCAGTAGGTTGCCATTACTTTCTGCAGTAGACTGGTTGCTAACCAAGGCTACAGAACCAATCTATCTTGCTATTTAACCCATAGCTGGAGAGAGAAGAGACTGATTATCTAATCTAAGCTTATTTATAAATGGAACTTTGTCTGCATGTGTGTCTGGTTGTGTGTGTGTCTCCATTACCTATAGACTCTGAAACGGCTGAACCAATTTTCTTGAAAATTTACACAGTTGTACTATAAGCATCTGCAAGTGTTCTTAGCTAGGTTTTGTGTCGAGGTACCCCCGATAAATATGGGAAATCGATAATCGAAAAAATCATGTTATAGAAGGAGTGGTCCGATTTTAATCAAATTTGATACACTCATAGACAAAGACATAAGAAACGATATTCAGAAGTTTCAAGGTTGCAGTTCTTACAATCGTGCAAAAAGCTTTCATTACACCCAAGCAACGCCAGGCTATACTGCTAGTGTGTTATAATTTGTTTAGTTTTCTGATAATTTTTTTTTTTTCAAATTAATTTCTCATTCTCTGAAACCAAGTGAGATTTTACAGTTTGTAAAGCTGATCAACTGGTTTGGTTTTGTTTTTATTTGTTTTCCAAAATTTTAAAATTCAAGAATGCTCATAAATATTCATCAGAGTAGGCAATCTATGGAAGACACCAAGTGACACAATTCACTGTCTAATAACTGAAAGTGAATAAATGATATTCTTGAATTATTATTTTTTTTCTTTTAATGTGTTTAATGTGTTTTTGTATACTTGATATTTTTCATAGCTTGCCTAGATTTTTCAGCTAAACTTTCTATTGTTATGAATTAATAAACTGATCCTTCACCAATTACTACTTATTAATATCTTAATACTAGCAGTATAGCCCAGCGTTGCTCGGGTGTAATGAAAGCTTTAAAACTAATCCATGGACCTGGAGCTCAGACTCTTTGGATGTTGGCACAAAAGACTAAAAGCAATAGTTGTTTCCAGTTAAAGTGAAACTGTAGACTGAAAGAAAAATGAATGGATGTAAGTCAAATTTTGATTTCCAGGTATCGATATCAAATAAGTTTTTTTCGTCATAAACTGAATTTTTAAGACTAAATAAGTCCTCTGAGTAAATGGTATCATGACTAAGAACTACAATTATACCTACTTAGAGCCAAATCTGAAGCAAAAACTAAAGTAAAAGGGCTGAAAAAATACAGACATACAGGCAGATAAACAGATACACACACACAAACATCTTGCCGGTTTTATATATATATATATATATATATATATATATATTATCGATTTTCTGTACTATTGTAAGAACTGCAACCTTGAAACTTCTGAATATTGTTTCTTATGTCTTTGTCTATGAGTGTATAAAATTTGATTCTTAAATTAAAAAAATCTGAAAAACCAATAACATTTTTACTCTTGTATATAAATAATTGTTACAAAATGAAATCCTTCCATTTGCTTTGATAAAATCCCTCAGAGGACAAAATGCATCAGCAAAGATAAACTTTTTTTGTTTTTATTTATATATATTCACCCACAACTATATACATAGCCTTCTATATTTAACCATAGAAGGAGTGTCCCTCCTGCTGATTGGTTGATAAAGAATATGACTCATCATTCATTTAAAGTTATCTGATTGGTCATTTGGATGCCACCCAATGTGGTTAAACCAATTAGTCATGTTTGAGCCCAAGCAAATACAGTTGATTTTATTCCCTGCTTTTCTGCTCTAGCCACCATTGGATATGCTTTCGATATCAAAGATTACAGATATTTCTACCATCAATATTTATATGGATTTTACAATGTGCTTTTTTGTGAGAAGAGCCTTTTATCCTGAATTAAAATTCAACAATGATTCAACTCTTCAAATATCAGTTGGAATAAGCAAGCTTTGGCCAAAAAAAAAGCATTCATTTTAAACTTGCTATGGTTATCATTATACTTATAACTAACAGCTTGTGAGATCTGCACTCTTCTCTTCTGTCTAATCTTCTGTTTCCAGTAATGAATATAGGAATTGACTATTTAAAAATTTCCCCCACTTTCACTAAATTTATGCTAAAACAATACACTATACTTAAAATTTTTCTTCTTCTGCATGCTGTATCTCTTCAGAAAATTGGTGATCATAGCTCTCCACAACTTCCTGTATTTTGTAGATCTTAGCTACGTTTGTCTTTTTGCTATTTTTCCTAATCCCTGTTCTGCAAACCATTTATTCAAGCTAGTTTATTCACTGTTTTCCTCTGTCTCTCTTGCTTTCAGTACATCTTGTGTGTGTTAAATTTTCCAAACTCTTTCTTCATTATGAATCCAACAAATTTCAACTACCTGTTTTTGATTTTAAGTATAGTTGTCTTTTTTGTTTCCATTTTCCTTAAATCTTTGTTGTTGCGCACATGTTCAGTCCATGTTATTCTCAGTATCCTTCTGTAGAACCACAGTTTTGTCTCTTCTTCATCTGTGAAGAGATTGTCCAGCATTCATTGCCACTTAGAAGGACCGATAATACTCCAGGACTATGTCTTTGTTTCTAACAAAATTTTCCTGTTTCTTAACACGTTCTCTCCCAAGCCTCATTTCCCCAGCCGTCCCAGGGTCCCAATGCTATAGCTTAATTAATTTTGGTCCAATCGACTTTGTTTTAACATTGTTTATTATCTGAGGCAAGAATATCAGATGTAGTATTTATTATGCATGATCCATCTGTGTGTCATTTGGTATCAGAGTTCAATTTCCAACTCAGAGTCCTACATAATCAACTCATTGATTCTTGGAAAATTCCCAATATACAAGTCTTGCATAAACACTTTCTAGATTCAAAAATATTTAAGTTGTAGGTGGGTAGCGTAGTTCCAATTTATCAAAATCTCATAAACAATCAATCATACCATCCAACTCTCAATAATCCTCTGGAACCCATTCTTAATTGCTGTTATTACCAGATCCACCCTGACCCAGGGCAGTAACACCTGTTAGGGTCCCAGCTATGGGCTAATAGTTAACCCCCAAAACTGGGGTCAAAACAATGAAAGTATAAAAATAGACTATTATTGTAAAAATTCCAGAAATTCATTTTTGAATGGTAAATTTCATTTTTTTGAATGGTAAATTTCATTTTTTTGAATGGTAAATTTCATTTTTTTGAATGGTAAATTTCATTTTTTTGAATGGTAAATTTCATTTTTTTGAATGGTAAATTTCATTTTTGATTGAAAAGAAATATTGCCGCAATACATTTTTGATTGAAAAGAAATATTGCCGCAATACATTTTTGATTGAAAAGAAATATTGCCGCAATACATATTTGATTGAAAAAAGATATTGCCGCAATACATATTTGATTGAAAAAAGATATTGCCGCAATACATATTTGATTGAAAAAAGATATTGCCGCCAATACATATTTGATTGAAAAAAGATATTGCCGCAATACATATTTGATTGAAAAAAGATATTGCCGCAATACATATTTGATTGAAAAAAGATATTGCCGCAATACATATTTGATTGAAAAAAGATATTGCCACAATACATATTTGATTGAAAAAAGATATTGCCGCAATACATATTTAATTGAAAAAAGATATTGCCGCAATAAATTTTTGAAGAAAAAAATGTAGCAATGTATCTGACTTTCAACAAAACCCACTTATTTCTTACAAATAATATGTATTCAATTCATACAAATCTACTGAAAAAATTTGTCGGCATTAAATAACCCATTAAGGTTGATATACTGTAAAACAAACAAAACCAATAATCTTCATAGAAAAGAAATTGGAAAACAATCCACTGGAGGACCATGTGGACCTTGCAGACATCCAATTATGATCGTCTAGTGGATCATGTGGGAGCCAATATGTTACTACTTTTGTTTTATGCCCAGTACCATTTGGTCTGATTTAAAAAACCTAGATGTGCAGATGGTGTAATAGATAGTGGCTCAGAATGAGAAATCAGACAGCCAGGTTCAAATTACAGTTAGATTGGTTACATTCACCTGCATGCAAATACTGTTGTGGAGACAACCAATAAATTCACTACAATAGCAATCTGAGATTAGCCTTTTGTTTATACTGTTCCATAGAAGGCGCACATCTGTGTGACAAAATTGGTTTATTTCAAAGTTAATGGATACTAGTGGAACCTGTGGAATTACCACGGAAGGATAATTATGATTTCCTGGAAAAATTCCTTGTCATACTACAAATGATAGTAACGTCTTCAAACATAAAGGTATTGGATGATAAAATAATGATAACACTGAGTGTAATTTTATTAAAATATCTATAAAAGTCATGTCCATAGAAGCTAATTTATTGTAATCTTATATTAATAGCAGAACCCGTGGAATTTCTACGGAAGGATAATTTTACTTTGTCATACTATAAATGATAGTAACGTCTTCAAACATAAATGTATTGGATCATAAAATAACGATAACACAGTGTAATTTTATTAAAATATCTATAAAAGTAATGTCCATAGAAGCTACTTTACTTTAATCTTATATTAAATGGCGTATGCACAGACCATAACCAACATACTGTACGCTATTTTGTGAGAGATTTTGAAAGAGAAAAATTTTTTTTTTTATGACTGAAAAATCATGGCTCCTGTGTCTATTGTAAACAGAAAAAACCAACTGAGTAATGGCCAAGGGTGTAGAGGCCAGAAATTGTTATTAGGTCGCAGGATTCGACAACAAACCTACCCATTTTTACTATATTGTACAGCACACACACATATGCATGCACGCAATTACTGCTTCAACCACCAGCTTAAACTGCTACTGATACGGTAATGCTATAGGCTTTCTCCTTCTACTCTCTCACTCTTTACTACTCTTCCGTTTGGCAAAGGTGAGAAAAAGGCTGAGAAGAGTAGCATTTATAGATTATAAAAAGATAGAGGGGAAGGAAAAGATCGTGTAGAGAGTAAGTGTAACGGACGGAGAAACTTAGTAACTAACTAAGGAAGGAACAAGCAGAATTATTATATGATTCTGTTCGGCAAAGGTGAGGGAAAGGCTGAGGAGAGTAGCATTTATAGATTATAAAAAGATAGAGGGGAAGGAAAAGATCGTGTAGAGAGTAAGTGTAACGGACAGAGGAACTAAGTAACTAAGGAAGGAACAAGCAGAATTATTATCTGATGAACAAATAAAACTGACCCTTATTCATTCGACAGATTATCAGTGTCTGTTATTTTTGGATATTTTATTTTGATAATTCTGTCTATTAAATGTTCACATGGAAACCTTCTCTTCTCCAGAATTCCAATTATATAATGACTGACATGCCAAAATATATAAAGATTCTTTTTTTTTTTCTTATAATCTCTACTAATTGGTAACACAATGTTAGTTTTGTCATTGATAGCTAGTTAAGTATAAAATAATACCGACTAACCATTGTCTACATTTGTATATAAAGTCAGGCGTTAACAAGAAACAAAAATTTTTTTTCTTACTATCATGAAAGAAAATAAACAAATCTTTGTTTATTTTCTGTTGGCTTTTGTTTTAATCATTTTCACCCCAAGCAAGGCAATAAAGCCACTAAAATGCAAAGGATTACCAATTGTTAGAGAATACGGGAAAGAAAACATTATCAAAAAGAGAGAACTATAAAAGAACAATAACAAAAAAGATAGAAAATAACAATTGACATTGCATTTAAATTTTTAGAGATCAAAGTTGACTGGAAGCAAAAATCTGGAAGAGAGTTCCACAAGTGAGAAGTGCAAGAGAAGAAACTGTTAACATAGAACTTACAGCTTCATCTAGCCAATTCAACTGTAGACTGATAAGACCTTTTAGTCAGTCAGTCAGTTAAGTGCCATAGGTGATACACACTTTGGGCGATCATGTCTCTTTCGCGACATGATGAACTGGGCAGAAGATTATACGGCAGTAAGTTGCCATTGCTTTCTGCAGTAGAATGGTTGCCAGCCAAAGCTATAGAACCCAATCTGTCCTATTATTTGACTCATAGCTAGAGGGGGAAGAGATGTTTTATATTATTAAGTAGTAATTAGTGGGTGATCAGTTTATTACTTCATGACAATATAAAACTGATCCCCGACTTCATGACCACTAAACCACTTTATGCCCAGTAGAAGATTTAATGATGTTTCCAACTATTATCTTCTGTCAGTCAGTTAAGTGCCATACGTGATACACACTTTGGGCGATCATGTCTTGAAACGGACATGACTGACTGGGCAGAAGATTATTCCGCAGTAGGTTGCCATTACTTTCTGTGATAGACTGGTTGCCAGCCAAAGCTACAGAACCCAATCTGTCCTATTGTTTAACCCATAACTGGAGGAAAGAGACGGATTGATACCTTTCCCAAGGGTATTTGTGCGTAAGTTAATGCAATGAATTCAACTGGAATTCGAACTCAGCTCCCTGCTTTGTCGTTTTGAGTCGCTATCCATTGCACCACAATGCACATCCTCAGTCAATCTAGTACTGCACTTAAATTCATAAAGTCTAGGTACCAAAGAGGAAAGCTCATCAGAACAATTACCATAAAAATATTTATAGAAAAAGCACAGGGAAGTTACATCACAGTGCTGGGAAATTGACTAAAACTGAGATGCTAGTTCAATACCAATAAAGTTGCCAATTCTTTGGATTATATCAGAGAATCTCCCCAAATATATAGCAGGAACACCAGACCTGATGTGGCAGAAATATTCAAAGCAAGACTGAATGGTAGACTTATAAATATGTCAAACAGATAGTCAGATTAAGTAAAAAATGGAATATGACTGCCATATCTGGGCTGGAGCTGCTCACACATGATTTTTTAGCCTTGCTAGAGGTTAAAATTGTTTGCAAGTTATTGTAGAGATTATTTTCCCCTCTGTAGCCTCTTTTGGAATCAGTGTCAATGTCACAAGCCTCTTTTATAATTTGAGCAATACTTAGAGAGTTCATCTTACTTTTCAATGCCTCTGAAATGAGTGTGATCCTCACTGAGCACCTCTTGCTTGCAATTTTATTTCAGACTAGCATCATAGCTTGGTGTTGACCATGCAACTCAGGACATTTTAGTAGTAGGAGAAGATGCCAATGAGAGGAGTAGATGGAAATCATTTATTGAAAGTTGGAAAGGAGAGCCGAGGCTGTTAGTAACCATTTTCAGCATTAAAAAATCTTTTGTTTTGCATAAACGTCATTTGATGTTTTGTGTGACATTGTAAACAACATTGCGTTTGTTATTTATTTCAAAATTACGGGGGAAAATATTTACATTTTTTGTGAACTAAATGAATTTAATATAAAAATAAAAATTATTTATTTTGTTTTATTGAAATTAGAAAAATACAAAAACTATTACGCTCTCAGTTCAGAAATTTTTTAAGAATATTTTAAAATGTAGACATTTAATTTTAGAGGAAAAAGTTATATTAATGCCACACGAATTACAGACAGTTGTTTTCCTGCATTAAATATTCAGTGAAAAAAAAAGCTTTATTTTATTTTCTGAAGTATGAAATATTAAATCTGAAAAAAAAAAAACTTAAATAATCAAATTAACCATTGGCACTTTTTTTGTTTTTTTCATATTTTGTTTTTGTTTGAAAAAACATTTTTTTTAAATATTTCTTTTGTTTTCAAAATTATTTCAAAATATTAATTTTTTTGTTGACCAAATGAATTTTTAAAACATCAGAATTAAAATTAATTATAAAGGCTCATTTTTTTTTTAAATAAAAAATATTGGTCGCGTTTGACACATGTGATTTGATTTCTGTGACTTAATTTCACAACCATCTTAGATCTTAAATGTTTTACGGAGCAAATGTAAACAATCAGCTCCATTGGCCAAAAAATGTGAAAGGGAAAATTGCTGAATTTAAACCCAAAAAGTATGTGTCGACCTGGCTTCCCTGTAGATATGTCTCCCTAGAAAGTTTGAATGGCGTAGCTTAAAAAATGTAGGCGTGCATAGGGAACAGTCACACACAGACCCACAGATTGCCTTTTATATAAATAGATTAAGGCAAACATATTAAATATCAGTAGATAACCAACAGACAAAAGATTTGAAAATGTACCCCACTCAACATCATAAAATAAATTCTGAAATATGTTTCTGATTTTTCATCCAAATTATTGAATGGGGTCAGATAACAATGGTGGGCAGAGTGGAATTGGCAAATCAGATTTATATTCTGAGTAAGTTGCATTCATTTGTGTGCTAATGATAAAAGGCAGAATCATGTCTTTAGGTCCTAAAGACATGAATCTTCCTTTTATCTTCCTTCCTCAGCAGTTGGATTAAATAGCAGGGTAGACTGGTACTCTAGCTTTGAGTGGTAGCCACTCTAGGAGAAAGACAACTCTGAATTTAAAATTATGTAGAAGGCAATGGAAGAATACTCAACTATTTAACCCATAATTGTGGGAAGAAGAAATCGAATCATGCTTTTACTAAAGTGAAAGCAAGTCTCAGTTAGGACTTGGACTAGATTCACTGACACCACTTTCTGTGCTGATAACTATTGTACTACCCAAATACCATTATTCTAATAATAATTTTCTCTGTGTCATGCCTCTTCAGGATGTGGGTGATCATAGATCTCTACAATTTCTTATTCTTTGTATCTCTTTGCAATTTTGGTATTTTAGCGCTATTTCGCAGTCTATGTTCTGTCATTCATTTAGATAAGTTTGTTAGGGAGGTTACTCGATATTTCTCTTGCCCTATGAGTGTCAAATTTTCTAAACTTTCTTTTCTCGTTATGTGTTTCAGAAATTTCAGCTATCCCTTGATGATTCTCTTTGGCTTTGTTTCTGTTTACCTTAAAACGTTTGGCGGACCTGTACGACATTACCACCACCTATAAATTTGTTAATTATCATTTTTTTTTACTTTTTCAGTGCATTCTTATCGATTATTACATAAAGTTTCTGATTTTCAAAGAAAATTTGGAAAAAATTCAATATTTAAAGTTTTTTAGGGGGTGCTCAGTTTCTTATACAACATTATAGTAAATCGATCCTCCATTTTGGAAACACTCACTTCGAGTTAATACCCTTTTTCTTTCTTTTTTTTTTTTTCAAAACTTGTAGGAAATTAATAAAAATAAACGTTCCGGAAATATGTTTTTATTCAAAATTTTTTAGAATAGGAATTATTTTAAAGATTCTCTGTCAAAATTTTTTTTAATGTTTTACATGTCATATTTTTAATTCCAAATTTTTTTACAACAGGAATTATTTTAAAGAAGCTCTGTAAATTTTTTTTTTATGTTTTACATATCATATTTTTTATTGATATGAAGTAGGAATAATTAAGTTTTCCATGGGTTTTTCGATCTTCAAATTGTAAGCTTCTCTATACATGGTCTCAGCGACATGAAAGTGACCCCAACACTAGTGTTTCCAAAATGGAGGATTGATTTACTATAAGGTTGTATGAGAAAATGAGCACCCCCTACAAATCTTAAATAATGAATTTTTTCCAATTTTTTTCTGATAATCAGAAAGTTTAGGGTCTAAACTGATGATAATGTACTGAAAAAAGTAAAAAAAAAAGGATAATCAACATATTTACAGGTGTTGGTAATGTCATACATATCTGCCAAACTTTCTTGCTGCTTTTATATTCTGTTCTTGGTATTCTCAGCATCCTTCTGTAGAACCAAATCCATGTTGACCCAGTTCTCCTCTTCGTTTTTGTTCAGCATTCATTGCCATATGAGAGGATCAATATTGTGTAGCAGTTCAGGACTATTTGCTTTATTTCTAATGATGTTTTTCTGTTTCTTAGAATTTTGCTATGTTTTTGGAAGGCATTTTTTTTCTTTTCTAATGTGTGTCTAGATTTTGGTGTCTCCTTTTCTGTCATCTGTTAAAACACTTCTCAGTTACTTAAACTTTTTAATTCTGACATCTCTAATATGTTGACCTCTTTCTTTCCCTTGTTAAGTTCAAAAAAGAACATTACTTTCATTTAAGTAACATGTCTGAAGGTCATTAGATCAGTTAAAAACTTGCTTCTCTCTTGTCATGAATATATTAAAACCTTGTAAATGAAAATTTACATCATGATACATAAAGAAAGCATAAAAATGTAATTGCATCTAATATAAAATAATAAAATGTGAATTTGATCCTAATATTCAATTGAATAGCACCACTGTTTCAAGAATTTTGATTACAATTGAAAATGTTAATTATACTAAATTTAAATATTTTTATGAAAACATTTTCACTGATCTGCCACTATGGCTGATGGAAAAAAGTGCAGATAGGTAAAAGATTCTCTGCTTATCCTTTTTATTATTAGAAAAATCAGGGAAACAACTCTATAATTAACAGTGACTATATCTAGAGTTATCTTAATTGCATAAATATTTTTTTAATTAATTTATATTTATAGTGAGCTACTTAATGAGTTTGTATAATGATGGCTCAACAAAGATAAATAGTGATAGTAACGAGTTAAAGGCTAGTTAGAGCACTAAAAACCAGGAAGTTGTGGAGAAACATGATCACTTTTGTCCTGGTTGTATGGCACTTAAAAGATAAAGATGATTTAGAATTTCTTGGAAACTAGTGACCCAATTGGACTGCATAGTGCTTCCTTATCAAAGATAAATGTTTTCATGGTATTGACATAACTAATATTGTGCTATGATGTGCTGTTTTTGCTATGTTATATTAACAAGCAGAAATACTGTTCATTGTAATCCTAATTTATTAAATCTGTACCAGTTTATCACTCTTATAATTTAGCATTTCAAAGGCAGGTTTTTACTTACATTTGATTATCAACTACTTGTATTAGTAGTGACTATACAACTATTTCAGTGATAAGACAGTCTGCAAAAAGGGTTTATTCTTAGAAAGTTTTTTAGTTCCTACTATTTTCCTTTTATGTCAACCATTTGCACATATACAAATCAACCATCCGACCGTGCGTGGAATACTGTTATCATATCTGGTTAGGCACTCCTGCTTTTTATCTCAGTGTTCTCGACAGGCTCCAAAGGAGAATCTGTAATGTGATTGGTCCTGACCTGGCAGCTCGACTCCAGCCACTTTCTCATTGGCAGGATGTGGCTTCTATAAATATTTCCATGGCTTCTGCTAAGATGAACTTAGGTCACTGGTGCCCCCTCCACAAGAATTTACTCGGGCAACCAGACTGGCAACAAGATCTCACCTTTTACAGTTAGATCAACTGAATGCAGCCATCAATTCTACTCTATCAGCTTCTTTTCTCGTGCTTCCTGCCTGTGGAACTCCCTTCCATATACTTACTTTCCTAGCGACTACAACCTCCACGAATTTAAATGCAAAGTCAATTCCCATCTCTTATCCACTTAACTCCAGCTTTTTCCACATCACCCCGTGTATCTTGTTCTTTTCCTTTCTCTCTACCTTTGCAACTGTCTTCACTCCTGTGTTCACATCCTTCTCTTGCCCTTTCTCTTTCAGCCCCTGTAGCTGGTCCATCTTTGTCTTCATTCTCCTCCTGCCTAAAACTTTAACTCTTATGTATCCTCCTGTACATCAGTGGTGGTACCGCCTTGTTTGGAATGAAATGATTAAAAAAAATCTGCCTTGTTCTTTCAGGACGTAGGTGATCATGGCCTTCCACGTCTCCCTATCCCTGGTAGCTCTTAGCACGCTTTCTCCTGTTACACCACCCAAACCCCGTTCTGCCATCCACCTGCTCAGGCCAGTCAAGTAGGTTACACACAGTTTTCCCCTGTCTCTGCTTCCCTCTATCTGGCCTGTTAGTATCAGGTTCTCCAAGCCCTCATTCCTCATTGCATGTCCCAGGAACTTTAGCTGTCTCTTCCTGTTTCTCAGTATTAATATCCTTTTCATTTCCATCCTTTCCGAAACCTCATCATTGCTCACATGCTTGGTCTATGATATTCACAGTATCCTTCTGGAGAACAACATTTCAGTTGCTTCAAGTTTTTCCTTCATCTTTGATAATATTGTCCAGCTTTCACTGCCATATTGAAAAACTGGCATTACATAGCAATCCAGTACTCTCTTCTTTGTCTCTACTATTCTGTCAGTTAAGTGCCATACGTGCGATCATGTCTCAAGAGTCTCACAACCTTACTGCTGGATGCAGTTTATTGTCAAATTCAGGACCCAGGTGTAGTTTATCGTCATATCCAGGAGACCTCACTGGAGGTGGAGGTACCTCTGCAGAGGTGCAGTTAGTGTATTTTGAAACTCCAGCCAACAGGATACCATGGACTTGTGATGTCAGATCTGTGGGGAAGAGGCTGTAGAGTAAAGAATAAGATCTCCTCCCACAAGATTACTTAAATGATTTTGAGCCCTCTAAAGGTTCAAAAGTGAAGATTATGTAGCTCTAGTTCAAAGTTGGCAGTCATCCTCTATTTTTGATCTAATCAAACTCTCATGGAGGCAAAGCATACATAATATGAAGAACCATTTTTTTTTTTTAAAGAGCACTACAAGGAATAGATGTGCATTGTGTCGCAATGGATATTGACTCAGGACACAAAATCAGAAAGCCAAGTTCAAATTCCAGTTGAATTTGTTGCATTCACATATACAGAATTTTTTTTTTTTATAATCATATCAGCCCCAAGCAAGGCATTTTACTGCCAATGTTTTGCCGGGAGTTACATAGGAGGAAAGTTATGAGAAAAAGTGACAGGTTACAGGGGTGTCAGAAAGAGGGTAAGAGAAGGATGACTGTGACCATAAAGTGAGGGATCAATTTATATATTGATTGTAATATAGAATTGATCCCCCACTTTATGTTTACATAATTACTTGTCTGTTGATAAGCCGTAGAAAATGAGTCAATCAATGAAATACTGATTAGCTACACATGCATGTCTTTTAGATTTATTTACATTCTCTGGAATATAAATGTATAGAATTTTTTTTTTTTTTATAATCATATCGCCCCAAGCAAGGCATTTTACTGCCACTGTTTTGCAGGGGGTTACATCGGAGGTTGCCATTACTTTTTATGGTAGATTGGTTGCCAACCAAGGCTATAGAACCCAATCACTTCTGCTATTTAACCCATAGCTGGAGGGAGAATAGACAGATTAATACCTTTCCTAAGAATTCCATTCCATTTTACCATCATCTTTAATAATTGGCCATTTATAAGGTCTCTATTTGTGGTTTGGAAGGAACTTCCACCCTAGTAAATGCTCAAAACCTGGAACTCTTTTAGCAGAAATCATTCATTGTGGCATGAAAGCTTGAGGTTAGATCAGTGACAACAAAATGTTTCTCGCTTGGTTTTAGAGATATTCAAATGTTCAACTTTGGAATTTGACCTGAGATCGATTTCACAGAGGGCAAGATTTTAAACTTGATGAGTTCAAGGTCTTATATTTTCAACGATCGATTACTGTGATCTATATCTGATTGCTGACTTAATCAATCACACAAATACATTGTGAACGATCCCGTATCACTATTGGTCCAAGTTAATTGGCGCTGACAAGTTTTTGATCATTTACTCGGGTGTGAGAATTGCTGAACAAATATTGATCTTGAAATTAAATCTTTGAAGACTGGAAAGCAATTATTGGCTAATATACTTCTAATTATCCATGGCATTCAAAAAAAAAAAAAAGAAATCTGTTTATTTAAAGCAAGCCAAGTGACCTGGTATTTCCTAAGATAATATGGCTTTCATGATCAGTCAAGGTTGGTCTGATGTATTTAAGTGCTGCTACTGAATTCATATTGTTTTTGTTGGGGGGAGTGAGGCTACAAATAATTTGTAATTATGGAACTGACTTTGCTGAAAGGCTTGAACCTGAAAAATAGATGATCCTTGGACAAAGATTTGGGTTTTTTGATCCTATAAGGATAAATTGTTAATTGGTCTATTTAGTTTATAGTCACAAGATTTTCCTTGATGAAATTCTTCAGTAAAATGTTTTTTGTTTTTTTTAATTAAATATAAATTAATTTGTCTCCCTTAGACCCTATTTCAATAAAATAAGGGTTTAACACTGTTGTTTCTTTCTTGGTACAAAAAGGAAATTCTTAGAAATTGAATCTTTAAAATTTTAAGGCTTCTAAGCCTAAGAAACCATAGATGTCATATTAAGTGCCTGGTCAATGCTGCTCATTACCATTGATTATCTTTTTTTTTTATAATCATATTGCCCCAAGCAAGGCATTTTACTGCCACTGTTTTGCGGGGGGTTACATAGTAGGAAAGTTATGAGAAAGAGTGACAGGTTATAGGGGTGTCAGGAAGAGGGTAAGAGAAGAATGATAATACTGATGAGAGTGGAGTGGATGGAGAAAGAAGCATGAGAGAGAGGATGCAGGTTGGTGAGATAGGAGATGACTATTGACTTTACATTTAAATTCTTGGAAATTGTAGCTGCCGGGGTAGCAAGTAAACGGAAGGGAATTCCACAGGCGGGAAGTGCAAGAAAAGATGGAGTAGAATTTGTGTTTACAATTTATTTGTTTCACAGTAAAAGTTGCTAATCTTGTGGCTCGAGTAAATTTATATATGGGGGCGCCAGTGAGCTAAGTTCATCGAAGCAGAAGCCATGAAAGTATTTGTAGAAGAGACACAGGGAAGCCACATTGTGCTGGTGAGAAAATGACTGTATCTGAGCTGCCAAGTCAGGATCTATCACATTACAGATTCTCCATTGGATTTTGTCAAGGACACCTAGGTGGATAGCAGGAGCACCTGACCGGATATGGCAGCAGTATTTAATGCACTGGTGGATGGTATTATACATCAGCTGTTAAATCCCTCACCACAATACTTACAATACACAACTGCTTCTGCTCCGATGAACTTAGATCACTGGTGCCCCCTAAATACGAATTTGAACGAGATACTAGATTAGCAACTAGATCCCACCCTTTTACAGTGAAACCGATAAAATGCAGCCGTAACTTCTACTCCAACAGTTTCTTTCCTCGCACTTCCCGACTGTGGAATTCTCTTCCACACGATTGCTTCCCTGATGGCTACAATCTCCAGGAGTTTAAATGTAAGGTCAATAGACACCTCCTAACACACTAACCTGCTCCCATTCTATCAAACACTCTTCCCATCTGCCCAACCCTCATCCTCGCTATCCTCTTCCCTTATGTAGCCCCATGCGCAATAGTGGCAGTGGAATGTCTTGCTTGGGGGTGAGATGATTTAAAAAAAAAAAATACATTAATATTGAGGTTGCAGTATTTTTTTGAAGCAGTAATGATTTCCTGATATAATTCCTACTAAATAGCCATTATCTGGAGAAAGAACTGATGAATTCTTACCTTTTCCTAGGTTATTTGTGCGTAAGTGAATATAATGAAATTAACTAAAACTGCAGCTTATTTTTAATTCTAAGCCATTATACATTATACAACCTGCACATTCCAACTTACAGCACCTGGCATTCTCAAGTGGTCACCTGTCTCCCAGATTCATAATTGCTTAACTTCAGTGATTGAATATTACAATCTGATATGATCGTAAACTCACTATCAGTACAAGTTCTTTTTTAAATAAACTGATCAAAATTCTGTGATTGCAGTTTGTAGGATTACTCTACCTTGTTTATCAGGGGACTTCATTTAATGCCCACTTGGTGGTATTGTCAAATAATATAAAAGAAAGACACAAACTCTCTTTCTCTTTTCAATCAGAGGATGATGAACTGCATGTTGCGTACAATGCAATATGCGTCTCCCGCACATTCTGGTGATGCATATTTTCATTAATTTACAAGATTTTTTTTTTTTTTTTTTTTTTTTTTTACTCATTTTACCCCAAGCAAGGCATTCCACTGCCACTATTGTGCAAGGGATTACATAGGGAAAGGTGGTGAGAAAGAGTGGTTAGATATAGGAAATGTTAGGAGGGTGATAGACGGGTAAGGATGTAGATGAGAAGAGTGTTTGAGAGAATGGATGTGTGTTAGTGTATTAGGAGGTGTCTATTGACCTTACATTTAAACTCCTGGAGATCGTAACTGTCAGGGAAGCAAGTATGTGGAAGGGAATTCCACAGGCGGGAAGTGCAAGAAAAGAAGCTGTTAGAGTAGAAATTGTGGTTACATTTTATCGGTTTTACTGTAAAAGGGTGGGACCTAGTTGCTAGTCTAGTATCTCGTGCAAATTTGTATCTAGGAGGCACCAGTGATCAGATGCAAGTAGACGATTGTTCTTTTCAAATTTTCAGTTCCCAACACTGAAAATTATTCAAATTTGAAATCTGATACTCTGTTGTGAATCTGTATCATCATATGATACAGGTGACATGGCTTCCCTCTGTCTTTTCTTCAAATATTTTCATGGCAACTGTTCTGATGAGATTTTTTACTTGGTGCTTTACTACTGGACTGGTATCTACGTCCCACCCCTTTTATCATTGAAATAGTTAAATGAAGCCACCATTTCTGCATGAACATTTTTTTTTGTACATCCTGCCTGTGGAACTCCCTTCCAATTATCTGCTTCCCTGATGATTACAATCTCCAGAAATTTAAATGAAAAGTCAATTGTAATCATTTATCTTGAATCCTATTCATCTTTTATCCTTTCTTCAATACCACCTGTACCCTGTTTTTTCTCTCACTTTAACCCCCTCTGCACTAGTGGCAGTTCCTGGCATGTTTGGAGGTGAAATGATTTAAAACAAAAAAAAAAATATTGACTAGGTGGAAGCCAGTAACAAAATTCAAGAGGTTATAATGTTTAGCACCATAGTGGTGTTTGTCAAAAGTTTGGACTTAGTTACATACTAAAATACCAAAATTTCCATGTTTTATAATTTTTATTTTAAAAAATTTTTGATATCCTTTCTAACACATTTGAAATTTTAATTAAAATTTAATTTTTTGTTTTTCGTCAGAGATTCACGCTATGTTTACGTAAGGCGACTATTAAGAAAATAGTCGATTGAGTAAGATCATTTTGGGGCGAGTAAATTTTCCCTCGTCTACGGCTATATCGTGTTGAATGCATCGGTTCCCGTCTGATCACCGACGTTAAGCAACATTGTGGTGCATTGATATCAGCTCAGAATGAGAAATTTGAGAACTATCTTCAAATTCCAGTTGAATTGTTGCATTCACTTATGCACAAATACCCTTGGGAAATGTATTAATCTGTCTCCCTCTTGCTATGGGTTAAATAGCAAGACATTAGGTTCTACAGCTTTGGTTGGCAACCAGTCTACTGTAAAAAGTAATGACAACCTACTGTGGGAAATTCTTTGCTCAGACAGTCATGTCTCTTTTGAGACATGATCACCCAAACATGTATGATGTATGGCACTAAACTGACTGATCTGGATAAAAGGATTGAATAACAGGACTTGACTAGATTCTGTAGCCTTGGTTGGCAACCAGTCTACCACAGAAAGAAATGGCAACCTACTGCAGGAAAATCTTCTGCCGAGTCAGACATGGATTGAAAGAGACATGATCATCTAAGCATTTATAATGTATAACACTTAACTGACTGATTAATTGTATGAAAAATACAAACATATCTTCAGAAAGAGTGGTGGCATTATGAAATTTCTTTAAAAATACTATTAACTCTTAATGTGATACCATTGTCAATTATATTTGTTCACATGAACTTTGTACTTGTGCTATTTCCTGCTTTGGTCAGGATATATATATATATATCTAAACTTATTTATAAATGGAACTTTGTCTGTGTGTATGCGTGTGTCCGTTACCTATAAACTCCGAAAAAGCTGAATCGATTTTCTTGAAAATTTACACAGTTCTACTATAAGCATCTGCAAGTGTTCTTAGCTAGGTTTTGTGTCGAGGTACCCCCGATAAATATCAAAAGTCGATAATCGAAAAAATAGGGTTATAGAAGAAGTGGTCCAATTTTAATCAAATTTGATACACTCATAGACAAAGACATAAGAAATGATATTCAGAAGTTTCAAGGTTGCAGTTCTTACAATAGTGCAGAAAATCGATAATATATATATATATATATATATATAAAAAAGGCAAGATGTTTGTGTGTGTCTGTTTATCTGCCTGTATGTCTGTATTTTTTTTTTTTTTTTTTTTTTTTCAGCCCTTTTATTTTAGTTTTTGCTTTGGGTTTGGCTCTAATTAGGTATAATTGTAGTTCTTATTCTCAGCCATGATAGCATTTACTCAGAGGACTTATTTAGCCTTCAAAATTCAGTTTACGATGAAAAAATTTATTTGATATGGATACCAGTAAATCAAAATTTGACTTCCATCCATTCATTTGTCTTTCAGTCTACAGTTTCACTTTAACTGGAAACTACTATATTTTTTTAGTCTTTTGTGCCAACGTCCAAAGAGTCTGAGCTCCAGGACCATGGATTGGTTTTAAAGCTTTCATTACACCCAAGCAACACCGGGCTATACTGCTAGTATATATATATATATATATATATATATATATACTGTCAATGGTAGACATCAACTCTTTTGTTATACCAATTTTAGTTCTTCCATTAAGATCAGCTCTTGCAACACTAAAGCAAAAATAAGTTCTTTCTGATTTTTCTACTGAACAGTAAACGCACTGGCAGAAGACAATGGCAGTAACAGCAATAGAACTAAACTGTCTGCAGAAGAAATTCTTTCCTCTTCATTTGAAGAGATCAAGTTGGACAAACTGATGTGATAACTAACTTAATTCTACCGAACCTGCAAAATAATTAGTAACAGTTTAAAAATGTTATACTCCAGTAATTTTATAAAAATGTCCACCGTGTCACCAAAAAAATGCCAATGCATACATAAGTTAGTGTTGAATGCAAGTCTGGAAAACTTATTTTGACAAAAGCAATACAGGCTGACTACAACTTTGAAAGATTCAAATTATGAACTTTCACAGACTGTAAAAATCTTTGAGAAAACTGAACTCATTCTGCTTATTTCTTTGTTCCCAGGGTGGTAGTGGCAATAGTAATATTTTCTGTTTCCTTATATGGAAATATTAGGCATTCATTGACCGTGGAGTTTGAGTGAGTTTTGTTTAATGGCATATCAACACCTCTGTGGGTTATTTAATGCCAAAAAGGTGGGGTCTTAAGGTATTTTTTTTAATGTTCGGTTATAGTTGAGAAGGTTGATTTAGTCAGATTGTAATGAGAATTTTTTTTTATTCTTTTTATTTTAGAAAACTGAAAATTTAGTTTTGTATTCAAAAATATTTTGCTGAGAATAATTTTTTTTTCTTCAAAAATGTGTTACGGTAATAATTTTTTCTTCAAAAATGTATATTTTTCTATAAAAGTTTGTTTTCATGAATTTATTTCTATAAAAGTGTATTTTTATACTTTCATAGTGTTTTGAAACAAGTTTGAGGGTTAACTATTTACCCATAGCTGGGACCCTAGCAGGTGCTATCACTCTGGGTCAGGGTAGATCTGGGAACAACAATAATTAAATGGTGGTTCTATGTTCCTCACAACGTCTCAATCAGAGGCCTTGCTGCTGGATGTAGTTTACCGTCATGCCCAGGATCGCATTAACCGTGGAGCCAGTCTCACTGTCAAATGAGATTTATAAAACAATTTTTTAGGAAAATAGGTTTCTCCAGTTCAGTAGTTTTCCAGTATTGATGGAGGCTTCCTTCCTAGCTTTTTGTTTGAAGGAGTGTGGAAAATCAACATCTTGATTCTTATTATTCTCTTCTCAAGTTACATGTGTTATACATTGTCTATTGTTTCTACTGTTGCCAAAAATCCTAATTGTTATAGTTCTTTCTGGTATTGATGGGAGTTTCCTTCCTGACCTTTTGCTTAAGATACTGTGGAATGTCAACATGTGCTATCAATTTTTGTTGTTGCTGCTGTTGGTAGTCTTCAAGAGATGCAATTTTTGTTATTTGATAAAGTTCTTTGCTTGCAATTTGGTAACGCCAGTTCACAAGGTTCAAAGAGGCATGGTCCTTATTGATAATCACTTGCTTCACTTGGTCAGACATTTCTAAGCATGTTTTAGAGCTGATGTATTCTACAGCCTTCTTCAATTGTATGGAAAAAGGCTTGGAAAAAGAATTTATTTTACAAGACTATCTAAACTTATTTATAAATGGAACTTTGTGTGTGTGTGTGTGTCCGTTACCTATAGACTCCAAAACGGCTGGACCGATTTTCTTGAAAATTTACACAGTTGTACTATAAGTGTCTGCGAGTGTTCTTAGCTAGGTTTTGTGTTGAGGTACCCCCCGATAAATATCGATAATCGAAAAAATCGGGTTATAGAAGGAGTGGTCCAATTTTAATCAAATTTGATACACTCATAGACAAAGACATAAGAAACGATATTCAGAAGTTTCAAGTTTGCAGTTCTTACAATAGTGCAGAAAATCGATTATATATATATATATATATATATATATAAAAAAAAGGCAAGATGTTTGTGTGTGTGTCTGTTTATCTGCCTGTATGTCTGTATTTTTTTTTTTTTTTTTTTTTCAGCCCTTTTATTTTAGTTTTTGCTTAGGGTTTGGCTCTAAGTAGGTATAATTGTAGTTCTTATTCTCAGCCATGATACCATTTACTCAGAGGACTTATTTAGCCTTCAAAATTCAGTTCACGACTAAGAAACTTATTCGATATCGATACCAGGAAAACAAAATTTGACTTACATCCATTCATTTTTCTTTCAGTCTACAGTTTCGCTTTAACTGGAAACAACTATTGCTTTTTAGTCTTTTGTGCCAACGTCCAAAGAGTCTGAGCTCCAGGACCATGGATTAGTTTTAAAGCTTTCATTACACCCGAGCAACGTCGAGCTATGCTGCTAGTATATTATAAATGTAACTCTATTTTCTAAAATGTGTTTTTTAAAATTTAAATTTTTGGTTTGGTGGTGGAAGGCAATCATAGTTATCTCCTTTTTCAAACTACTTGACTATGAAAAAAATGGTGAATTATACTTAAAGATAGTAACAGCATTTGAGATTTCATTCACTCGATCAACTCAGTCAATTAAAAACTTACTTTATTGCTTTACTCACCTGTGGTCGATTAAAAATTCTCGCAATGAAATGCGTCTCTTCAAATATAGAAAAAGGAAATCTGATTCCTCATACAACCCAAAAGTATGCCATTGAAGATTCACAAGTTACTTAGAATGACCTACAATGACCTTTTATCATCCCAGTCAGTGTAAACATTCATTTAATTAACGCTTCCAGAGTGGAGCCAAAATGTCACTGTTTTTCAGATTAAAGATGCTCACATATCTTTAGAAAGTCATTTGGAAAAATATTATCCTTGACTCAACACTTATATTTTCTCTCCACTTCTGAAAAGTAAAAACGAAAAATTGAAAGAAAGAAAAAAAAATACCCATACTTCTTTCAACCATGCACAGAAAAACAAATTATAATTATACAAGTAAGTAACTTTTTTATAGAAAATCATTGAGAAAATCAGACTCGTTATTTTTTATCATCTATGAGATGAAGGTTGTAGTGAAACGGAAGAAAGCTACTATGAATTTAGGTAACTCCACTTAATTGCCCCCCCCCCCGAAAAACAGCATATCATAATGTTAAGAGCTCAAACTTAATAAAAACAAAGTTTTATCGTCAAAATGTTTATGCTATTATTAAGAGGAAAGATCAAGTTTTGTTGTTAATATTTTTTCAGATTTTTAAAATCTCTTGTTTATTAACATCTACCCTTGTTTATTCATATCTATCTATATACCCTTGTTCATTAACATCTATCTACCTTTGTTTATTTGAAACACTAGCACTATAACCCAGCGTTGCTTGGGTGTAATGAAAGCTTTAAAACTAATTCATGGTCCTGGAGTTCAGACTCTTTGGACGTTGGCACGAAAGACAAAAAAGCAATAGTTGTTTCCAGTTAAAGCGAAACCGTAGACTGAAAGAAAAATGAATGGATGTAAGTCAAATTTTGATTTCCTACTGTCGATATCAAATAAGTTTTTTCGTCGTAAACTGAATTTTGAAGGCTAAATAAGTCCTCTGAATAAATGGTTTCATGGCTGAGACTAAGAACTACAATTATACCTACTTAGAGCCAAACCCAAAGTAAAAACTAAAATAAAAGGGCTGAAAAAAATACATACATACAGGCAGATAAACAGACACACACACAAACATCTTGCCTTATATATATCATCTATTTTCTGCACTATTGTAAGAACTGCAACCTTGAAACTTCTGAATATCGTTTCTTATGTCTTTGTTTATGTTTATGCTATTATTAAGAGAAAAGATGAAATTTTTATTTTAAAAAATTTTTGATATCCTTTCTAACACATTTGAAATTTTAAATAAAAATTAAATTTTTGTTTTTCGTCAGAGATTCACACTATGCTTACGTAAGTCTACTATTAAGAAAATAGTCGGTTGAGTAAGATCATTTTGGGGCGAGTAAATTTTCCCTCGGCTATATCGTGTTAAATGCACCGGTTCCCGTCCGATCACCGAAGTTAAGCAACATTGAGCCTGGTCAGTATTAAAATGGGTGACCATTTGGTAATACCAGGTGCTATAAACGTAAGGACCAAGAATGGTCCATCAGTCCTCCAGGCTTGGGGGTTGGGCACAGGGCTAACAACCCTGCCCCATAAAAAAACAGTTTGTTACAGAAACAGCAACAAAACGTTGCTGCCCAATGCAATATTGGGTGTGATGGATAAATGATGATGAAATTTTTCGCTCATTCTCGACCACCATTTAAGTGATTTCCTTTTTCAAATCTCAAAGGCTAGATAGTAGTTAAATTGAATTGAGTAAAGCTTCACTACAAGTTTGAATGTTTGCGTGGTTTTCTTTAAATGGTGTCTTACCATCTTGATTTTGTTTAATTCTGCTGTAAAAAGCTGAAAAATGCAATAGCAGAAACTGTTAGCCAAGAAATTACCTTTATATCTAACCATTTCAGCTGTAAAATGATGAGACCAATTCGTAACGTTCAGCTAACATAGAGAAAAGTTCATCAGAAGAATTAGCATGAAATTATTCCTAAAATGGCACAGGCAAGCTTTGTTATGATGGTGAGAAAATGACCAAAACTGAGATATCAGGTCAGGCCCAATAAAATTACAGATTCTTGTTTGGATTTTATCTATAATCCCTAAATATATAGCAGGAGCACTAGACAAGAGGTGGCAACAATATTCAAAGCAAAAAAGAATGGTAGACTTTTTAATATGTAAAACTAGCAGTATAGCCCGGCGTTGCTCGGGTGTAATGAAAGCTTTAAAACTAATCCATAGTTCTGGAGCTCAGACTCTTTGGACGTTGGCATGACAGACTAAAAAGCAATAGTTGTTTCCACTTAAAGCAAAACCGTAGACTGAAAGAAAAATGAATGGATCTAAGTCAAATTTTGATTTCCTGCTATCAATATCAAATAAGTTTTTTTCGTCATAAACTGAATTTTGAAGGCTAAATAATCCTCTGAGTAAATGGTATCATGGCTGAGACTAAGAACTACAATTATACCTACTTGGAGCCAAACTCGAAGCAAAAACTAAAATAAAAGGGGTGAAAAAAATACAGACATACAGGCAGATAAACAGAAATACACACAAACATCTTGCCTTTTATATATATATATATATATTATCGATTTTCTGCACTATTGTAAGAACTGCAACATTGAAACTTCTGAATATCATTTCTAATGTCTTTGTCTATGAGTGTATCAAATTTGATAAAAATCAGACCACTGCTTCTATAACCCGATTTTTTTTATTATCAATTTTCGATATTTATCGGGGATACCTCAACACAAAACCTAGCTAAGAACACTCGCAAACGCTTATAGTACAACTGTGTAAATTTTCAAGAAAATCGGTTCAGCTGTTTCGGTGTCTATAGGTAACGGAGACACACACACATACACACACACACACACAAAGTTCCATTTATAAATAAGTTTAGATACCTTCTGGCAAGATAAACTATCTAGCCCGACACAGCTAACTTTCTAGCTGCAAACCTAGCAGTTGATTCGATAAAAGTTCAGAATTTTTTTTACATCCCAAAAGAAGGAAGTGTAAACTTAAGTGCAGAAGGTTCAAACCTTCTAATCTTCCGACTATCAATTCCTGCACCTGCTGACACAGAATCTAATTCGGTAGACTTTATTAGCTCCAGTAGGCTCCCCACTTCTTTGAGTCATTTTGTGAGGAGTTACCAAAATAAAATTTGTTATTTACATTGGTGCTATTGAAACGGATAACGGGGTTTGGACTAAAATGGTCAATATCAAGCAACTGTAAAAGCTTTTGACCAAACATCCTTAGCTACCAACGTTTTTAGTAAAAACAACTTTTCTAGGAAAAGATAGAAATGGCTTAGGCAGAGATGTGTTGACAAAGAAAACACTGAAAATTGTAACATGTTGGCAAAAAGTAAATTTCTATATGAATAATAAAACTGAATGCATGGTCATCAGTAAAAAGAAGGGCCCAAAATGCCAACTACAGGCTGGGGATACTAAAACCAAACAAGACACACAAAGAAAACTACAAGACCTACAGAAGGTAGCTAAAGAAAGTGTAGAGAAAGGACTACAAATAAACTACAAGAAAACTGAATGCATGGTCATCAGTAAAAAGAGGAGTCCAAAATGCCAACTACAGGCTGAAGATACTAAAATCAAGTACGTACATAAATTTAAATACCTGTGAAGTGTTCTAACTAAAGACAGAAAGGGCAACACTGAGATCCAAAGGCAAATTGGCATAGCCACGGATACATTGCAAATGCTGAGTAGAGTTTTGAGAGACAGGAAAATTTTGTTAGAAATCTAGTACTCTCTTTGTTTCTATGTGATATCTGTTCTTCAAAATGGCAGTGAATGCTGGACAATTTCTTCAAAGATGAAGGGGAGACTTGAAGCAACCAAAATGTGTTTCTGCAATAGGATGCCAAGGATACCATAGACCAAACATTTGAGCAGTGATGAATTTTTAGAGGGGATGAAAATGAAAAGGAAACTAATACTTAACATCAGGAAAAGACACATGTAGTTCCTATGAGATGTAATGAGGAAGGAGGGCTTGGAGAATCTAATACTCACAGGTTAGATAGAGAGATAGAGAGACTCATAACATACTTGATTGGATTGAGCAAGTTGATGGCAGAGCGGGGTTTAGGTGGGGTAACAGGAGAAAGTGTGCTAAGAGTGACTAGGGATAAGATGTGGAAGACCATGACTGCTAACATCCTGAAGGCACATAGAAGAAAAAGATGGTTCTAAGAAGAGTCACACTTGGCGGCTATGTAAAAAGGATTATAAAACATTTATCAATAAAAGCAACTTTTCATCATCTGGCATCAAGGCCTCTGATTGGGAGGTTGTGAGGAGCATGGAACCACCTCTTAATTGCTGTTGTTTCAAGGTCCACCCTGACCTGGGGTAGTAGCACCTGTTAGGGTCTCAGCTAAAGGCAAATAGTTAACCCCCAAACTGGGGTCAAAATACTATGAAGGTGTGGGAAATAGACTTTTATAGATATATATACATAATAGACTTTTATAAGAAAAAATATATATTTTTGAAAAAAGAACATTACTAGCAGTGCAATTTTGAAAGAGAAAGGATTATTGCCAGGAATACATTTTTGAATACAAAATTACAAGACATCTTCAGTTTTCTAAAATAAAAAAAAAATTTTTCCAGCAAAATCTGACAAAATCAACCTTCTCGCTATCACTGAACATAAAAAAAAATTTATTAATACCCCACCTTTTTGGCACGAAATAACCTACAAAGGTCGATATGCTGTTAACCCTCGAACCTTAACCATACCTTACCATAAGTACTGTGGGAAATCAGTCAGTTAAGTGCCATATGTGATACACACTTGGGCGATCATGTCTCGAAAGAGACATGACTGACTGGGCAGATGATTATCCCACAATAGGTTGCCATTGCTTTCTGCGGTAGACTGGTTGCCAACCAAGGCTATAGAACCCAATCTGTCCTGTTATTTGCCTTATAGCTAGAGGAGGAAGAGATGCATTATATTATTAAGTAGTAATAAGTGAGGGATCAGTTTATTACTTCTTAACAATATAAAACCGATCCCACACTTTATGACCAGTAGTAGCCTTAATCATGATTTCAACTATCATATTCAGTCAGTCAGTTAAGTGCCATACATGATATACGCTTGGGTGATCATGTCTCGAAAGAGACATGACTGACTGGGCAGATGATTATCCCACAGTAGGTTGCCATTGCTTTCTGCGGTAGACTGGTTGCCAACCAAGGCTATAGAACCCAATCTGTCCTGTTGTTTAACCCATAACTGGAAGGAATAGATGGATTAATACCTTTCCCAAGGGTAAAGGGGATAAAAGCCAGTGCAAATTTTCCTAATTTTAATTACCATTTTTAGTACCTGATTTTCTTAACTAAATAACGTTTTTCAGTTCCTGTTAATTTTAACTCAAAGTACAAAGTTTGAATTGCCTCCATGTGAAATATTTCAAGTAAAGATTTATGTTTAATATTTTTTTTGATATTTTCAAAATCAGGTATGATTAATCATGGGTAGTAGTGGCGTAAATTTAATTAATGGTTAGTATTCTAGGGTTAAGCAAAATTCAAACTCAAACTCAAACTTTTCATGAAATCATACAAATATAAACATACAACGTGACCGTCCCTCATACTTTCCATTGACTGGTCAATGATTACCCTCCACTGCATTCTGATTCTCAATCTTTTTAGTTTGTACAAAAAAAAATGGAGAAACGTATATTGCATGCTCAGAAAGTAATTAAATGAAAGAAACACCATGAAAACGTAATCCGTATTTTCCCATATCTTATGTAAGCATTTTATTCAGGGCTTAGCCTGCTCATCTGTGAGGTGATACTCCGAACAATCTCTGTTATATCAGTTCCTGGCGAACATGTACAACATTACCACCACCTGTAAATATGTTGATTATTGTGTTTTTCGGACTTTTTTCAGTGCATTATCATCGATTTAGAACCTAAACTTTCCGATTATCAAGAAAAATTTTGAACAAATTCATTATTTAAGATTTGTAGGGGGTGCTCAGTTTCTCATACAACCTTATAGTAAATCAATCCTTCATTTTGGAAACACTCACGTTGGGAGCTTTGATGTCGCTGAGACCTTTAAGTTTCTTGAGTTTCTTTAAAATAAATTTCTGAGTTTCTTTAAAATAATTCCTGTTGTAAAAAAATTTGGAATGAAAAATATGACGTGTAAAACATTAAAAAAAAAAGATTTGACAGAAAATTTTAAAAATAATTTCTATTCTAAAAAAAACTTCGAATAAAATATATTTCCGAAACGTTTTTTTTTTCATTAATTTCTTACAAATTTTGAAAAAAAAAGAGAAAAAGGGCAACAATTCGAACCGACTGTTTCCAAAATGGAGGATCAATTTACTATAAGGCTGTATGAGAAACTGAGCACCCCCTAAAAATCTCTAAATATTGAATTTTTTTCAAATTTTTCTTGAAAATTAGAAACTTTATATACTATTCAGTAAGAATGTGCTGAAAAAAGTAAAAAAAAAAAAATGATAATCAACAAATTTACAGGTGGTGGTAATATCATACATGTCCGTCCAGCTTCTCTTCCAACCAATTCACATATTGACATAAAACTATCGCCCGGTTCACACTCCACCCACATCTATTGAACAGGTGTAGAGGCTCATCCCTTGTTCCCTGTTTAGGATGTGGTTTTCGGCTTTCTCTTTTCCAGTTTTTTCACTCTTACGTTGCCCCCTGCACACCAGTGGCCTTACCGCCTTGCCCGGGGTGATATGATTAAAACAAAAATAAATAGTGGTTGGCAATACAAAATGGAAGCTTCAAAATTGGTTGGTAGACATCTCCCACCAAGGGCAGGCCAGAACTGGATATTAACTCTGAATTCTTAATGAGAGAGCTGAGTTTTAATTCCAGTTGGGCTCGTTATATTCACTTACATGATATACCCTTAGGAAAGGTATGAATCCACCTCTTTTTCCAGATATGGGTTAAATAGTAAAACTTGTATCAGTAAATCATTATTACCTCTAAAAAAGAAAATTATGCAAGGTATGAATTCACCTTACTATCCACTCACTATGGGTTAAATAATAAGGCTTGTATCACTAAATCATTTTTACCTCCAAAAATTTTACAATCTAAAAATATTTTCTGGCTTTAATATTATGGGTGGCTGTAGAAAAAGAAATTAAATCATTTTGTTAAAAATTCAGGTCTAAGTTGATCGATCAAAGTTGCTTGTTCATGGTAAAAAAAAAAAAAAAATTATGACAATTTTCTTCTGTGTGTTGTGTCTCTTCAGAATATGGGAGTTCATGACTCTCCACAATTTTTTGTCCCTTGTATTCAGCCCTGTTGCAAGGACTCACTGTGGATGATACTGCTTACATCGAAAAATGAATAAGTTCCATTACTTTGCAGGCAAGCCATGTGCACTACCGGCCATAATTATTAGGCCACCCAGTGTTTTAAAAAATTGTGTATTTCATACTATTTTTTAGTATTTATTGCCAGGTGAATAATTGTAAATGAAAATAGAATGGTTCTTTTGTTAATACTGCACAATAGCATGTGCATCAAATGACTTTATAAATCTAAATCTAAACTTATTTATAAATGGAACTTTGTGTGTGTGTCTGTTACCTATAGACTCCGAAACGGCTGAACCGATATTCTTGAAAATTTACAAAGTTGTACTATAAGCGTCTGCAAGTGTTCTTAGCTAGGAATTGTGTTGAGGTACCCCCGATAAATATCAAAAATTGATAATTGAAAAAATCAGGTTATAGAAGGAGTGGTCCAATTTTAATCAAATTTGATACACTCATAGACAAAGCCATAAGAAACGATATTCAGAAGTTTCAAGGTTGCAGTTCTTACAATATTGCGGAAAATCGATTTTATATATATATATATATATATATATATATATATATATATATAAAAGGCAAGATGTTTGTATAAAGGACAAACAGACACACACAAATTCACAATTTTTATCCGATTCTCACCAAGCTTCACACAAATATTCTTTAGGCTGAGTCTGCGCTCCAGGACCATGGATTAGTTTTAAAGCTTTCATTACACCTGAGTAACACCAGGCTATACTGCTAGTATTTAATAATTACCTATATTGCAGTTTCATCAATGAAAGAATGAAAATTTAGAGTGATTTGGACGAGTTCGTCTTTGCTTCCTTGCCTTGTAATATTTTGCAAAGTAATAACAAAAGAACCGTTTTATTTTCATTTGACAATAAATACTAAAAATAGTATGAAATACGTCATTTCTTTTAAAAAAAACTGAGGTAGCTGGTTGTGTATATTGGGTTAGTTCAAAATTCCCAGAATCTTTGTTAATGAAGCCTACTTGATCATTGTTTCTACACTCGAGAATAAATATACAAGGTGTTTCAAAAGATTTTCTAACATTTGAGATGTAAATATCTGAGTAACTACATTTTCTAGGCAAATTAAACCAAACAGGTTTATTGTGGAGCAAAATAAGATTTATTCATCAAAATTTGATTGAAAAATTTAGAAATATGTGAATTTCATGAGAGATTTCATGAATTTTCACACATTTTCAATATGCGTTACTGCCTGAGGCATTGCACATGTCAAGATCTTTTTACCAGGAACAGACAGACTTTGTCTTTGAACTGCTTCGTGCCATGTCCAACTCAGCATTTTTAGTGAATTCTTTCGTAAATGAATGCTGTACAGTCTTGTTCAACTCAAAACATCTTTTTTTTTATTTTTTACCAGTGAATGGCAATTCCATACTTGAAAAAGAAAAAAATCTTAAACATAGAATTTTGAGTCGTTTTTACACATGCTGTTAATGTTTGAGATCATTTGAATGAAAATTGGTTAAGTTATGACATTACAAAATAATGTCTGTTTTTCTGAAACACCTTACTTATATCTTATATATGTGGAATGTGTGTGTGGGATGTATGTGTGAGGTATAAGGTATGTGGGATATAAGGTGTGTGTGGCATATAAGATGTGTGCATGTGTGTGGGATATAAGATGTGTGTGTGTATGGGATGATATAAAGTGTGTGGGATATAAGATACATGTGTGGGTGGGGGAGATAATGGTCTACAAATTTTCATATCTCAAAAACAATTTTGGAGGAAAGAAGTAGGACAAAGTAGAAAAGGTATATATACATATAAAATGATCACAAAGGGGGAAAAAATAGATAAATAAATAGATACAATAAAATAAACAAATAAATAAATTAGATAATTAAAAAAAAATAAATAAATATATAAAATAAGATACAAGTATACTCACATAAGCACGCACACGTCACGCTCAGGTACGCGTACATGAGAACACACAAGACTGAAAAAAAAAAGTGACAATAACACGCCCCAAATTAAGGGAGATAGATAAAACACTAGTCATAAAACAAAGCAAAGCCCTCTTCAATTTTGGCAAAAGTCAAACTAACAGTCAACTTTTATGGCCTTCTTTATCCATTTCTCCCACCCCATCACTGTGTTGGGCCAGGATGTTCTTCTTGCCTGAGCCAATTTTGCATATATGCAAATCAACCATTCATCCGTGCATGGAGTACTGCTGCCATATATGGTCAGGCACCCCTGCTGTTCATCTCAGTGTTCTTGACAGGCTCCAGAGGAGAATCAGTAATTTGATAGGTACCGACTTGGCGGCTTGACTACAGCCAGTTCCCCACCGACGAGACGTGGCCTCCCTTTGTCTGTACTATCAATACTTTCATGGATTCTGCTCCAACGAACTTAAGTCACTGGTGCCCCTGCAATTGGTGTTTACTCGTGCAACCAGACTGGCAACTGGGTCTCACCCATTCACAGTTAGATTAACCAAATGTAGATGACAATTCTATTTTTGCAGCTTCTTTCCTTGCACTTCCTGACTGTGGAACTCGCTTCCATATTCTTGCTTTCATGACGGCTGCAAACCCCAGGAATTTAAATGCAATGTCAATACTCATCTCTTAATCACTTGACACTAGTTCTTTCTACACCACCCTGTATATCCTTTCCTTTCTCTCCACCTTTGAAACTGTCATCACACCTGTATTCCCATCCTTCTCTTGCTCCTTTCTAACTGGTTCATCTTCCTCTTCACGCTCTTCTACTTAATGTTTTTACTCTTATGTAGCCCCCTGCACATCAGTGGTGTTACCGCCTTGCTCGAGGTGATACAATTAAAAAAATAAAAAATAAAAAATATATTATGCTTTACAATATTTATTGTATTGAGCACTTTTTCAAAAAAAATTTAAATGCCAGAGAACTCCGAATTGTAAAATTGCTTATTCTCTTTACCTGGATTTATACATATATAACTATATTTCTTCATATTTAGCTCCTAATAAACAGTATAGAACTTTTACTACATTTATAACACATTATATATATATATATATATATATATATATATATATATATAATGTGTCATAAATGTAGCTTTTTATTCATTTCCCCTCCCCATATATATATATATATATATATATAGCCTTTGAGATTTTACTTGCAGGATCAACTCAGTTGATTAAAAACTTAATTAGGAGATTAAAGTTTATTGCTTTACTTGCCCTTGGTCAATTAAAAATCTCACAATAAAAAGTGTCTCTTCAAATGAAAAAGCAAATCTGATTCTTTTTACAGCCTAAAAGTATGCTATTGAAGATTCACAAGTTGCTTAGAATGACCTACAATGGCATTATTAAACTCTTTGGCACCTGATTTACTTAGAAATGTGTGGTTAAACAAAAGACAGTGCCATCCTGCAATCATCAAAGCAAGATCTGACAAATGGAATTTAGATTGACAAGCTCCTGTCTCACTTTTATTGTCCCGGTCAATGAAAACATTCATTTAATTAACACTTCCAGAGTGGAGCCAAAATGTCTCTGTCTCCCAGATTAAAATGCTCACAGATTTTTAAAAACTCATTTGGAAAAATATTATCCTTGACTCAACATCTATATTTCGTCCCTGCTTATGAAAAGTAAAAATGAACATTTGAAAGAAAGAAAAAAAATATCCACACTTCTTTCAGCCACGCACCAAAAAACAAATTATGCAAGTAATTTTTTTATAGAAAATCATTGAGAAAATCAGATTTGTTATTTTTTATCATCTATGAGATGGAGGTTATAGTGAAACAGAAGAAAGAAACTACAAATTTCGGTACCTCCACTCAATTGCCAAAAAAAAAAGAAAACAGCATATTTTGATGTTAAAAGAGTTCAAACTTAATTAAAACAAAATTTTATCATCAAACTATTTATGCTCTTATTTAGAGGAAAGATCAAATTTTGTTGTTATTTTAGTATTTATTGCCAAGTAGATAATTCTAAATGAACATAGTATGGTTCTTTTGTTAATACTGCACAATAACATGGTGCATCAAATGAACTGTTCTGGTGTCGAGTTTTTTTGCTCCCTTCCCTATGCTAGTCTCTTCTTCTTATTGTCTGGCTGAAGCAAAGGCTTCCTGGCTGCCTTGTAAATTTTGCAACATAATAATAGCAAAAGAACCATTCTATTTTCATTTAGAATCTACTTGGCAATAAATACTAAAAATAGTATGAAATACATCATTTCTTTTAAAAAACTGGGGTGGCCTAATAATTATGGCCGGTAGTGTATGTGTGTGTGTGTGTGTGTGTGTGTGTGTATATATATATACATTGTTTCCTGTTTAGGATGTGGTTTCCGGCTTTCTCTTTTCCAATCTTTTACTCTTTTTTTACAATTGGAGTAGATAGACTAAACTATCACCCAGTTCACACTCCACCCACGTCTATTGAACGGGTGAAGAGGCTCATCCCTTGTTTCCTGTTTAGGATGTGGTTTCCGGCTTTCCCTTTTCCAATCTTTTCAACTCTTACGTAGCCCCCTGCACATCAGTGGCGTCACCGCCTTGCTCGGGGTGAAATGATTAAAAGAAAAAGAAAAAAAAATGTATGTACATATATAACACAAAACTTAATTAGTTCAATAATTGACAAAGAATAGAATAGAAAAATCTTTTCCTACAAGAATTGGCGGCGATATCATACAGATAGTTTTCATCCTTAGACACGTGAATTGACTCTGTTTAGCAAGATTTTTATTTTTGTGTTTGAAAGCCAGCACTAGTGTTTTATAAATTGTTTTAGGTGTTTGATAACATTTCAAACTTTTATAGATAAATATTTGGATGTGAGATTGTGTATATCTTGTCTTTAGATGATATTTTTCTAATTAATGATGCTAACAAAGCTCCTAAAAATTATGTCTGTAGAGTGTATGATAGCAGTCTGACTTGGTATTTACCCAAGTCCTCCCCACTGAGGTAGGATATTTTTTTTTATAATCATGTCACCCCAAGCAAGGCATTTTACTGCCACTGTTGTGCAGGGGGTTACATAGGAGGATTGTTATGAGAAACAGTGACAGGTTACAGGGGGTGTCAGGAAGAGAGTATGAGAAGGAAGAGAATATGAATGAGAGTGGGTTGGACAGAGAAAAAATGCATGAGAAAGAGGACGTAAGTTAGTGAAACAGGAGATGATTATTGACTTGACATTTGAAGTCTTGAAGATTGTAGCTGTCAGGAAAGCAGGTATGTGGAAGGAAATTCCACAGGCGGGAAGTGTGAGAAAAGAAACTGATGGAGTAGAATTTGTGTTTTCAATTTATCGGTTTCACAGTAAAAGGGGTGGGACCTAGTTGCTAGTCTTGTGGCTCAAGGAAATTCATATATGGCACAAGGCTGATTTTAATGTGGGATTTCTGAGTGTGAACTCTTGGGCAAAAATTCCCTATATCCTATGCATAAGTGGGATCAGGTTTTGTCTACCTTTTTCTCAGACAAGACTCTTTCCTTAAGCATAGCACTTTTTAGGTTCTTATCCACCTAAAGGTAGAGTCTGACAAGGTTGTGTTCAAGTGGAACACTGAATTTTGCCACTGTAACTGTTAACATGTGACCTTGCATAAGTGACATATGACAGCCATGTTATTGTCAACATTAAAAGAAATAAGAGACTAAAAAACACTGCGTACAATTTGGCATAAAACAAAACTGTCGGACGAATTCATGTCATGATTTATCAACAGGTTAAAAAAGAAAATAACATTAATCTAATTTATTTTTCATTTTTAAAAATCAGGGTTTGGCAATTAATGTGTCTATTGAATATGGGATGTTCATTCAAGATGTGTGTGCGTGTCCAGACACGGAATAATGTTGCTTTATTTGGTCAGGTGCTCCTGTTATTCATCTTGAGGTTCTCGACAAAATCCAAAGGAAGATCTGTATTATAATCAGTTACTTTCTCACCAATGTGGTATGGCTCAAGGTTCAACTGATTTACCATTTAAATAGTTAAAATTAACTGCTTCTTCTTAAGCGTTTCTTTTCTTGCACTTCCCGTTTGTGAAACTCCCTTCTGTTTTGGTCCTGGGTATGACTGTAAACGGCATCCAGCCACAAGGCCTCTGATTGGGAGGTTGTGAGGAGCATGGAACCACTTCTTAATTGCTGTTGTTCCCAGGTCCACCCTGACCTGGAGTGGTAGCACCTGTTAGGGTCCCAGCTTTGGGTAAATAGTTGACCCCAAAATTGGAGTCAAAATGCTATAAAAGTATTCAACAAAACTTTTTTTGAACGAAAGACGTTACCAACAAAACTTTTTTTGAACGAAAAACATAACCAACAAAACTTTTTTTGAACGAAAAACGTTACCAACAAAAAAAATATAAACAAACAAAACAAATAAACTAAATAAAACAAATCAAAATGATTTTCAGCACTAAATGACCTAATGAAGGTTGATATGCTGGTTAAATAAATCAACCAACCAACCAACCAACCAACCAACCCTTCTGTCTGCTTGCTTCCCTGAAAGCTACAATCTACAAAAGTTTAAAAATTCAACGTCAGTTGCCATCTTCTATCTTCTATCTTCCATCTCTTATCCTTTCTTTGGACCCTGTTTTTTCTCTCACTTTAACCTCCTGTGTACCAGTAGAATTCTTGCCTTGCTTGGGGTGAAATTATTATTTTTTAAAAAATGTGCATGTGAGAAAGAATATTATTAATTTCCTTTTTTGAAATACAGCTGTAAAACATTCTGGTGATGATGTCTTCATCGTGAGTCGTACAAGAGTTTAAAATATTAGGCAAAAACAATTCAAGAATTTATTTGTCAGAATGGACGTTTAATGTTTCTAATCTAATCTAATCTAATCTAAACTTATTTATCAATGAAACTTTGTGTGTGTCTGTGTCCATTACCTATAGACTCTGAAATAGCTGAACCAATTTTCTTTAAAATTTACACAGTTGTACTATAAGTGTTCTTAGCTAGGTTGTGTGTTGTGGTACCCCTGATAAATATTGATAATCGAAAAATTTGGGTTATAGAAGGAGTGGTCCGATTGTAATCAAATTTGATACACTCATATACAAAGATATAAGAAACGATACTCAGAAGTTTCAAGGTTGCAGTTCTTACAATACTGCAGAAAATCGATTATATATAAAAGGCAAGATGTTTGTGTGTGTGTCTGTTTATCTGTCTGTATGTCCTTTATACAAATCCACAATTTTTATCCAATTCTCACCAAACTTCACACAAATATTCTTTAGGCTGAGTCTGAGCTCCAGGATCATGGATTAGTTCTAAAGCTTTCATTACACCTGAGCAACGCCAGGCTATACTGCTAGTTTAGTATATTTTTATTTACATGATTTAGATGTGAAGTATTGTCTTCGTATTTGTTATTATATTGTTGATAATAACAAAGATTGAGATGATAGGCCACATGTGTAAATAATTCAGGACATTGGCGATCATGGTTCTCCTCAACTTCCTGTTCTTTCTTAGCAATGTTTATCATTTTGCTTTCTCACCTAATTGCTGTTCTGTGAAGCATTTACACAAGATTCTTGTTATTTTTTTTATGTGATGTGTTACTTCAAGAAGGTGGCAGTCATGGCTCTTCACAATTTCTTGTCCAATGTAGCTATTAGTAAATCTCTTCAATTAGAAATTTAATTAAAAAAAATAACAGGGTCCTTTGACTTTGGGTGACAACCAATCTAGCAGAAAAACATTCCATCTCTTTTTTTCAAGAAAACATTGCAATTCACAGATAATAAAAGAACTTGTGGAGAACCATGATCACCTGTGTCAGGGATGGGTAATCTATGCTTCATAAGGCTGCAAGAAAATAGTTATCTGTTCAAGACAGGAATAAAAATGGAAACATGAAGGAAGATGGCATTTTCAGAATGCAAAAGAGAGGCATTATTGCTTATCTCCTAAAAGAAAATGCCATTTAAAAGAGTCAGTCATTTAAGTGCTATATGTGATATACGCTTTGGGTGATCATGTCTTGAAAGAGACATGACTGACTGGACAGAAGATTATCCTACAGTAAGTTGCCATTGCTTTCTGCAGTAGACTAGTTGCCGACCAAGGTTATAGAACCCAATCCGTCCTATTGTTTAACCCATAACTAGAGGAAAGAGACAGATTAATACCTTTTCCAAGGGTATATGCGCATAAGTGAATGCAAAGAATTCAACTGGAATTCAAACTCAGCACTCCAATTTGTCGTTCCAAGTCAATATTCACTGCACCGCAATGCACTTTAAAAGAGTAAGCTGTGAAAATCCATGATAGCCTATGTCCTGAAGGATGATAACATTTAAAATCAACAAAAATCAAAGGAAGCTGGGGAGAGCCAAGATCCCCTACCTTCTGCAGAGAGATGGCATTTGAAGAAGAAATGAAATCTGTGTGGAGCCATGATTGCCTACTTCCTATAGGACCAAGACATTTTTTGGTCCCTTCCATTAAAATAAAAATCATAAAACTATTTTTCTATTAATCAGAAATTTAGTTTGTTTCTAACAAGATGTTAAAATTCATCTTTCCCACTGCAATTAATAAACTGACCATGGAATATAAAAAAAGGGTTTTACTGTTACTATCTACCTGACATTTTGAAAAACAGAGGCTTAATTAATTAGATAATAAACTCAGAAGTTAATTATCATCTTCTTGAATTATCGGCTCATGCAGCTAAAACTTAATTATTAATTCCAGAAATCTTTTTTTGTCTTGGTATGTGCATGCACTTGGTGACCCTTCCATAAGTTTTCGAATTATCAGTTGACATTCTTGGAATGCTTGAAAAATAGACGCACGCCCGTTTGCAGGTTTCTACAGAGATCAGTTCAGTAAACCAAAGTGTAACTTCTCAGATTATCATCAACTAGCAGCATAGCCCGGCGTTGCTCGGGTGTAATGAAAGCTTTAAAACTAATCCATGCTCCTGGAGCTCAGAGTCTTTGGACGTTGGCACGAAAGACTAAAAAGCAATAGTTGTTTCCAGTTAAAGCGAAACCGTAGACTGAAAGAAAAATGAATGGATGTAAGTCAAATTTTGATTTCCTGGTATCGATATCAAATAAGTTTTTCGTTGTAAACTGAATTTTGAAGGCTAAATAAGTCCTCTGAGTAAATAGTATCATAGCTGAGACTAAGAACTACAATTATACCTACTTAGAGCCAAACCCGAAGCAAAAACTAAAATAAAAGGGCTAAAAAAATACAGACATACAAGCAAATAAACACACACACACATCTTGCCTTATATATATATATATATATATATATATATATATATATTGTGTGTATTTTGGCAGCATTTTTTCATTAATACAGGTTTCATTGAATAATATAGACAAGTTCTGTCTATTTATTTTGTGTAAGATCCGTTCGTATGATCTGATTAGCTTGATAATGTCATGGAAAGACGACAAGAAATCATAATAATTGTTGATTTTTTTTATCAGGTTTGAGCTTTCGGCTTACAGAAGCCATTATCAAAGGATGAACATTTAATGTTCAGTGAGCATAGAACATTTAAATTATTATTAATAGAGTGGAGTTACACAGAGAAAATTAGACAGGTCCATTTTTTGTGTTGCACATGGCTGTAGGCCGAGAAGGAATGGTGGTAGTGGGTTTTTGGTCAATTGAGTGTATAGTGGCATGAGGGATTGGTCTGGGAACTGCTGCTACTATGGTGTAGGGGGTAAGTATAATAACTATGACCTCTCCCTTCGATTATAGGCATTGAAGTATGTTAGTAGAGGTGTTGAAATTTATTTTATTTAGGCTAGGTTTAAACTGTTTGATGCAGATAGCTTCTAGAATTTTAAGTTTTCGTTTATTATTTTCTTGTCTAAGTATATGCGTATTTTCAACAAGTGTTTTCCTAAGAAGTGTGTGTTGATAGCCGTGGTGTTTTAAATGTCGGAATATGTTAGAATTTTCATTTAAGTGCAATGTAAGTCTCCGTGAAAGCGAGTTAGTAGTATGTCCAATGTCCAATGTAGGTATTATTTAGTTTGTTAGAGATACATTCTCGAAAGGGGCATTTGAATTTATACACTACATTGTTTTTTTTGCAAATCACTAACGGTGGGGGAGGAGTCGTTGCGGACGATTGAGTTGGATGTTGTGGATTTAGCGTAATATATGATAAATTTAATTCTTTTGTTGGGGTCTGTCGGAGAGATATTAGTGTTTATGAGTTTTAGGATATTTTCATCTAGTTGGTAGCTGGTGTGCATTTGGCTACGATATAAGAGAGTGATATGTTTTGGGGTTGGTTGTTTTGTTTTTTTTTTCTATTACCATGTGTTGTTTTTTTCGTGTTCAGGTTTGTAAGGAAATGTCATATTTGTTCATCAACAATGTAGTTAGGAAAATTATTGTTGATGAGTGTCTGTTTTATGTTTTTTAGTTCACTGTGGAAGATGTGTTTTGTAGACGAGTTGGTTTTTGCATGATGTAGTAGATTTTTTTATGATTGCTAATTTGTAATAGTGGGGGCATTCGCTAATATAATTAAGTGTGGAGGGATTTTTGTTAGTGGTTTTTTTTATATGGTGAGATAGTGAACTTATTGCCATTAGTGTTGATTAGTATATTGAGGAAAGGAATTTTGTTGTCATTGCTGAGTTCATAAGTGAATTTTAGGACTGAGTTATCCTGAAACTGTTTTTGAAGTTGTAGGATTTCGTCAGTATTTTTAATTAACAGTGGGATATCATCAATGTATCTTAGGTATATTGATGTTTTTTTTAAAATTTTGTAAAGGTAGTATTCTCGAGGTTCGACATGTAGAAATTGCTAAATGTCAGACCGAGTACTGAACCCATGGAAACGCTGTCACGTTGTATATATATATATATATATATATATATATTGTGTTGTTAGGGTCGACAAAAGGGACTTCGGTAGTACAAGCTAGTAGGATTTTTCTTAAGATGTTGAGATTAATTTTGAGTGGGGGTAATGCAGGATTATTGTAGATATTCTTTATAATTATGTCGATAGTTTCGCTAACGGGTACGTTAGTGAATAGATTTTTGGCATCAAGTGAAGCTATGATTTCATTATTGGGTTGTTCGCTCTTAAGGATTTGGATTGCCTCTAGAGTTGACTTAATGCTGTATTTACTCGGGAGGTTGAGTGTGATAAGCTGGTTATTATGTTTAGTTAGATGGTATACAGGAGTAGGAATTTGGGATATGATAGGGTGGAGAGGATAGTTAGGTTTGTGCATTTTTATGGTTCCGTATATGTAGCCAGGTTTGTAGTCGCTGATAATTTTGGGGAGTTTTACAGAGTTCTGATCGGCATTGTTGGCGCTGATGAGTTTATTAAATTTAGATTTTAGTTGATTTGTCGGGTTCTTGTTAAGTTTTTTAAATTTCGTGTGGTTATGGAGTATATGGTTGAGTTTTGTGTTGTAATCTGATTTGTTAAGTACGACAAAAATGTTAGCCTTGTCGGCCTTTTTTACAATTATGTGGGGGTGGTTGCGTAGTTTGTGCGCAGCACTTTTTAGTTGTTTGGATAAAATTTTTGAGGAGCTTCGGCTTTTATCATGGCGATCCTTGAGTGCCCCGGCCTTAAGTAGGTCTTTTAGTTCGGGTTTAGTTGTTATAAGTTTTTCGTCTTGTAGTTTAGTGATGCTTTGATAGTGTTTCAATTTCAGTTTTTTTAGTGAGCTGGTTGTACTTACGGTATATATGGCAGTTATCGATTTTCTGCACTATTTTAAGAACTGCAACCTTGAAACTTCTGAATATCATTTCTTATGTCTTTGTCTATGAGTGTATCAAATTTGATTAAAATCGGACCACTCT
This sequence comes from Ascarosepion bandense, assembly GCA_037127315.1. Classification (NCBI taxonomy): domain Eukaryota; kingdom Metazoa; phylum Mollusca; class Cephalopoda; order Sepiida; family Sepiidae; genus Ascarosepion; species Ascarosepion bandense. The sequence goes on from JBBBDQ010002187.1 coordinate 879,724, forward strand.
TTCTATAACCCGATTTTTTCGATTATCAATTTTCGATATTTATTGGGGGTACCTCGACACAAAACCTAGCTAAGAACACTCGCAAATGCTTGTAGTACAACTGTGTAAAATTTCAAGAAAATCAGTTCAGCCGTTTCGGAGTCTATAAGTAACGAACACATACAGACAAACACACACACACACAGAGTTCCATTTATGAATAAATTTAGATTAGATGAGACTATCAGACACAACATAGTGAGAAAACAAAACTTGTTACAAGGAATTGACTAATACTAACCAAATTATAACAAAAATGGAAACATGGCAAGTAACGACAACAAATTAATATCCAATCATATAGGTGATGCACAGATATATACAGGGTGCGATAGATAAATTGTCATCTAAATGACGCAGAATCGAAGATAACACTGACATCTCATTTTAACAGATATATTTACCAAAATTACACGAAAATATTTTGAAATGCTAAAGAGTAAATTTATTCAATAAAATCACCATTGGCTTTAACCACAACCTCCAGATGACTTCTGGATAGTTTCCTTGTTTAAGTTGGTGAATGCTGCCATAATCTTTGCTTTCAGTTTATCTTTGGTAATACGACAACTTTTTTCATCTTTCACTGAACAGTGGTGACATATAATAATCAAGATGGCTGCAGTCTTGGTAGTTAGTTGGCCAGATGTGGTTGAAGAAATTGTCTGACAGCCTTTACTGGGTTTTTTTGCTTGTGTAGCATGGTGCAGAGTCCTGTTGCTAGACATGAAGGATCTTCCAGCTGCTAGTTTCTTAACCCACAGCAACGCTACCTCCTCAAGACAATTGATGTATATCTTCATGTTGAGGCTGAGGCCCTGTGGGAAGATAAGTGGAGCCATAATGTCATCATTACTAGTGATCATTCTAAAAAACAACTCTTTCCAAATCCTCTCCACTGTCCACAGATTGATACATAAACAGACTGAAATATTCATATTGGAGTTTCTGGCACAAATGCTGGGCAGTACAGCATGCTATTTTCAAATATCTGGCAATGTCACTTGCAGCAAGGTGCTCTTTTTCTCACAGATAGTGCCCAACTGACCCTACTATATTGTACAGTTAACAAAATCAAAAACAATATGCTTGCACAAACTTTAAAATATAAAATAGTGACAATTTACCTATCGCACTGTGTGTTTACACACACACACATATATATATATATATATATATATATATATATATATATAATCAGTCGTATGTGTTACATGTTTGGATGATTATGCCTTGACAGAAACATGACTGACTGGGCAGAAGATTATCCTGCAGTAGGTTGCCATTACTTTCTCAGGTAGACTGGTTGCCAACTAAGGCTGTAGAACCCAATCTGTCCTGTTATTTAACCCATAGCTGAAGGGAGAAGAGATTAATATCTTTCTCAAAGATATTTGTGCATAAGTGAATGCAATGAATTCAACCGGAATTTGAACTCGGCTTTGTGATTTCTCATTCTGATTTAATATCCCCTGCACTAAAATACACACGCACATACATATATATATATATATATATATATATATATAATATATTTGTAGATATCTACAATAACTTTCCTGTTTACATTCACAATATAAAAAAATAATGATCAATAATATAACTATCCTACACCAAGAAAACAACAAAAGCAAACTACAGATTCTCGAGGCAATATTCATTAAAACACTTAAGCCATCAATTAATAGAATCAGCTATGAATACTGTAGTAATGTTCTAAAATATTTGTAAAAAGAACGGTTTTTTCATGCTTTAACACATGCATGACCATGAAATTACAGCATATAAAAAATTTCATTTTGGATAATTTTCACTTTCTAATGAACACTAGCAATTTGTCAACCGTTATATTTGAAGCAAGAAAAAATGTACAGTAATTTTTAGCAACACAGTTTTCCAGTTACATTTGTTACCATAACTCACACCCCTGAAGATGACCTCAGAAAGAAGTTGAAAGTACTTGGGTACCTTAAGAAATGAATGAAAATATCATCTGTCAATGTTACAGCTCATTTCTGACATCTTTTTATTGTAATATGTGAAAGATTATCTGTGAGTATGAACGGATTTTATTCAAAATAAGCAAACATATTGTTTGCAATTTATTTAATCTGACATGTTTAATATATATATACACACACCTGAAGAAAGAGAACAAATTAAAATTTTTGTTGAAAAAGTGGGGAAAACCTGTGGCAAGAATCATCCATATGGAGAAGAAAAAAAGAAAATAGCAATAGACCCTTTTTTATGCATGTTTTCTTTATTTTCTCTCCCCGCTCTTCATTTATGTTAAAATCAAAACAATAGCAAGTGCCCAATTATTACCTAGAATATCATCACTAAATCCAAATCTCACATTGGAAAAGGAGACAGATGTAATTTACGTCTTTTAGAAAAACTTGTCCTTTTAAACCATATAAATAACCCTAATCTACTTAACAAAAAAGCAATTTAATAACCGCATGCTGCCATGAAAAAAATACTTAAATTCTTAAAGCTCGATTGATTCAGATTCCTCTTTTTTTCTCACCCTCTTTCTTTTTTCTTTCTCCTGCAAAAATTAATATTAATAATTATGAATTGCACCCCTTTGATTTCATCTCCCTGAATTTGAATATATTTTAATTCTAAAATTTTAATTTTATAATTTACTTTTAAAATTTTAATTCTAATTTTCTATCTCCATGTAGTCTTTGTCTATTTAAATTTTACTCTTGCTATTAAAAAGCATTAACCTAATATAAGATTTATATCCAATGAACATTGAGTGAACGTAAATTCAAGTCTATTAAATGGTCAGTTTATAATAGGCACCTGATGATTGCATAACATATGAAACTCCTTCTGCGGATGACTATATATATATTATGCTATATGATATTTATTGTATTGAGCAGTTTTAAAAAAAATGTAAATGCCAGAGAACTTGGAATTGTAAAACTGTTGATTCTCTTTACCTGGATTTATATATATTTCTTCATATTCAGCTCCTGATAAACAGTAGAGCACTTTTACTACATTTATAACATATATGAAGAATAAAATTGCATTGTTCGAAGCATTAATTTAAAACAGTGCTTAATATAAAAATAGAGCAATGAATATTTATTATGTGAAAACACGTAAAAAATACTACAAAATAGTTTTTCACGTGTTCTCACGTAATAATTAAAAATTCATCTCAATCTAAACTTATTTATAAATGGAACTTTGTGTGTGTGTCTGTCTGAACCGATTTTCTTGAAAATTTACACAGTTGTACTATAAGTGTCTGCGAGTCTTCTTAGCTAGGTTTTGTGTCAAGGTACTCCTCCCCAACCTGGTAAATATCGATAATCAAAAAAATCGGGTTATAGGAGTTGTCTGATTTTAATCAAATTTGATACACTCATAGACAAAGACATAAGAAACGATACTCAGAAGTTTCAAGGTTGCAGTTCTTACAATAGTGCAGAAAATCGATTTTATATATATATATATATATATATATATATATATGGAATAAAAGGTAAGATGTTTGTGTGTGTGTCTGTTTATCTGTTTGTATGTCCTTTATACAAATCCACAATTTTTATCTGATTCTCACCAAACTTCAAAATTTGACTTACATCCATTCATTTTTCTTTCTACAATAGTGCAGAAAATCGATTTTATATATATATATATATATATATATATATATATATATATATGGAATAAAAGGTAAGATGTTTGTGTGTGTGTCTGTTTATCTGTTTGTATGTCCTTTATACAAATCCACAATTTTTATCTGATTCTCACCAAACTTCAAAATTTGACTTACATCCATTCATTTTTCTTTCTACAATAGTGCAGAAAATCGATTTTATATATATATATATATATATATATATATATATATGGAATAAAAGGTAAGATGTTTGTGTGTGTGTCTGTTTATCTGTTTGTATGTCCTTTATACAAATCCACAATTTTTATCTGATTCTCACCAAACTTCAAAATTTGACTTACATCCATTCATTTTTCTTTCTACAATAGTGCAGAAAATCGATTTTATATATATATATATATATATATATATATATATATATGGAATAAAAGGTAAGATGTTTGTGTGTGTGTCTGTTTATCTGTTTGTATGTCCTTTATACAAATCCACAATTTTTATCTGATTCTCACCAAACTTCAAAATTTGACTTACATCCATTCATTTTTCTTTCTACAATAGTGCAGAAAATCGATTTTTTATATATATATATATATATATATATATATATATATGGAATAAAAGGTAAGATGTTTGTGTGTGTGTCTGTTTATCTGTTTGTATGTCCTTTATACAAATCCACAATTTTTATCTGATTCTCACCAAACTTCAAAATTTGACTTACATCCATTCATTTTTCTTTCAGTCTACGGTTTCACTTAAACTGGAAACAACTATTGCTTTTTAGTCTTTCGTGCCAACGTCCAAACAGCTTTAGCTCCAGGACCATGGATTAGTTTTAAAGCTTACATTACACCCGAGCAACGCCGGGCTATACTGCTTGTATATATTAGGTGCGATTGGTAAATTGTCGCAATTATTTTATTATTTCAAATATTCTTTAGTCTGAGCTCCAGGACCATGGATTAGTTTTAAAGTTTTCATTACACCCGAGCAATGCCAGGCTATACTGCCAGTACATATATATTTACTCTTAGTAAGAGTAAAAGCAAATGGAGTAACAATCCAGTTTGTAGCATTTAATTTTTTAAATTGATACAAAGTAGAGCAATATTATTATTGTAATATTTTTAATATAAGTACTTAAATAGTCATCCGCAGACAGATCTGTTTCGCTGTATCACAGCTCATCAGTACAATTAGACATCCGATTGCTTCTAGCCATGATTGAAACCCGATCAAATTGACATTATTCGGCGATTCTACCTCTCAGCTATGGGTACTCGGTAGAGGAAGGTGGACTTTAGCATGTTATATACAATGTAAACATACACCAGTAACTGGGAGTGTTCAAATTCATTACTGAATGAATGATACAAAGATGCTTGAGTAGCTACTGTTTTTTCAAAGTCTACCATTACTCCATAAGTATATATTATATTTTAATTTTGTGTATTTAGGCAGAAAATTTCCTTTTAAACATGTCAGATTAAATAAATTGCAAACTATATGTTTGCTTAATTTTAAATAAATCTGGTCACACTTATGGATAATCTTTCATGTATTACAATCAAAAGATGTCAGAAATGGGCTGTAACATTGACAGGTGATGTTTTCATTCATTTTTTTAAGGTACCCAAATACTTTCAACCTCTTTCCGAGATCTTCTTCAGGGGTGTGAGTTATGGTAACAAATGTCACCAGAAAACTGTGTTCCAAAAATTTACTGTACATTTTTTTCCTGCTTCAAATATAACGATTGACAAATTGCTAGCATTCATTAAAACGTGAAAATTATCCAAAGTGGAATTTTTTTATATTTTGTAATGTCATGGTCATTATTTCATTTTGGAAATGAATGAAAATATCATCTGTCAATGTTACAGCTCATTTCTGATATCTTTTGATTGTAATACGCGAAAGATTAATCCATGAGTATCAACAGATTTTATTATAAATAGGCAAACATATTGTTTGCAATTTATTTATTCTGACACATATCTATATATATATATATATATATATATATATATATATATATAGTCATCCGCAGACAGATCTGTTTCACTGTATCACAGCTCATCAGTACGGTTAGACAGCCGATTGCTTTTTACCCAGGATTAAAATTCGGCAGAACTGGTGTCGGTCGACAATTCTACCTCTGAGCTACAGGCTCTCGGGAGAAGGAGGCATATATATATATAAAGTAGTGTCCTTGGTACTTTGTAAGGTTAATTCCACAGGGGATTGTAATCCGATGAGAACTTAATATGCGAATTTAACAGAGTATTATAATGAAAATAAATTGAATGCCTTTATAAATACATTGGTAATAGATTATTTTGCTGAGCTCTTACAGACCGCTCTTCAGACCAAATTCTTTACAAAATTGAATGGGTTAGATTTATCCAAACAAAAAGAATAATGGGAGAACAGGTTACAAAACAAATTTTTTTTTTTAATTTTAAAAATAAAAGAAAAATGATAGGCGAGAGGGTTAGATATACACTATTAGTCATTAAATGAGGTTGTCTTTTTCATTCTTTCCCCTCATTGGTAGGTAGATATATTAAAATTAAATATATATATATATATATATATATATATATATATATTAATATTAAATTTGAGATTAAAAATAAGATAATTATTACTTCCTATATTAATCATTTTTTGAATATATTTCAAACATTTTCAAACATACACACTGTAATGGGGGTGTTAGAGGGTGTCGTCAGTGATGTCATCGCAAGGATCACTAGGGGGTTTCGGGTCTTTCAACATCATACTCCCCTCACCGTGCCGACCCAACCAGAGATGATCAGTTTCTGGCCCACCCTCGATAAGCGCTTTCAGACACCGGAAAATTACGTTTAGGCCCGGTATGAAACCTTGCAAATGCTTCCGATTAGTGACAGTCAGAGCCACTTTCCATTTAGAAGCGAACCGTACATGAGCTCGACTGAAACATTAATTTAAACGCAGAATTTCGGGGAATTTTAGCTAATAATTTGTTTTGGAATCCAGGCACTGTCTCTTTTGATCCATAACCAATTAGCTGTTCTTTCCGCTGTTTCGGTTATGGACTTGATAATCATGTTCAGACAGCTTGACAAAAACAAATGCGGGAAGTTGCAACTGTTCGTGACTTTGAAAAATATTTGACATTGAATATTATGACAAAATCTAGGACGAAAACAAAAAAAAAATTCTTCTGTCATTTTCCTCACGTTTTAGTAATTATCGTGCTACCCTAGACTCTTGTGGGGATGGCGGGTAGACTTTGAAGTTCACATAATTCATTAACCTAAAAGACATACCTGGGGTGTGTATCACAGATATTTTTTGTTAGGGGTGGGGGAGACATTTTTAGAGACAAATCTCTCTAAGGCTTACATAACAATGATGATAATGCACATAGATATCAAAGATTCCTTTGAACAGGCTGTCTAGAAATACACCTGCTTCTAAAAAATAAGGTGCAACTGTAGGCAAACATGTGCAATGAAGAGATGCTACAGGACCTTAATTGGTGAGATTGCTATTAGTCAACAGTTTGTGATGTGTGCGGTACTACTTTGTAATTGATGAAGTTGTTTTAGACAAGACATATGCAAGGGTCTTTTTTATCCCCCTTCACCTATAATACAAGCTCCCCACCACCACTCTACAACATCGCAATTTTCAGAAGGTAGTATTTAGATAAGATATAAATTTTATTGTAATCTAATTATGTACAATGATAGATCATGTGTAATATAGGTGAACATTTCAACTAGAAAAATTGAAAATAAATACAATGTATCTAAATACAAATTAGAGACATGTCCTAATAGATCATCCCAGCCTATGTACAATAATGGATCATATGCAATATAGGTGAACAATTCAATTCCTAAAATTGAAAATAAATACAATGTATCTAAATACAAATTAGAGACATGTCCTAATAGATCATTTCAGCCTATGCACAATAATGGATCATATGCAATATAGGTGAACAATTCAATTCTTAAAATTGAAAATAAATACAATGTATCTAGATACACACAGAAAGCAATGGCAAACTACTGCGGGATAATCTTCTGCCCAGTCAGTCATGTCTCTTTCGAGACATGATTGCCCAAGCGTGTATCATGTATGGCACTTAACTGACTGATCTAAATACAATTTAGAGACATGCCCTAATAGATCATTTCAACTTAAATAAATCAACAATGTTTTGTGGTAATTTTTTAACACAGACTTGAGTTTTATCTTGTTAATCAGTTGAAAAAGTGTAATGTCAAGTGTTATCTTTTGCTTGCTTGATTCCAATCCTTCTCTTGTCTTTTCTTTGACATCCTCTTTATCTTGTTTTTTTTTCTGCTTTTCTTTCATTTTAACCAGAGAATGACCAGATCTCATCAACAACCTGTTAAGTGTAAACCCCACAGCATGAACAGCTCTATAGGAAGGATTGGGACATTCAGTCACCACTTTTTGGTGAAACTGAGAATTTTTTTTTTTTTTAATCATTTAATCCCAAGAAAGGCAATAAAGCCACTAAGTTACAAAGGGGTTTTTAAGTGTGAAAAGAATAAGTAAAAGAAAAACATTATTAAGGAGCAAGAACAATAAAAGAAGGCAGATTAAACGAAATTCGTCTTTTTGGCCTCAATTTATGACAATTTTAATGAGCTGTATAATTTGTCTAAAGTCATTTGCTGCTATTAATTTTTTAAAATAAATCAGAAAACTTCATTTTCCATTTTATTTTTTGATTTACTTTTTTCCCCCAAAATATTAGTTTCTGAAATTTTGACATAAATCTTATCCGTAAAAAAAGTTTTTAGGTCTTATTCCATAAACGTATAAATAAAAGCAAAAAAACAAAAGCCTATTTCAAACATGAAAAATATTTACAATAAGGTAATATATCTGAATTTTTTTTTTTTACATTTTATAAAAGAATCAATTAAATCATAAATGTTCTGTATAAATTACACTATCAGAAGCATTTTACTGTGAGAGAGTCCCAGTTTATAAAACATCTTGCTCCCACTATCAAGCTCACTTTATTAAGCAATGGGAGTGCTGTATTGAAAATTTAAAAAAAATACAGAACAGCACTTACTTAAAGTCGAGAGATCATAAAAAATCTTACATATGAAAAATGTCTGTAGATTTTATTCCATGAACTACAAAAAAGCAAAAGCCTATTTAGAATATAAAAAATGCTTACAATAATATATCTGAAAAAAAATGTTTATATTTTGAGAGGATCAGTTAAAACTATAGAATTAAAAATCATTAAAATTTCATATCTGATTTAATCTCCAGGCTTTTAACATTTTTTTCAGCTTGGACACACTTTTTCTTTTCTTTTTTTTTTTTTAATGGTACCCTGCTTATCCACTACAAAATTCGAAGCTCAATTTTGGACTGAAATTTGTGGTTGAAATAAAAAAAAAATATCTCCTAGACACCATAAAAAAACAAAATCAAAGCCAACATGACACTAGGACACACACGAAGGAGAAATGCGAATTAACTTTTGGTGCATGTGAAATGTGCCAATGATGAGTGGCTTATTTTTTGTTTTGTTTTTTCATTTAGCAATTTTGTATCATTGGGTAGATAGTCCTTGTTCCTGGGAACTCTCCCTCAGGATATAAAAAGCCTGGTAAAATGAAACCAGTTGTGTCATCCATCTCCACCCATTCCACTATTTATACACCCCCATATCGTCTTACAGATTTATAAAATTAGAGCGAAAAATGACAGAGAAATGTGATAAATGAAAAGAATAATGTTTGCGAATATGGCTTACATAAACTAGTAGCGTCATGTCGTGTTGGATGTTATTACTTGTAATATGCTATACACTGGATTATTGTAATAATCTGAAACGTAAGAAGCTTATGCCTGATCCTAAATCAAATTTACTGAAAATCACGGAAGTCATAACAAAAGCTGAATTGCTATCATGAAAACTCTACTAATTTCATCCTCTTAATAAAAAATTACACTTGACTCATTCACTACCAAAATTGACTAAAAATAAGAAAAAAAAAGTTCCTTTGGTTATTACTCACTCCTTTTTTTTTTTTAATCATTTCACCCCAATCAAGGCATGACTGCCACTAGTGCACAGGGAAATACAGTGAGAGGAAAGACTGGGTACGATGGGTGTCAAAGAAAGGATAAAAGATGGATGGGATTCAAGGAGATAGAAGATGGCAATTTTCCACAAGTGTGATAAAAGAAACTGTCGAGTAGAAGAGTTGGTTACATTTAACTATTTCAACGTAAAAGGGTGGGACCTAGATGTCAATCTAATAGAACGCTTAAATTCATGCAGAAGGGACACCAATAAACAAAAAGATCATTAGGGCAGTTTCTATAAAAAACATTTGTAGGTAAGACAGAGGGAAGCCACGTCACATTGGTGAGAGACTTAGAGTAAGAAAGATGGTTACATTTAATGGAATTACATTCTGAGGAAAGATAGTGGAGTAGTTTTACTTTGTCTTCTCTATGGTTTGAAAATCAGTTTTCATTCTCTTATACTCATTGCTGCCCAAGGGTATTTAACCCATAGCTGGGAGAAGAGATAAACCTGTGTCTTTTTGAAGGATATTTATGAAAAAGTGAGTACAAGGCTAGAATTTGAGCTTGATTTGATAATTTCACTTTTGATACTGATAACCTTTGTGCTACCTGCACTTGGAAAACTTATAAATGAAATTCTTAAAAATTACTTCAAATCAGTTTTGACTGGTAAAAAATTATCTTTTTCATGTCATGGTGACTACTTTTCTACTATGTTCATGTCAATTTCTGTTGAGACATCAGTTACCTGATCTTATTTCAAACTAACTGACATGGCTGTCTAACCACATTGAAAACTTTGCATATCATTACAAACTATAGTTGCAATACCATATGTGGTTAAGTGTATGTAGCTGTTCTTTTTCTTAATATGTACAGATAAATAAGAAACTTTTTTTTTCCAGTACTGGTAATTGAAATATTAGCAGTTTCCCTATAAAGAAATATTTGGCATTCAGTGACTGAGCAGCCATATTTTTCATTTTTTTTTTTTTTAAATCTTCTCATCCCAAGCAAGGCATTCTACTGCCACTGTTGCACAAGGGGTTACATAGGAGAAAGTGATGAGAAAGCGGGGTTAGTTATAGGAAATGTCAGGAGGAGGGTAATAGACGGATGAGGATACCGAGAATAGGGGTGGAGTAGAGGGAAAAAAGAGATTGAGAGAATGGATGTGAGTTAGTGAGATAGAAGATGTCTATTGACCTTACATTTAAATTCCTGGATATTGTAGCTATCAGGGAAGCAAGTATATGTAAGGGAATTCCACAGGCGGGAGGTGCGATAAAAGAAGCTGTTAGGGTAGATATTGCGGTTACATTTTATCGGTTTCACTGTAAAAGGGTGGGACCTAGTAGCTAATCTAGTAACTCATGTAAATTCATATCTACATGGCACCAGTGATCTAAGTTCATCAGAGCAGAAGTCGTGAAAGTATTTATAGAAGAGGCACAGGATAGCTATGTCATGCCAGTGAGATAGCGACTGCTGCCAAGTTGGTATCCGTCACATTACAGATTCTACGTTGCATTCTGTCAGGAACCCCAAGGTGAACAGCAGAGGCACCCAACCAGATGTGGCAGCAGTATTCAATACATGGCGGATGGTAGATTTATATATGTGCAGGATGGACTCAGACGAAAAACACTTCCTGGCCCTGCACAGTGAACCGACCTTCTTATCAGCGGATTTAGTAATGGATTCAATGTAGTTATTCCACTTGAGATCTGCTGAGAGTGTGAGACCAAGGAGGTGTAGTGTTTTTTATAGTGGGAAACTTATAAATGAAATTCTTAAAAATTACTTCAAATCAGTTTTGACTGGTAAAAAATTATCTTTTTTTTTTTTTTTGACTACTTTTCTACTATGTTCATGTCAATTTCTGTTGCGACATCAATTACCTGATCTTATTTCAAACTAACTGACATGGCTGTTTAACCACATTGAAAACTTTGCATATCATTACAAACTATAGTTGCAATACCATATGTGGTTAAGTGTATGTCTCAAACTGGTATTTGATGTCCACAATCATTGTTCTTTTGTAAGCTGAATTTCTTTCACTCAAAGAAAGATTTTTTTTTTTTTTTTTTTTGTCACATTAAATAATACAGCACATGGTCAGTATTGGCTACTTTTATTGTCCCCAGTAAGGAAATTTTTCCAATTACTTGTCAGTGATGGAGAAGGACAAAAGTGTGTGAGAGAGCACCTAATTCTAGCATTTTATGAGGCCAGAGTTGTCACTGGAAAATTTTGCAAGGAGAAACTTTAATATTTAAATATTATGTTCTAATAATAATAAATATCAAGATCATAATAAATATTATGTTCTAATAATGTCTAATATTTTATAAGTATTATGTACATACCTATGGACAGTAATGGGCATGTCCCAATCCTTATATAATATTTTGGACTGCATCTAAGCTGCCAAGTCGGGATCAATCACATTACAGATTCTTCATTGGATTTTGTTATGAACTCCGAGGCCATGGAAATAGTAACAGATAGATACAAAGCTAAACTGACTTAGGAAAAAAAGTTTTTTTAAATATTGTCTTGCAGGTTGTAAATATACTAGTGTGACTTTGTTTGATAAATTAAACTGCTTAATTAGAATGCCATCAAAAGTATTTCGTAAAAATATTTTGGTCTGAATTTTTTGAGATGAGGAGTCATCATTATATTATTTAGGCTTTGACTAATATCCTCTTCCATCAGAACATTTCCCATAGAAATAGCAAAAGATTAGTGATAGGTTTTCAATGTTACATCTGTAGGAAAGGGGTTGAAGGATAGTGTTATGTATGTACCTATGGACAATAATGGGTATGTCCCAATCCTTATATAATACTTTGGACTCTATTGAGAGAGGGGTGTTTTCTTACTGTCTAGCAGTTCTCTACTAGCAGTGGTTATTTACTTCATACAGCTTGTGAGTCTTGTATTTGATGATATTATAAATATTATTATTTATTTCCAACTTACGTTTGGGTTATTACTTTGAGGTGACAACAATTAGGATCTTGCCTTCTTGCTCCCTATTGATTCACCAATTCAAGGGCTAATAAAAAGACATGACTGCATCCTTATTTTCTGTGTTTGTCGTGAAGAAAACAGCAAATTACCTTGTCAAAACAAGCAAGAATACGTCATGTGTAATTTATAACAGAAAATGTGGCGTAAAAGAAAGTTAATCGCTAAGAAAAGGACACGTATTCTGCATGATATGACAGACGGAATATCCAAAATAGAAACGAGTCAGTTGCAGGTTAGTTAGTTAGTCAAGTGCCATATGTGATACACGCTTGGGCGATCATGTCTCTTTCAAGACATTACTGACTGGGCAGAAGATTATCCCGCAGAGGTTGCCATTGCTTTCTGTGGTAGACTGGTTGCCGACCAAGGCTATAGAACCCAATCTGTCCTGCTATTTAACCCATAACTGGAAGGAAGAGACGGATTAATACATTTATTATTCTGCTTAAAGAAGTTCTGATAAAGTTAACTCAAATAGTGGAAATGGTGTTAAACTTACAAATATTGACTTTCTTGTTCATCATATTTAACCAATATTCAGTCAGTTAAGTGCCATACGTGATACACACTTGGGCAATCATGTCTCGAAAGAAACATGACTGACTGGGCAGAGGATGATCCCCGCAGTTGTTTGCCATCCAATCTGCCCTGTTATTTGACTCATAGCTAGCGATGTATTATATTATTGCGTAGTAATTAGTGGAGGCCCATTTTATTATTTCAGAACAATATAAAATTGATCTCCCACTTTATGACCAGTAGAAGCCTTAATCATGTTTTCAGCTATTATACTCAGTTACGTGATACATGCTTTGGCAATCATGTCTCGAAAGAGCCATGACTGACTGGGTAGAAGATTATCCCGCAGTAGGTTGCCATTGCTTTCTGTGGTAGACTGGTTGCTGACCAAGGCTATAGAACCTAATCTGTCCTGTTATTTAACCCATAACTGGAAGGAAGAGATGGATTAATACCTTTCCCAAGGGTATATGCGCGTAAGTGAATACAATGGATTCAACTGGAATTCAAACTCGGCTCCCTGGTTTCTCGTTCCGAGCCGATATCCACTGTACCACAACGCACATAATTGCAGGAGTCACCCTAAAAAGTATTTTTGATATGGTAATATTGTACGTTCTACCCCAGCTGTCAATGAACAAAAAAATAATGTTTTGTCAATAAAAACAGTTGGTGTTTTCAAATTGGAGTGATTTAATTTTTTCTGTTTACGTGCATTGAGATTTGTGACAGAGGAGCTGCGAATCGAGATTTCATCATTTCTTTTTGCCCCTGATATTCCAGTTTGGATCACGATTTGTTTACTTTATTGTGGAAGTAACCTATGACATCAATTTTTGAACAGGGATTTTCAATCCATGAACAACGAAACTGACGACAATTTTGATTTACAATCTATCCTGGTTCATTTATATTCTTTTTCTCTTTATGTTGTGGGATCTCTCCTTTTTGTACATAATAATGGACTCGACTGAGTGTACATAATTCTGCCATAGAGAGAACGGCAGTTAGAATCTGGAATCTCAATTGTAGTTGCAGGTTTACCGTGGAGAGTAATCGTAGAGATCCGTTACAGTTATCGAAGACTTCCGACAGATACCAAAGTTACCCAGAGACCAGACTAGCTCTGACTTCAACTCAGCTAGAATAAGTTACCTAGATATACTATTTCACTTCAATATTTGTATATATTTATTTCTACTAATAGTATTTTTGAATTCCAGTTTGTATATTACGTTCAACATAACCTACTTTTTCATCTCCATACCTGTTTTTTGTTGTTCATTATATTCGTATATTTTCCTAACAAGATTTCTTGATTATTCTGGTTAATAAATGTAAATAAATATGCTTTTTAATTATAACAATCAGAGAGTCTACTTAAATACAAGTAGCCATGAAAAAAGTCTAAATTAAACAAATAAATTTATAAATTTATTTATTTAATAAATAAAAAAATAAAATAAATTAGATTAAATAAAATAAAAATAAAAATAAATACTGGGATGTTATTTTTATTTTTTATAATTGTATCGCCCCAAGCAAGACATTATACTCTCACTGTTGTACAGGGGGTTACATAGGAGGAAAGTTATGAGAAGGAGAGACAGAATAAAGGGGGGAAGTATGAGAAAAGAAGCTGCTGGTGTAGAATTTGCGTTTACATCTTATTAGTTTCACAGTATAAGGGTGGGACCTAGTTGCTAATCTTGTTGCTTGAGTAAATTCATATATAGGGGACACCAGTGAGCTAAGTTCATCATAGCAGAAGCCATGAAAGCATTTGCAGAAGAGACACAGGGAAGCCACACTGCGCTGATGACTGTATCTGAGCTGTCAAGTTGGGATCGATCACATTGCAGGTTCTCCATTGAATTTTGTCAAGGACCCTAGGTGGACAGCAGGAGCACCTGACCAGATATGGCAGCAGTATTGTTTCACATGGAAAAACTTCCTGGCCCTGCACAGAGAACTGACCTTTGACTTTCAAGGAGACTAGCCTGATCCATGCTAGTGGGGGCAGGAGTGACTGTCTGTGATGGTTAATAGATAGCAGTTTGTTTTATAAGCATTAAAATTCATGGGCCATTTCTTACTCCAGTCCACCATGAATAAAACGGCTTACAACCTATCACGTTGAATACACCGGTTCTCACTCGATCACCAAAGTTAAGCAACATTGGGCCTAGTCAGTACTTAGATGGGTGACCACTTGGGAATGCCAGGTGCTGTAAGCGTTTAGTGACGGATGTGCGTTGTGGTGCAGTGGATATCGGTTCGGAAAGAGAAATCGGTGAGCCGAGTTTGAATTCTAGTTGAATACCCTGCATTCACTTAAGCACTGGTACCCTTGGGAAAGGTATTAATCCATCCCTTCTCTCCAGTTATGGGTTAAATAACAAGGGTAGGACTTGGGGACCCTGACCTTAAAAACAAATCCCAATGAATCTTGATACTCGAAAAGGAAAAAATGTATTACTAGACACAAAACTTATATGAACAACAATAAATTGTTAAAAGAAAAATGGTATTACCAACAATAATAAAGTTTAGTTGGCAAAAAATGACCCACTGAGGTTGATTTGCCATAAAAACAAAACAACCAAACCAAACCATGGATAAAACAAAAAAATTATTTAATAATTATTTGAATAAATTATTTAATAAATATAAATAAATAAAATAAAATAAATTTAAAAAAAGACAGTATACTGGTATATTATGATTTGGGTTTAATTCTTATTGGGCAGATGTGTGTCATGTGTATTAAAGCAATAGGTAATTATTTTTAAATGTACGTGTATGGATTATATTTTATTTGTATGTATAAAAACTCTTATACATACTTTTTATATTCCAGTATATTCTCAGAAATTAGTGAGCTGAGTCTAAATTCCAATTGCATTTGTTGCATTCACTTATACACAAATATTCTTGGGAAATGTATTAATCCATCTCTATGCAATATATTACCTTGAACAACGGAAGTAATTGACATGTACATCCAGCCGTATGTATGGCCAAAAAAAAAATGTGACAACTGGCTTAAAAGGCAATGGCTCGGCAAAGATGTGAATGACAAATACATTTGGCCGTAGATAAAAATCAACAAAGGTGGTTGACAGATATATCTGGCCATAGATGACATCAGCAAAGGGACAACCCAAAAAAGTAAAAATACATGAGTTTTAACACTATATAAAGTCTAGAATTTTTGGCTGAAGAGACAGATTGGCTGACTTCCCCTAATGATGGCTCCTTCATAAATGCAATCTCTCTCCTGTTACATAAAGGTATCGCCGATGAAGAATAAAAAATATGAAATTATATTTTTATATATACGTGTTTCTCATTGTTTGTACAGATCCAGTGGTAGTATATAACATCTACTCCCTCCAGCTATGAGTCAAATAACAGGACAGATTGGGTTTTATAGTCTTGGTTGGAAGTCTACCCCAGAAAGTAATGATAATCTACTGTGGGAAATATTCTTCAAAGTCAGTCCAGTCTCTTTTGAGACATGATCGCTCAAATATGTTATGGCACTTAACTAAACAAGTGAATATAATAATTAGAAACATAATTAAAGCTTTTACTAGGCATAAAGTGGAGGATCGGTTTTCTATTGTTATGAAGTAATAAACTGATCCCCTACTAATTACTACTTATTAATATAATAATATAATCCGTCTCTTCTCTTTTATCTATGAATTAAATAGCAGAACAGACTAGGTTCTATAACCTTGGTTAGCAATCAGTCTACTGCAGAAAATAATGGCAACCTACTGCAGGAAACTCTTCTGCCCAGTCAGTTATGTTTCTTTTGAGACATGATCACCCACGTATGGCACTTAACTGGCTGACTGAATATAATAGTTGGAAACATAATTAAAGCTTTTACTGGGCATAAAGTGGAGGATCGGTTTTCTATTGTTATTAAGTAATAAACTGATCCCCCACTAATTACTACTTATTAATATAATAATATAATATAATCCGTCTCTTCTCCTTTATCTATGAATTAAATAGCAGAACAGACTAGGTTCTATAACCTTGGTTAGCAATCAGTCTACTGCAGAAAATAATGGCATCCTACTGCAGGAAACTCTTCTGCCCAGTCAGTTATGTTTCTTTTGAGACATGATCACCCACGTATGGCACTTAACTGACTGACTGAATATAATAGTTGGAAACATAATTAAAGCTTTTACTGGGCATAAAGTGGAGGATCGGTTTTCTATTGTTATTAAGTAATAAACTGATCCCCCACTAATTACGATTTATTAATATGATAATATAACCTGCCTTTTCTCACTCCAGTTATGGGTTAAATAGCAGGATACATTGGGTTCTTTTAGCCTTGGTTGGCAACCAGTCTACTGCATAAAGTAATAGCAACCTACTGCAGGAAAATATTCTGCCCAGTCAGTCATGTCACTTTCGAGACAACCATTATCACATATAGAACACAACTGATATTCTTTATATACTCCTATTCTTATCTGTTTGAAATCTGCAAGAACAAAAATAGCTTCTACTAAAAAAAAAAATCTAGGTTGCACTAGAAAGATAAAATATATTTGTAAATATTTAATCGACCTGTTTTTTATTCTTTTGTTATACTCAAGCACACCTTCAGCGAGCTGAGGAGATGATCAATTTTGTTAGACGACGATATGCCGACTATTTACAAGTATAAGAATGAATTATTAACAAAATGGCAACTGTTCACAATAATCCATAAATGTTATTGTTATTAATATAACCATAAGGTTTGTAATAACGAAAACATTATAATGATTGATAACCTTAACAAGGTAGCAGAAACAACATAGGAATCAAAACAACAATGATCAGGATAGACATCTGAATAATTTGGAAATTATATTTCACCCCTCCAAAAAAAAAAAAAATCTTTTTATTAATTAATTAAATCCATGGCTCATGAATAGAAATTGTGAGTTCAATCCCTTAGCCAGGCAGTGTATATTTGAATTCAGTGGAAATCAGAAACTGAGCAGTGCTAAAATAAGAACTAGACAAGCTGCCCATAGGCATGAGCAGTTGGACATAATCAGTCTCCCCCACCCTATAGATTAAATAGAAGGATTAGTTTGAAGTTCCCTGGAGGTTATACAATGTAACAAATGGAAAAGGTTTGATTTAGACATAGAGGCCATGTGCTTGATATCTCTAGCTTCTTAAAAACAAGGATATTTTTAAATATAAATATAATAGATAAATTAATCTTCTGTTAACGTGTGGTGAACCTGGATACATTCCAGGGTGCCTTAGGGGGAAATTCCATATCATCCAGGCCCTAACACCACTCCCTCAAAATTTTTTCTCCTTTTGACCATAGTTAGATACATTAAAGTTAGAAGGAAATCCAAAAGATACAGGTCTGGGGACGTTAAGGAACCTTTTTTTTTTTTTTTTAATAAGCGTTTCACCCCGAGCAAGGCATGTCACTGCCACTACTGCGCAGGGGGCTACGTAGAGTGGAGAAAGGATGGTTAAATATAGGAAATGTCAGAGGGTGGGTGATAGGCGGGTAAGGATACCGAGAATGAGGGTTGGGTAGATGAGAGTGTTCTGAGAATAATTGGGAGTTAGTGTGATAGGAGGTGTCTATTGACCCTACATTTAAACACCTGGAGATTGTAACTGTCAGAAAAGCAGAGTTGTGGAAGGGAGTTCCACAGGCGGGAAGCGCAAGAAAAGAAGTTGTTGAAGTAGAATTTACGGTTACATCTTATCTGTTTAACTGTAAAAGGGTGGGACCTAGTTACTAATCTAGTATCTCGTGTATATTCGTGCTTAGGCAGCACCAGTGATCTAAGCTCATCGGAGCAGTAGCCATGAAAGTACTTGTAGAAGAGGCACAGGGAAGCCACATTTTTCAGGCTGCCAAAAAATAGTTCCATGCTCCAAAAATTGCTTCTAACGGTCCACCCTCCCTTACCAGATTGTAAGTTTTGAGAGAATTTTTCATCTAATAACCCTGAAAGTTGGACTGAGAAAGGTTTTGAAGGCAACAAATTCCAAAATCGTACTTAGAAAGACAAAGATCATCTTAAGCCATCTTTTTGGACGTAGTCGGTGCTGCTACAGGTTTTGCAGGGTAATCTAAATGGAGAGTGGACTGGATTTTCACGTCGCAAGGGGCAATTTTTTGGGACATGCATCTATTTTTGGACAGCATGGAAAAAAAATTTTTTTTTTGTTTTTTTTTTAAAACTTCCTTGGATCTGTACTTGAGGATTTCTTTCTAACTTTAATATATCTAACTTGACTCAAAAGGAGAAAAAAATTCTGATGGGGTGGTGTAGATTTTTTTTTTTTTTTTCTTGGATAACTTGATATGGAATTTCTTGAGGACACCCAGGAGCAGTGATTGAGAAATGCTGAATTAATGGGTACTCAGCAATTAACAAAGTTCATCATCATCCTTTGATCAATCTATAGTTAGTCAGAAATCCGTCAACAATCCCACCCAACACAATACGGTCAAGTATTGTGGCACTCAAATATCTCCTACCCTGAGTCTTGTGCAATTGTGCATGGATACATCCAGAGGAGTGCCAAAGGAGCAAGGTAGAAAGGTTTCAGGGAGTGTCAGGGAGTGGGTAAGAGAAGGATGACTGTGTCCATAAAGTGAGGGATCCGTTTATATATTGATTATAATGTAGAATTGATCTCCCACTTTATATCCACATTATAATAGTATAGAATTTTTTTTTTATAATCATGTCACCCAAAGCAAGGCATTTTATGGCCACTGTTGAGCAGGGGGTTACATAGGAGGTAAGTTATGAGAAAGAGTGACAGGTTATAGAGGGTGTCAGGAAGTGGTTGAGAGAAGGATGACTGTGGCCATAAAGTGAGGGATCAGTTTATATAACGATTGTAATGTAGAATTGAACCCCCACATTTATATCCACATTATAATAGCATAGAATTCTTCTTTTTTTTTTTTTTTTAAATCATGTCACCCAAAGCAAGGCATTTTACTGCCACTGTTGAGCAAAGGGTTACATAGGAAGTAAGTTATGAGAGTGACAGGTTACAGGTGGTGTCAGGGAGTGGGTTAGTGAAGTATGACTGTGGCCATAAAGTGAAGGATCTGTTTATATATTGATTATAATATAGAATTGATCTCCCACTTTATATCCACATAACAGTATAGAATTTTTTTTTTTTTTTTTTTTTTTTTTATAATCATGTCACCCAAAGCAAGGCAGGGGGTGTCAGGAAGAGGGAAGGAGAAGGATGAGAATACTGATGAGGGTGGAGTGGATGAAGAAAGGAGCATGAGAGAGAGAGAAAGAGAGTATGCAGGTTAGTAAGATAGGAGATGACTATTGACTTTACATTTAAATTCTTGGAGATTGTAGCTGTCGGGGAAGCAAGTAAATGGAAGGGAATTCCACAGGCGGGAAGTGTGAGAAAAGAAGCCGCTGGAGTAGAATTTGCATTTACAATTTATTGGTTTCTGTGCTCAATATCAGTGGCCAGCAAATTGCTGCCATTTTTGCTTCAGCTTAAAAGATAATTATGAGATATCTCCGTAGATGTAGGTTAATATTGGGTGGGATTTTCCAGTTAATGTTTTGGATCATTCTAAGCATGTTGGCAAAAGTTCCATCAAGTCATTTCTCCAAATGAGCAGACAAAGTCTCTGAACCATAGAGAAGAACCACCTCAATCAATACTTGGAGAGTTCAAACCTTTAAAGAACATAGAAGGTTCTCTAGATATTAACTTTCCATATCTGGTCAGGTGCTCCTCCTATCCACCTAGAGGCCCCTAACAAAATCTCACAGAGAATCTGTAAAGTGATTGATCCCAACTTGGCAGCTTGGATACAGTCATTTTCCCACTGGCGCAATGTGGCTTTCCTGTGTCTCTTCTACAAATACTTTCATGGCTTCTGCTCAGATGAACTGGTACCCCCACCATACCAGCCACAAGATTAGCAACTAGGTCCCACCCTTTTACTGTGAAACCAAAAAATTGTAAATGCAAATTCTACTCCAGCAGCTTCTTTTCTCACACTTCCCGCCTGTGAAATTCCCTTCCATTTACTTGCTTTCCCAACAGCTACAATCTTCAAGAATTCAAATGTAAAGTCAATAGTCATCTCCTATCTCACTAACTTGCATCTTCTCTCTCTCTCTCTCATGCTCCTTTCTTCATCCACTCTACCCTCATCAGTATTCTCATCCTTCTCCTACTCTCTTCCTGACACCCCCTGTAACCTGTCACTCTTTCTCATAACTTACCTCCTATGTAACCCTCTGCTCAACAGTGGCAGTAAAATGCCTTGCCTTGGGTGACATGATTATAAAAAAAAAAATTCTCTATTATAATGTGGATATAAAATGAGAAATCAATTCTACATTATAATCAATATATAAACGATCCCTCACTTTATGGCCACAGTCATCCTTCTCTTACCCACTCCCTGACACCCCCTGTAACCTGTCACTCTTTCTCATAACTTACCTTCTATGTAAGCCTCTGCTCAACAGTGGCAGTAAAATGCCTTGCCTTGGGTGACATGATTATAAAAAAAAATCTTCATTAACAAAGTTAATAAACCTGGCCTGATTACCTCATAATGAGTAAGTAACATTTATGACAGACCATGAAAGGTTTCTTAGCAATCGATAAGGTGAAATTACTTTGTGATATACAGGTAGTGTTAACAAGTCACTGGAGACATGTCATGGATCTGTTCGACTTGAGTACTTGTTCTGAGCTGATTATTATTTGATCTTTTGGGTGAGTTCCACCCTAAAGCTAAATCGCCACCCATTTAGTTTTTTATGAAAAATAAGAATCTTGAATTACGCTGTATTGTCACAGCTAAATAAAGTATGATGATTAGTCACTGTAAATCCACTAAAACCAGAATATACGCCTGATAAATTAGGTCAGGTAATTGGGCCCCACTACAGGAATCGTGATTTTTTTCAATGTTTCTTTTTCTTTTTCTTTTTTCTCTCTTTGCTTGTTTTTGTTTATATTTTTGCAAAGAAAAAAAATGCCTGTTTACCCATCCAATCAAATGTTGTCAATTTGTAACACCTGAGCATGGAAGGGGAGCAGTCATGGTTCTTGCTTTCTTCTGTTTTTAGATTTTAAGTGGAGTTATTAAGAAATGAAACTGATATATACAATACGAATTAAAACAGAGGCTATATTAAGCAGGGAATTGTTTTTGTTTTTTTATTATAGTTCACAAATTTTGGGCAGTTGTAGAATGAGTAACCATGGTCAAATGCAAAAATAAGTAGCAACTGTCCAACAAGCAGAACTGACAAATTTTGCAGTAACAAGAAAAAGAGGTCCTGGGTATGACGGTAAACTGCATCCAGCAGCAAGGCCTTTAATTAGAAAGTTGTTCTTAATTGCTGTTGTTCCCAGATCCATTCTGACCCAAAGTGGTAGCACCTGTTAGGGTCCCAGCTATGAGCAAATAGTTAACCTTCAAACTCGGGTTAAAACACTTTGAAAGTACAAAAATAAACTTTTATAGAAATATACATCTAAAAATGGACAATATAGAAAAATATACGTTTTTGAAAGAAAAATATTACCAATATTTGAAGAAAAAAAATTACCATCACACATTTTTGAAGGAAAAAAATTATTTTCAGCAAACATTTTTTAATACAAAACTAGAAGACTTTTATAGTTTCCTAAAATAAAAATAAATAAAAACAAAAAAATTTTTGTTAAAATCTGATTAAATCAACCTTCTCACTATGAACAAACATTAAAATAAAAATACCTTAAAACTCCCACCTTTTTGGCATTAAATAACCCACAAAGGTGTTGATATGCCATTAAGCAAACCTCAAGCTCAAAAAGTCTTGATTCATTTTTCCCTGTCACAAATTCATTATAAATGAAAATTTATGAACAAAATCATGAATCCATATACTTACGTATGTTTTTTCTTTCTTTTTAACAGGTAAGCAAGTTACTTTGTATATTTGGTTTAAGACTGAAAAGGTAAGTAAAATGTTTTCAATAGAAATCTAATTTTATCTTGTTGAACCAAATTTTGAACTCTTTTAAAATCTGGAGAATATTTTCAATAAGTTTCCAGTTTTGCTTTTATTTTTAATTTTCTATCAGTTTTTATCAGATTTTTATAAAAAAATCAAGCGGTGAAACTTTATTCAATGTAATTTGGCTACTGCTTGTATCTTTGGTTTCACCATTTCTTTTATAGTCGAGTAATTCAAGAGGGAAACAACTATGGTTGCCTTCAAATTTTAAATAATGAAAAATTTTCAAAGACAGCTATTAAAAGCAATATAATTTTTTTTTTACTACAACACTTGTTCATTTGTTTTACAAATATATATATATATATAAATCTAAACTTATTTATAAATGGAACTTTGTGTGTTTACCTACAGACTCCTAAACGGCTCAACCGATTTTCTTGAAAATTTACACAGTTGTACTATAAGCGTCTGTGAGTGTTCTTAGCTAGGTTTTGTGTTGAGGTACCCCCTATTAAATATCGAAAATCCATAATCAAAAATATCGGGTTATAGAAGGAGTGGTCTGATTTTAATCAAATTTGATACACTCATAGACAAAGACATAAAAAAATGATATTCAGAAATTTCAAGGTTGCAATTTTTACAGTAGTGCAGAAAATCGATATATATATATATATATATATATATATGGCAAGATGTTTGTGTGTGTGTCTGTTTATCTGTATAAAACAAATCCACAAATTTTATCCAATTCTCACCAAAATTCATACAAATATTCTTTAGGCTGAGTCTGAACTCCAGGACCATGGATTAGTTTTAAAGATTTCATTACACCCGAGCAACGCCGGTCTATAAACTGCATTCTTGATCCTAATTTTAAAAATAATTATATCGGCCATATCACTATGTAACTGACTCAAAGACTGAAGCCATGTTTGATCTCATTTAAACCCACACAAAATTCTACCAAACACTATCTGGAACATAGTTGGTTGACAACACAAATATCATTGCATCATCCACATCCAAAAAAAGACTAAAAATAATGGATGCCTTATTAATAAAAACGAAAAATCCAAGACTCAATGACATCAACTACGAACACGGTAACAAAATGCTTACCGTGTTCGGTACATAACACATACCACTAATCCACATTATACATAACACAACTTACATTCTGTTACACCTAGAATAACGGTCATCCTAAAAAATGGCCAAAAGTATAGCCGAAAGCGCTCGGATAAACAAAACATTTGAACATATATAATTTATATACTCAAAAGAAAAAAATATAAAAGATCACATGAAAAATTACAAAAAAACTTAACCATCATACCTTATCTGTCATTTTTAATGAAACCTGCATGTATATATATCTAAATCTAAACCTATTTATAAATGGAACTTTCTCTGTGTGTGTGTGTGTGTGTGTGTGTGTGTGTGTGTGTGTGTCTATAAACTCGGAAACGGCTGAACCGATTTTCTTGAAAATTTACACACTTGTACTATAAGCATATGCAAGTGTTCTTAGCTAGGGTTTGTGTCGAGGTACCCCCGATAAATATCGAAAATCGATAATTGAAAAAAATTGGGTTATAGAAGGAGTGGTGTGATTTTTTTTTTTTTTAATCAAATTTGATACACTCATAGACAAAGACATAAGAAACGATATTCAGAAGTTTCAAGCTTGCAGTTCTTACAATAGTGTAGAAAATTGATAACATATATATATATATATAAAAAGCAAGATATTTGTGTGTGTGTCTGTTTATCTGTCTGTATGTCTGTATTTTTTCAGCCCTTTTATTTTAATTTTTCCTTTGGGTTTGGCTCTAACTAGGTATAATTGTAGTTCTTAGTCTCAGCCATGATACCATTTACTCAGAGGACTTATTTAGCCTTCAAAATTCAGTTTATGACAAAAAAACTTTTTTGATATCAATACCAGGAAATCAAAATTTGACTTTCATTCATTCATTCATTCATTCATTCATTTTTCTTTCAGTCTACGGTTTCGCTTTAACTGGAAACAACTATTGCTTTTTAGTCTTTCGTGCCAACGTCCAAAGAGTCTGAGCTCCAGGACTACGGATTAGTTTTAAAGCTTTCATTACACCCGAGCAACACCGGGCTATACTGCTAGTATATATATATATATATATATATATATATCTCTAAATCTAAACTTATTTATAAATGGAACTTTGTCTGTGTGTGTGTGTATATCCGTTACCTATAGACACCGAAATGGCTGAATGGATTTGACTTGAAAATTTACACAGTCATACTATAAGTGTCTGTGAGTGTTCTTAGCTAGGTTTTGTGTTGAGGTAGACCCGATAAATATCAGAAATCGATAATCAAAAAATCGGGTTAGAGAAGGAGTGGTCCGATTTTAATCAAATTTGATACACTCATAGACAAAGACATAAGAAATGATATTCAGAAGTTTCAAGGTTGCAGTTCTTACAATAGTGCAGAAAATTGATTTTATATATATATATATAATATATATATATTATATAATAATATAAAAGGCAAGCTACCGGGTCTGATCAAAATCAGTTTTTCAGCCCTTTTATTTTAGTTTTTGCTTCAGGTTTGGCTCTAAGTAGGTATAATTGTAGTTCTTAGT
This sequence comes from Ascarosepion bandense, assembly GCA_037127315.1. Lineage (NCBI taxonomy): Eukaryota > Metazoa > Mollusca > Cephalopoda > Sepiida > Sepiidae > Ascarosepion > Ascarosepion bandense. The sequence goes on from JBBBDQ010002187.1 coordinate 905,729, forward strand.
CTCAGCCATGATACCATTTACTCAGAGGACTTATTTAGCCTTCAAAATTCAGTTTACGATGAAAAAAACATATTTGATATCGATAGCAGGAAATCAAAATTTGACTTACATCCATTCATTTTTCTTTCAGTCAACGGTTTTGCTTTAACTGGAAACAACTATTGCTTTTTAGTCTTTTGTGCCAATGTCCAAAGAGTCTGAGCTCCAGGACCATGGATTAGTTTTAAAGCTTTCATTACACCCGAGCAATGCTGGGCTATACTGCTAGTATATATATATATATATATATATATATATATATATATATATATATACACACCCATTGACAAGAATGTTTCATGCTTAAAGCAATCATCAGGCAATTGGATTGCAATTGGATAAAACAGATGGTGGTTGCTGGGTGTTGACTTCAGTGTTCACTTTTATATTTGCATACACTCGGTGTGGATATTTCTTGTGGTGCAGTGGATATTGGCTTGGAACAAGGAATCAGAGTTGAATTCATTTTAGTCACATATATGCAAAATCTCTTGAGAAAGGTATTAATCCATCTTTTCTCCCTCCAGCACTGGGTTAACTACCAGGGCAGAGTTTGTTCAATAGCCTTGGTTGGCAACCAGTCTACTGAAAAATCAAATGGCAACTTACTGTAGGAAAACATCTTCTGCCTAATAGGTCATTTCTTGAAGAGACATGATTGTCCAAGCATGTATCACGTATGGCACTTAACTGACTGACTGACACTTTATGCCTAATATTGAGCTATTTTGCCCATAAATATAGAACGCTTTTTATCCTATTATAAAAATATCATCAATATTGTGTGTTTACGCAAGCATCCCTTTTTAATACATGTTGTCAAACAAGACTGAGAAAGTGTTTAGTTTTGTAGTATGTCTTTTTTTGTATACATACCAGTTTGACAAGGGTAAGTAAAAAATTATCAGCACTTTTGCTATAATATATCTATAGTCAAGAGTGTGAATAAGTTTTTGACTTTCCCTTGTATTTTTTTGAAGTTGATGAATATAAAAATTGTCCAAACATTTGTTGAATCCAAGCACATTTGGCTAAACTATTATTCATTTTTAACGATATTTTATTTGCAACTCTTATAATTCTTGTATAGTTGACGAATGAAATCAGACATAATAGATGTTATTTAGGATTAGTTTCTTGCTTTTTATAATATATGTGTGTGTGTGTGGAGATATATATATATATATATATAAGAAAGTTATGGAGCACGTAGGTTTTTAACCCACTGTTCATGCATTTACTCTTATAAATAGTGATCGATACAATGTAGTGATTTATATTGTAATTTCTGTATAGTGGTACTATAAACCATTTTAACAAACATTACAATATATATATACATATATATATATATATATATATATATATATATATATATATATAAACTTATTTATAAATGGAACTTTGTCTGTGTGTGTGTGCGTCTGTGTCCGTTACCTATAGACTACGAAATGGCTGAACCGATTTTCTTGAAAATTTACGCACTTGTACTATAAGCATCTGCGAGTGTTCTTAGCTAGGTTTTGTGTCGAGGTACCCACCTCCGATAAATATCTATAATTGAAAAAATAGGGTTATAGAAGGAGTGGTCCGATTTTAATCAAATTTGATACTCATAGACAAAGACATAAGAAATGATATTCTTAAGTTTCAAGGTTGCAGTTCTTACAATAGTGCAGAAAATCGATTATATATATATATATATATATATATATATATATATATATATAAAAGGCAAGATGTTTGTGTGTGTGTGTCTGTTTATCTGTCTGTATGTCCTTTATACAAATCCACAATTATTATCCAATTCTCACCAAACTTCACACAAATATTCTTTAGGCTGAGTCTGAGCTCCAGGACCATGGATTAGTTTTGAAGCTTTCATTACACCTGAGCAACACCAGGCTATACTGCTAGTATATATATATATATATATATAAAAATCAAAATAATAACTAAATAGACTCTGTAAGTATGTAGACTGTAAATTTATACTAAGATAAACCTTTAAAAAAAAACCACTAACAAACAGAACCTAATTCCGTTATAATCCGGTGCACTGAGGTGTCGGATAAATGGGGAGAAAAAAAGAAATCCGTGGAATAAGAACAAAACATTCAATACTCCGCAGTAAAGAAAAAAAAACCCAAACGGAACCAACCACAAGAAAAGTGCTCGATACAAAGTACAAAAGATATACATAAGTAGAGCAAAGACACACGAAAAAAATCTAAAGCGAGCCAAAACCTACCGCGGTTTCACACTACGGATCGTCAGAGCAATTTGCCCTGACGATCCGTAGTGTGAAACCACGGTAGGTTTTGGCTCACTTTAGATTTTTTTCGTATATATATATATATATATATATATATATAAGAAATCTTATGAAAGAAAAATGTGAACTCTTCAGCAAATATATATGCATATAATTATTGTTAATCAGTTTTTTGATCATAGTTAAATTAAACCAGTACACAGTTGTATTAAAAAGTGCTTAGTACACATATATTGTATAGCTTTTAAATATTTTTTTTTAAATAATGTTGTTTTGGAAATAAGTTATTTCTGCAATGTAGGTTTCAACTTTTTAGTATCTTCAGACAATTTATAATAATAAAATATTATGAATCACCGATAGATGCTGAAAGGTTGAAACTTAGTTTGTGGAAATAACTTGTTTCCAAATGCAAAAAGATTCTGTATTTCTTTTCAATAATATGTCTTGAACATTCAGGTCAGTAGACAAAAATAAATAAAATACACTGTTTAATAAATAGATGAAGTACTTACTAAAATAACATTTAAAGTGATATATACTTATAAATATACATATTGTCCTACATCGATAGCACAACTCAGTTTCATGCCGTTGACATAAAACAATATGTATATTCATTAATATCTATATATCTATATCTATATATCTATATATATATATATATATATATATATATATATATATTAAAAAAGGATTAATTCAAAGATGTTGAATGGCCATTTCGATATGAAGATCCCCACGGGGGACAACACATCACCTCAGCAACAGAAAAATCCTTTCAGAAACTGTTGCTGAGGTGATGTGTTGTCCCCCGTGGGGATCTTCATATCGAAATGGCCATTCAACATCTTTGAATTAATCCTTCTTTAATATATATTTGCTCTGTAATATTTTATTACATGGAGCTCTCTTCCTGTATCATTTTTTAATATTAAAATAAAATTTTTAATATTAATTAGGATCGGGTTTTTTGGAATTTACCTTCCTGCTTTTTTCCCTTGGATTGAAGTATCTGAATTAAAATATATATATATATATAGTTCTGTTCATGCTACATTGAACACTGTTTTATTAACACCTGAATAATAACATTATACATATATATAACCTCATATGTATATTTATTAATTTGCATAACTATATATGTGTATATATAAAAGGAATAATAACTATACTTGTGTGAAAAAACCTTCCACAGATCTACGAAGAAGGGAAAAAATGGTTTTAAAAAGAAAGAGCTAAGTACATGAACATTAGTTCAAATTCCCTAAATACGAATTTGCACGAGATACTAGATTAGCAACTAGATCCCACCCTTTTACAGTGAAACCGATAAAATGCAGCCGTAACTTCTACTCCAGCAGTTTCTTTCCTCGCACTTCCCGACTGTGGAATTCTCTTCCAAACGATTGCTTCCCCGATGGCTACAATCTCCAGGAGTTTAAATGTAAGGTCAATAGACACCTCCTAACACACTAACCTGCTCCCATTCTATCAAAAACTTTTCCCATCTGCCCAACCCTCATCCTCGCTATCCTTACTCATCTGTCACCTTCCTCCTGACATTCCCTATGTCTAACCACTCCTTCTCTTTACCTTCCCCTATATAGCCCCATGCTCAATAGTGGCAGTGGAATGCCTTGCTTGGGGTGAGATGATTAAAAAAAAACAAAAAAAAACAATTAGTCAAAAGGGTTGGGACTGAGTCAGCACGTAGCCGAAAGAAAAAACCCCGACACAAGCAATCAACTAACAAAAAAGCACTCAATACTTAGGTAGAGCGGAATAAATAAAGAATACCTAGTGAGCCAGACAGACCTACCTAGGTTTCACCTAAACGGATTGTCAGGGAAAGCTTTCCCTGACAATCCGTTTAGGTGAAACCTAGGTAGGTTGTCTGGCTCGCTAGGTATTCTTTATATATATATATATAATCTGTAAGCAGATGTCTGCTTACGGTCATATCATGTTGAATACACCGGTTCTCGTTCAATCACTGAAGTTATGGCAACGTTGAGCCTGGTCAGTACTTAAATGGGTGACCACTTGGGAATACCAGGTGCTGTAAGCGTTATTGACGGATGTGCGTTGTGGTGCAGTGGATATCGGCTCAGAGGGTGAAATCAGTGAGCCGAGTTCCAATTCCAGTCGAACACTTTGCATTCACTTACACACTGGTGTCCTTGGAAAAGGTATTAATCTGTCCCTTCCCTCCAGTTATGGGTTAAATAACTGAGGTCTGTTGTTCATGCGACCTGTGGCAGACGTCTACACCAGTTGTTTATTATCAGCAGTTCCAAAAAGTGTGGATGGTGCTACACAAGCCTTCACTCCTTTAAATAATTCATTGTGTGGTTGTCTGTGTTAGACGCTCATGTGTCAAAATCGACAGGAGAATCCATAATATATAATCTAGGAATAATTGGAATTTTGATGGCATACTAAAACTAAAAAACAACCAGTCTCGCCCAAAAGCTTATCAAGTTTTTATTTCTGGGATTTTCTTAATTGTGAACTAAAAGATGGAATAAGAATTTTTTTCTTCAAGGGAAAACTAGAGCCCAGTCCCACTCAGACCCAAAAGGCATTCTCTCTGCTTACAGAGAAAAGGCCTTCGGGATCTGATATATATGAATTCTAGAACCTTTAAATGAAACAGTGAATAGGATTTTGATAGAATTGTAAAGTTCTCACCACTCAATCCAACCACACAATTCCTGATATTAATAACACGCTGTGCTATTTAAGACCTGGAAAGCTCAATTTGTATTATTCAGTGCAATGATATACACAAAGGAAAAACTGAATGCATTGTCTAAGGCGGTTATAAACCATAAATTATTTTGATACGTAAGTTTTTGGTATCTCATCAGGCCAGAAATTACAAATGATTTAATTTTATCAGAACATTAAAATACCAGAAGTCAAGTGGCATGACCCAGAAAATCTTTTTTTCTCTGGATGTTATAAAGTTGAGGTCATAAGTGGTAGAAGAGGGCAAGTTAACTTTTCATTGGTCAAGTGTAGTGATTGAGGGAACATATCAACAGCAAAATAAAGATACATGCCAACACAATCATATATATATATATATATATATAAACTTATTACTATACTCGTTTCGAAAAACCCTCCAATTATATACACGGAAGGAAAAAATGGATGTAAAAAAAGAAAAAAGAAAGAGCTAAGCATGTGAACATCAGTCAAAGTACGTAGCCCAAACAAAAAACCTGAGACGAGTAATCTATAACAAAAAAGCGCTCAATACGTAAGCAGACAGACAAAGTAGATAACCTAAAGAGCCAAGAAACCTCCAAGGTTTCACCGAACCGGATCTTCAGGGAAGACTGGCTAAAGAGGATACTGATGACGACAACATATAAGTTTGTTGGCTCTTTAGGTTATGTATTTTATATATATATATAACACATATATATATATATATATATATATATATATATATATACTCTGTCAATATACAGAGTGTTGCAGCAAAATCCCCTTGACTATTTCTTTCTTCGGGGGGGGGGGGGGGCGGGGGCGTGATCGAGCCAGTGTTGGTTACATTGAAAAATAATGTAATATGTAACTCTAACTGTTGCTAAATAAACTACCAGCTGTCTGCATATACAACTTTTGTTTTTATTGCCTATTTTGTTTCTTTTTTGTCAAGGGCTGGATTTTGATGCAACACCCTGTGTAGGTTCAACAACAGGTTCCATCGTTAATGCTAGACCTGTGTTAGTATCTTTCATGATTTTGAAGACAGCTTGAAACCCACAAAATGTTCCACATGCAGGACAAAGAACATCACTGGCTGTGAAGGCTGCACACACACACACTCATATATACACACTAGCAGTATAGCCCGGTGTTGCTCAGGTGTAATGAAAGCTTTAAAACTAATCCATGGTCCTAGAGCTCAGACTCTTTGGACGTTGACATGAAAGACTAAAAAGCAATAGTTGTTTCCAGTTAAAGCGAAACCGTAGACTGAAAGAAAAATGAATGGATGTAAGTCAAATTTTGATTTCCTGGTATCGATATCAAATAAGTTTTATTTGTCGTAAACTGAATTTTGAAAGCTGAATAAGTCCTCTGAGTAAATGGTATCATGGCTGAGACTAAGAACTACAATTATACCTACTTAGAGCCAAACCCAAAGGAAAAATTAAAATAAAAGGGCTGAAAAAATACAGATATACAGACAGATAAACAGACACACACACAAACATCTTGCCTTTTAGATATATATATTATCAATTTTCTGCACTATTGCAAGAACTGCAAGCTTGAAACTTCTGAATATCGTTTCTTATGTCTTTGTCTATGAGTGTATCAAATTTGATTAAAATTGGACCACTCCTTCTATAACACGATTTTTTCAATTATCGATTTTCAATATTTATTGGGGGTATCTCGACACAAAACCTAGCTAAGAACACTCGCAGACGCTTATAGTACAACTGTGTAAATCTTCAAGAAAATTGGTTCAGCCGTTTCGTAGTCTATAGGTAACGGACACACATACACACAGACAAAGTTCCATTTATAAATAAGTTTAGATATATATAATAAATATACATATTATTCTACATCTATGCCATGACTTGGAATTTCATGTGTTATGTAATGAACTTAAATTCAAAGCTATTAAACTGTCAGTTTGAAATATGCACCTGATTATTGCATAATGCATCAAGCTCCAAGTAGTGCCAATAATGCAGGATAATATATATATATATATATATACACACATATAATACAGCTCTGCTCATACACTGAGCACTGTTTTATTAACATCTAAAGAATAAGACTATCCATGTAACCCCTCCTCATATGTATATTTATTAATTTACGTCACTATATATAGTCTTGTAATTATTTACACAATTATTTATATATATATATATATATATATATATATATATACATATATATAAATAATAGTGTAAATAATTACAAGACTCATCTCAGGAAGGTATCTCTCCTAAATCTTGTTCTGGCATACATTTACTCAATCTCACTAAGTAGGTTATGCATTCTTATTTCTTGTCTCTCTTGCCTTCAATCTCTTTTGAGTATCAAATTTTCCAAGCCCTCTTTTCTCATCATATGACCTAGAAATTTTAACTGTCTGATATTAAGCCTAAGTGTCTTTTTTGTTGCCATTTTCTCGAAAACTTTGCTGTTTGAGTTATAAGTTTGAGTTTTGTTTAATGGCATATCAATCTCTGTGGGTTATTTAATACCAGAAAGGTGGGGTTTAAAGGTATTTGTTTTTTTATGTTCAGTTATAGTGAGAAGGTTGGTTTAGTCAGATTTTAATGACACTTTTTTGTTTTTATTCGTTCTTATTTTAGAAAACTGAAAATGTCTTTTAGTTTTGTATTCAAAAATGTTTTACTGAATAATTTTTTCCTTCAAAAATGTGTTATGATAATAAACGTATTGTTGGTAATATTTTTTTTTCAAAAATATATATTTTTCTATAAAAGTCTATTATTATAGTTTTATAGTGTTTTTGACCCCAGTTTTGGGGGTTAACTATTTGCCCATAGGTGGGACCCTAACAGGTGCTACCACTCTGGGTCAGGGTGGACCTGAAAACAACAGCAATTAAGAGGTGGTTCCATGCTCCTTACAACCTCTCAATCAGAGGCCTCGCTGCCGGACGCAGTTTACCATCATGCCCAGGACCCATTTCAGTTATAATAGGCTCAGCATCTTTCTGTAAAACCATGTTACTGTTGTTTCAAGTCTTTTCTTCATCTGTGTTAAAATTTTCCATAATTCAGGAGAACTTATATAACATACAATGAAAAAAAAATCCAAGAGACACAAACATCACAGTAACTACCAATTTTATATGTGCGTGTTTAGAAGATCAAATAAGTTCCTTGATAATTTTTTTTGTTTATTCACAACACTCACTCATTCTATAAGATTCACTGTTGTCGCTACCTATCCTGAGGATGACTGAAGAAAGTTGAAACAGCCATATTTTGTGGGATATCCTAACTTTTTTTACATGACCCTATGTTGACTTCTGTAGTCATTTAAGTTAGAAAGAAATATAAAAAAACTTTACTTCAGATATCTCCATTTGTTATTGCTACTTATTAAGAGAGATTAGACAGGAAAGATTGTGTTTCTCCAAACTTTCAAGATGGCAAACACATATATGCCTCCAAAATCAGCATTTAACTTTGTGTCATCTGAATCAAATACTATCTTCTGGAATTGGTGACACATATGCAACTATCTCAGCCACAGGATAAACGTATAGATTCTCTTATTAGTAGTATCATCTTATTATTACACATTATTATTATAATTCTCTTATTTTTTTCTTATTCTGTTTACGTGTTTTCTTATAATTCTTTTATTATCATTACTAGCAGTATAGCCCGGCGTTGCCCGGGTGAAACGAAAGCTTTAAATCTAATCTATGGTCCTGGAGCTCAGACTCAGCCTAAAGAATATTTGAAATAATAAAATAATTGCGACAATTTACCAATAGCACCTAGTGTAAATATATATATATATATATATATATATATATATATATATATATATATACTAGCAGTATAGCCCGGCGTTGCTCGGGTGTAATGAAAGCTTTAAAACTAATCCTGGGTCCTGGAGCTCACACTCTTTGGACGTTGGCACGAAAGATTAAAAGCAATAGTTGTTTCCAGTTAAAGCGAAATCGCAGGTTGAAAGAAAAATGAATGGATGTAAGTCAAATTATGATTTCCTGATATCGATATCAAATAAGTTTTTTTCGTCGTAAACTGAATTTTGAAGGCTAAATAAGTAAATGGTATCATGGCTGAGACTAAGAACTACAATTATATTTTCTTAGAGCCAAACCCAAAGCAAAACCTAAAATAAAAGGGCTGAAAAAAATACAACAGACAGATAAACAGATACACACACAAACATCTTGCCTTTTTATATATATATATATATATATATATATATTATCGATTTTCTGCACTATTGTAAGAACTGCAATCTTGAAACTTCTGAATATCATTTCTTATGTCTTTGTCTATAAGTGTATCAAATTTGATTAAAATCGGACCACACCTTCTATAACCCGATTTTTTTCAATTATCGATTTTCGATATTTATTGTGGGTACCTCGACACAAAACCTAGCTAAGACACTCGCAGGCGCTTATAGTACAACTGTGTAAATTTTCAAGAAAATCGGTTCAGCCATTTCAGAGTCTATAGGTAATGGGCACACAGACACACACACACATTATGCTATTAATATTATTCTTGTATTATTTTCTTATTTTTACTTATTATTCTCTTATTTATTATTTTCATTATGTGGTACTTTAATATATCATTTTATTATTACTTATTAGTATTATAATTCTCTTTTTATTATCTTATTATTCTTTTCTACTTCTTTTCATATTCTCTTATTATTCTCTTATTATTCTTTTATTATAGCTTTTATACTATTATTATTATTCTCATTACTTATTCTAATATTATTCACTTATTTTCATTATGGTGATACTTTATTATATCTTATTACATATCATTATAATATACTTTCTTATCATTATAATATACTTTCTTATTACATATCATTATAATATACTTTCTTATCATCATCATGTTATTCTCTTCTATTTATTATCTTATCATTATTATTATTTTTTATTCTTATATTATAATCATTATTATACTTTTATTTTTGTTCTATTATTCTCTTATTATTGTGATAAATATTTTTTCTTCTGCTGATCAAGTCCAACCGTTTTTCTATCAAATATTAATACATTCCAGAAGGTTGTCTGTGAAAATCTGTAAAGAAAAAGAGTTGGTAGCAACTCAGATATTTTTCCCCATTCACAAATTGATAAAGTCTTTAAATTTCTTGACTCTAACCAAACCCTAACTTTAACTCTTGCAAATATTTTCAAAGTGTTTTCGCCAGACTAAATATACATAGTTTGTCAAACAAAAACCGTTTCTCATTCATTATTAATCCCGTAATGTAAGAAAAATGATGACGCCAAACAACTCAAAGGTTAAATAAAATACACTCCAAATATTTATGACCCTTTCAGAAAAGAAGGCCAAAAAACTGAAATTAATAATTCCATCTCAAAAATTTTTTTTAAAAAATGGGTTTAAAAAAAAAAAGACAAAAAATTAGTATGCTCATCCCTAAAAAGCTATGTCCTTCATTGCAAACATTTTCAAAGAGTATGAGATATATACTTACTTGTATTCACTTATGCACAAATACCCTTGGAAAAGGTATTAATCCATCTCTTCCCTCCAGTTATGGGTTAAATAACAGGACAGACTGGGTTCTATAGCCTTGGCCGGCAACCAGTCTACCACAGGAAGCAGTGGCAACCTACTGTCAGTCATGTCTCTTCCAAGACATGATTGCCCAAAGAATGTAACACAAATGGCACTTGACTAACTGAATATAATAGTTAGAAACATGATTAAGTCTTCTACTGGGTATAAAGTGGGGGATCAGTTTTATATTGTTATTAAGTAATAAACTGATCCCCCACTAATTCTTACTTAATAATATAATACATCTTTTCCCCCTCTAGCTATGAGTCAAATAATAGGACGGACTGGGTTCTATAGCCTTGGCCGGCAACCAGTCTACCGCAGAAAGCAATGGCAACCTACTGCGGGATAATCTTCTGCCCTGTCAGTCATGTCACTTCCAAGACATGATCACCCAAAGCATATAACATGAATGGCACTTAAATGACTGACCCCAAGCAAGATGATAATATTAAGATGCAAGGGCCTATTGAAAATGAAAGATATATATTCAGTTCACAACAAGCAAGGCAATAATGCCACCGAGACTCAAGGGGCTATTGGGAATAAAAGAGAATGAGAATATTTTAGAAGGAACTGGAAACAGAATCCTAAACAGGAAATAAAAGATAAATCTCTACTCCTGCTCAAAAGATATGGGAGAAGTGTGAACCAGGTGTCTCTTCAAAAAGATAAAAGTAGCAACTTTTCTAGCTCACTTGAAAGGGTTTGATATTTACTACAAATTATAGCACTAAATATCCTGATAGATGCAAACATGTTTGTTTTTTTTTATCACTACTCATTTCACCCCAAGCAAGGTGGTAAAACCACTAAAATACAAGGTTTCGAAAGACTTATGTGTGAAAGAATCTGAGAGAAAAAAAACAAAGTATTATATTGAAACTATCAGTATAGCCCGGCGTTGCTCGGGTGTAATGAAGGCTTTAAAACTAATCCTGGGTCCTGGAGCTCAGACTCTTTGGACGTTGGCACGAAAGACTAAAAAGCAATAGTTGTTTCCAGTTAAAGCGAAACCGTAGACTGAAAGAAAAATGAATGGATGTAAGTCAAATTTTGATTTCCTGGTATCAATATCAAATAAGTTTTTTCATCGTATACTGAATTTTGGAGGCTAAATAAGTCCTCTGAGTAAATGGTGTCATAGCTGAGACTAAGAACTACAATTATACCTACTTAGAGCCAAACCCGAAGCAAAAACTAAAATAAAAGAGCTGAAAAAAATATAGACATACAGGCAGATAAACAGACACACACACAAACATCTTGCCATTTATATATATATATATATATATATATATATATATATTATCAATTTTCTGCACTATTGTAAGAACTGCAAGCTTGAAACTTCTGAATATCATTTCTTGTGTCTTTGTCTATGAGAGTATCAAATTTAATTAAAATCGAACCACTCCTATAACCGGATTTTTTTGATTATTGATTTTCGATATTTATTGGGGGTACCTCGACACAAAACCTAGCTAAAAACACTTGCAGATGCTTATAGTATAACTGTGTAAATTTTCAAGAAAATCGTTTCAGCCGTTTTGGAGTCTATAGGTAACGGACACACACATACACACACACAGAGGCAAAGTTCCATTTATAAATAAGTTTAGATTTACTTTTGTTTTTTGCATCTTATACTGTGAGGCAGTGAGGCAAACGTGTTTACAACTTCGTAGGAAAAAGTTTCCACTAATCTGCTTTTATTTGATACTGTTTTGTCTAGCACTTGATTTTTTAAAGACGAATTCTGATAATAAAACACATTCTGCCTGTACGTTGATTAAAGTGTCTGCCACACAAACAGTTTTTCAAGGTGTCACATTACAGAGAGATAGAAAGATTTTACAAGCATATTTTTTTTCAATGTTTTTGGTTGCCTGTAGCAATGTCTTAAGAGGTGTAAATTCATCTGATGATGACACCCACTCATAGGTTCAAGGATTTGTCAAGGACAACTGGATTCTTGAAGAAACATTAAAAATATTTACTGGAATTAAAATGAATTACTTTCAAAGATTTACTGATATCAAGAACATTTGACTTTTGTGATAAGGTTCATAATAAAACTGCCAAATTGTGTTGATATATATATATGTATGTATGTGTGTGTGGGCATGCGAGTAAATGTGTACAGAGAATCTCCAAAAATGTGCATACACTTTGATTTTAATTTCATCATTCATTTTCTATGGCTTATCAACCTTTGCAGGTTACTTAAAGCCAGAAAATGTTTTTAGATTGTAAATTTTTCTTTAAGATAATAATGATTTAGTGATACGAGTTTTACTAATTAACCCATAGCAGGAGGAGCATAGGTGAATTTATGCCTATCTTAAGAGTATTTGTACATAAATGAATATGATAAATGCAACTAGAAGTGAATCTTAGCACTCTCATTGCCAATATCCATTACACCCAATATCCTGCACATCCAAACTTACAGGACCTGGTATTCCCAAGTGGTCACCCATCTAGGTAGTGACTAAGCTCAATGTTGCTTAACTTAACTGATTGTAGGAGAATCAATGTTTTAACATGATATGGCTGTAAATTGAGGATATATGACTTTTCTGATAAAGTTCCCAGTAAAACTGGCAAATTGTGTTGAGATATCCACTACTGGCCATAATTATTAGGCCACCCAGAAATGTAAATCTGCTGCTCTCCTTGGGCTTCTTGACAAAATACAAAGGAGGATCTGTAACGTGGTTGATACTGACTTGGCAGACCGGCTGCAACCACTCTCTCACCGGTGTGATGTGGCTTCCCTGTGCCTCTTCTACAAGTACTTTCATGGCTTCTGCTCCGATGAGCTTAGATCACTGGTGCCACCTAAGCATGAATTTACACGAGATACTAGATTAGCAACTAGGTTCCACCCTTTTACAGTTAAACAAATAAGATGTAACCGTAAATTCTAATCCAACAGCTTCTTTTCTCGCGCTTCCTGCCTGTGGAACTCCCTTCCACAAGTCTGCTTTCCCGACAGCTACAATCTCCAGGTGTTTAAATGTAGGGTCAATAGACACCTCCTATCACACTAATTCCCAATTATTCTCAGAACACTCTCATCTACCCAACCCTCATTCTCTGTATCCTTACCCGCCTATCACCCACCCTCTGACATTTCCTATATTTAATCATCCTTTCTCCACTCTATGTAGCCCCCTGCGCAGTAGTGGCAGTGACATGCCTTGCTCGGGGTGAAACGCTTATAAAAAAAAAAAAAAAAAATATATACACTACCAGCCGTAATTATTAGGCCACCCCAGTTTAAAAAAAAAAAATGATGGAATTCATACAATTTTTAGTATTTATTGCCAAGTGGATAATTCTATATGAAAATGGTTCTGTTGTTATTATTACTTTGCAAAATTTTACAAGGCCGCCAGGAATCCTTTGCTTTGGCCAGCCAATAATAAGATGAGACTAGCATGGGGAAGAGAGCACAAAAACTGGACACCAGAACAGTTCATTTGATGCACCATGTTATTGTGCAGTATTAACAAAAGAACCATTCTATTTTCATTTAGAATTATCCACTTGTCAATAAATACTAAAAATAGTATGAAATGCATCATTTTTTTTAAAACTGGGGTGGCCTAATAATTATGGCCGGTAAGTATGTGTGCGGACAATGTGAATGAATACGTGCAAAGTGTCTTCAAAAATATATATACACTTTGATTTTTGATTGAGTGATTTGTATTCTATGGCTTATCAACCTTTGCAGGTTAATTAAAGTTTGAAAATATTTTTAGTGTTAGAATTATTTTGGGAGGAAAATAAATCTTTTTTCTACACTCATTATACAACCATTTCCTTGGATCAAGGATTAAAAATGAATCTTTTTTCTACACTCATTATACAACCATTTCCTTGGATCAAGGATTAAAAAGGAATCTTTTTTCTACACTCATTATACAACCATTTCCTTGGATCAAGGATTAAAAATGAATCTTTTTTCTACACTCATTATACAACCATTTCCTTGGATCAAGGATTAAAAAGGAATCTTTTTTCTACACTCATTATACAACCATTTCCTTGGATCAAGGATTAAAAATGAATCTTTTTTCTACACTCATTATACAACCATTTCCTTGGATCAAGGATTAAAAATGAATCTTTTTGGTCTCGAAGAACAGAATTCTTTTTCGAATCTTGAAGACTAGTGCTACAGAATCACAAAGAACTTTACCTAGTAACAGAAACACACTACTTGAGGACATTCAACAGCAGCAACAACTAAAGTGAATAGCACATGTAATTCAGTTAAATAGACGCTTGGGTGATCATGTCTCAAAAGCAACATGACTGACTGAGCAAAATATTATCCCACAGTAGGTTGCCATTACTTTCTGCAGTAGATTGGTTGCCAACCAAGGTTATAGAACCCAATCTATCCTGTTATTTAACCCATAGCTGGAGGAAGAAGTAAAGAATTAATATCTTTCCCAAAGGTATCTATCTATCTATCAACTAGAAATCTCATAGTCAGCATTAGTCTATGAGATTTCTGTTTGAATTTCTGGGATGATGAATTATCATTATTTACCTTATTTACTTTCAGACTCACATCCTCATCTTTGTTGTTTATCTATCTATCTATCTATCTATCTTATTTCTTTTCTATCTATCTTATTTCTTTTCTATTTCTATCTATCTATCTATCTTATTTCTTTGTTTTCTATCTGTCTATCTATCTATCTATCTTATTTCTTTGTTTTCTATCTATCTATCTTATTTCTTTGTTTTCTATCTGTCTATCTTATTTCTTTGTTTTCTATCTGTCTATCTTATTTCTTTGTTTTCTATCTGTCTATCTTATTTCTTTGTTTTCTATCTGTCTATCTTATTTCTTTGTTTTCTATCTGTCTATTTCTATCTATCTATCTATCTTATTTCTTTGTTTTCTATCTATCTATTTCTTATTTCTTTGTTTTCTATCTATCTTATTTCTTTGCTATTTTCTATCTATCTTATTTCTTTGTTTTCTATCTATCTATCTTATTTCTTTGTTTTCTATCTATCTATCTTATTTCTTTGTTTTCTATCTATCTATCTTATTTCTTTGTTTTCTATCTATCTATCTTATTTCTTTGTTTTCTATCTATCTATCTTATTTCTTTGTTTTCTATCTGTCTATCTATCTATCTATCTATCTATCTTATTTCTTTGTTTTCTATCTATCTATCTTATTTCTTTGTTTTCTATCTATCTATCTTATTTCTTTGTTTTCTATCTATCTATCTTATTTCTTTGTTTTCTATCTATCTATCTTATTTCTTTGTTTTCTATCTATCTATCTTATTTCTTTGTTTTCTATCTATCTATCTTATTTCTTTGTTTTCTATCTATCTATCTTATTTCTTTGTTTTCTATCTGTCTATCTATCTATCTATCTATCTATCTATCTATCTATCTATCTATCTTATTTCTTTATTATCTATCTATCTATCTATCTATCTATCTATCTATCTATCTATCTATCTGTTAACTGGCATTGTTAATGCTAAGAGTGTTTGCACTTTAGTGAATACAATGAATTCAACTGGAATTTGAACCTGGCTCTCTGATTTCTCATTTTGAGCCAATATCCACTGCACCACACGCACACGTAACTAGAAGGTAAAAATAATGATGTAACCAAGATGTTGAATTTGCACATTACCTTAAACAAAGGTGAGGAAGAAAACTCTAGTCAATACTAAAAAGAGTGATAAACAGTGAACTTGAGAATCCTATCTTCAACCAACAGTAATGCTAACTGTTCAGTTAATGAATGCCAAATTTTTCCTGTATGGAAACGGCTATTCTCACAGTTACTGTTGCCTTAGCAATTAGTAATTTTCACTTTCTCATGTTGATTTTCTATATTCTGTTCTTCAAATAAGCATGATTGAACAAAGACATTTTTACAAAGACGATAAACACAAACTCTTTGTAAGATCCAATTTGTCTGTGTCATATGAAATGTCTGAAGCAAATGTGACAAAACAATGACTTCCGTCAGCGTATCGCATGTCCAAAGAAATTGGTAAATATTTGTTCATTTGATGTTGATCCAGATTCCAGGTAATTCCGCCTACACAAAAGCACCAATTCTCTGCAGGAAAAAGATCTGATTAATAAAAATGTTCTTTGTCAGATCAAGTGGTTAGTTAAATTTCCTGAAAATGAAAGACACACAGAAAAAAATTGAAGCAATGATGCACAAAGACACACCCTACTTTTATTTAGCTTTAGTCTTTTCGTTTTTTCTCTTTTTGGATTTTTCTTTTTTTTATTTCTTCTTTTCTTGTTGTTTTAGATTTTTCCTTTTTCTTTTTTTCCTTTTTCTTCTTTTCTGTTTTTGGATTTTTCTTTTTTCCCATTTTTTCTTTTTGTTTGGATTTCTTCTTTTTCTTCTTCTTTTTCTTCATTTTTTTTTTCCTATTTTTCTTTTTGTGTATTTTTTGGTTTTTCCTTTTTTTTGTTTTTGTCACTTTTCTTTTTTCTTCTCTTTCTTTTTTTTTGTCTTTTTGGAGTTTTCCTTTTTTATATTTTTGGCTTTTTCCTTTTTTTTCTAGTCTTTTTGGGCTTTTTTTTTGTCTTTGTTATGGAGAAACACACCTATTCCTCAGATCATAGACACTCCCTCCTATATTAATAAGAGTTAATAGGAAGTTAATGGGAGAAGTTCTTAGGAGTTCTTTAGACTTCTATTGGAGTTCCGTAGAAGTACTAGGCAGTTGATATTAGTCGGCAGTTAGCCGAATACTAAGGAGTCAGCTTTCAGTAGAAGATTACCAAGTTCCTAACATTTTGGGTACGTTAAGTCGATTAGCAAACGACATGGCATGCGAAAACTACTCCACAACAGTTTTTGCTTTTTTTTTTTCTCTTTTTTGGATTTTTCCTTTTTCTTTTTTCCTCTATTTCTTTTTTTTTTTTTTTTTTTTTTTTTTTTTTTTTTTTTTCCTTTTTTTCCTACTTTTTTTCTCTTTTAAGGTTTTTTTTTGTTCAATCTCTTTTCCTGCATTTTTGGATTTTTTCCATTTTTTTTTTTTTTCCTCTTTTTTGGATTTTTTAGGTTTTTCCTTTTCTTTCTATAATTTTTGTATTCTTGAGAAAGGTAAAATAAGGAATTGTTCACCCAAGTGTTAAACTACCAAATACAGACGTCATAGAGAAAACGGGATTATTCTTTACAAGAGTGTTGTTGAGAGATTAGTCTACTGCAATATACACTACCAATATAACTCCTTGCTAATCAGAAGCTATGAACAGATAGACAGGCTGGTAAGACCTCCATCATATACAGCTGATGCAGTATAATTACATTACCACTCTCTGTTTTCTTATTTCATGCAATTAATATAATTGTTTAGGTTTCTTCTCTAATGTATGTGAAAGATATACACTACCTGCCATAATTATTTGGCTACCCCAGTTTTATTTTAAAAGAGATGATGTATTTCTTACTATTTTTAGTATTTATTGCCAAATAAAAATAGTGGTTCTTTTGTTATTATTACTTTGCAGAATTTTACAAGGCAAATAGCGACAATTTACCGATCGCACCTTGTAGATTTTATATATATATATATATATATATATATATATATATATATATATATATATACACACACACACTACCTGCCATAATTATTTGGCTACCCCAGTTTTTTTTTTTTTTTTCTTAAAGAAATGACGTATTTCATACTATTTTTAGTATTTATTGCTAAATGAAAATAGAATGATTCTTTTGTTATTATTACTTTGCAAAGTTTTACAAGGCAAGGAAGCAAAGATGAACTCGTCGGAATCACCCTAAATTTTCTTCATTCTTTCATTGATGAAACTGCAATGGAGGTAATTATTAAATATTTATAAATTCATTTGATGCACATGTTATTGTGCAGTATTAACAAAAGAACCATTCTATTTTCATTTACAATTATTCACTTGGCAATAAATATTAAAAAATCGTATGAAATACATCATTTTTTTTTAAACACTGGGATGGCCTAATAATTATGGCTGGTAGTGTACATGGTTTGCCTGAAAAGTATTGAATCTTATCTGTTTTTTGATGTAAGAGGTATCGTCCACAGTGAGTCCTTGCAACAGGGCTGGATGATCAATCACTATGTCCATAAAGAGAGCCTGTGGCATTTGCTTCATAGCCAGAAATAAGTGAAGTTTAAATGGCATTTTTACTAAAAACAAAAAACAACCAGTTTTGTCCCATCCTTATCAAGTTTATTTCTGGGAATAGGAGACGTAAAATAAAAGATGGTTAATGGGGCGAGAAAAAAAAACATGCAAGGAAAGCTAGAGTCCGATAACATTTAAACCCAGCAAACAGCCCCTCTGTTTACAGAGTGAAGGTTTGCATGATTTGATATATAAAGACTCTACAACATTGAAATGATATAAATAGTGGGACCTTGATAAAATAAAGCTTTAAAACTAATCCTGGGTCCTGGAGCTCAGACTCAGCCTAAAGAATATTTGTGTGAAGTTTGGTGAGAATCAGATAAATATTGTGGATTTGTATAAAGGACATACAGACAGATAAACAGACACACAAACACACACACACAAACATCTTGCCTTTTATATATAATTGATTTTCTGCACTATTGTAAGAACTGCAATGTTGAAACTTCTGAATATCGTTTCTTATGTCTTTGTCTATGAGTGTATCAAATTTGATTAAAATCGGACTACTCCTTCTATAACCCGATTTTTTCGATTTTCGATATTTATCGGGGGTACCTCAACACAAAACCTAGCTAAGAACGCTCGCAGATGCTTATAGTACATTTGTGTAAATTTTCAAGAAAATCAGTTCAGCCATTTCGGAGTCTGTAGATAATGGACACATACACACACACACACACATACAAATTTCCATTTATAAATAAGTTTAAATTATGCTTTGTATCAAGTCTTTTAATGTTTTAGAAATAGTTATCATAAATTTTATCTTGAGTTTAGATAAATTCTTTTCAATTGTATTTGTGATGGTTGGTGAGTAGAATAATATACTTTGGTTGACTTGGTTTGTCGGGAAGAGCTGTTTTTCTATTTTATATTCTGATATTTTATGAGCGTTTGTTTCCCATTGAATATGAAATAATTGGAGGAGTTTGTATTTTCAATGTATTTCTTCTTTACATGCAAAAACTAACAGCTACAAATTCTGAGTAATTATAAATAGAATCCAACCGGTTATTCCGGATTTTATTTTGCTATTGTACTTTCATGATGCACCCACCCTATCTTGTACTGGTGCACCATGTGTCACATGACATATGATGCTAGGTTAATAGGCATTTTTGAATAGGGATCTTCCCTCTCCTAGATGCATGTCAGCCGTTGGCTCTTATAAGAAGCTCATCTGTTGTTTGCGAATTCTGCAAGCTGGTTGAAATTCAGAGCTTTCATTTTTCTTGACCAGTTGATAAGTAACTCTAGGTGCCCATGCTGTTCTGCTATTTAACCCATAGCTGAGGGGAGCAGTTGGATTCTTACTTTTTCTGAAGGTATTTGAGTGAAAATGAATGCAACACACTCAAATGGAATTTAAATTCGGCCTCAGATTTCTTATTCAGAACTCTTATCTGTTATACCAACCATACATCGAACAAATTCCAAACAATATATAATCTACCTATATAGTGATATCTTCCTATTTACAATCTACCTATATAGTGATATCTTCCTATTTACAATCTACCTATATAGTGATATCTTCCTATTTACAATCTACCTATATAGTGATATCTTCCTATTTACAATCTACCTATATAGTGATATCTTCCTATTTACAATCTACCTATATAGTGATATCTTCCTATTTACAATCTACCTATATAGTGATATCTTCCTATTTACAATCTACCTATATAGTGATATCTTCCTATTTACAATCTACCTATATAGTGATATCTTCCTATTTACAATCTACCTATATAGTGATATCTTCCTATTTACAATCTACCTATATAGTGATATCTTCCTATTTACAATCTACCTATATAGTGATATCTTCCTATTTACAATCTACCTATATAGTGATATCTTCCTATTTACAATCTACCTATATAGTGATATCTTCCTATTTACAATCTACCTATATAGTGATATCTTCCTATTTACAATCTACCTATATAGTGATATCTTCCTATTTACAATCTACCTATATAGTGATATCTTCCTATTTACAATCTACCTATATAGTGATATCTTCCTATTTACAATCTACCTATATAGTGATATCTTCCTATTTACAATCTACCTATATAGTGATATCTTCCTATTTACAATCTACCTATATAGTGATATCTTCCTATTTACAATCTACCTATATAGTGATATCTTCCTGTCCACATGTAATGGTGGGGATGTAAAAATCTATCAGATTGGCCCACTTCCTAAAATATGACCAAAATTTGGAATTTTTTATTCTCTTCTTGGTTAAACTGAGAACTTTTCAGAATGCCTTTATGTTAGTTTGTTTGTGTGTGAGTATGTATGCATGTGTGTGTATTCAGTGTGCGATGGATAAATTTTACAAATGACACAAAAATGTAACATTGGCATCTCATTTGAACAGACATATTTACCAAAATTACACAAATATCGTGATATACTAAAAAGTAGATTTAATTAATAAAAACGCCCTTGGCTTCAACTACGACCTCCAGACGACTTTGGAATCTCCTGCATCTCTTCTGGACGGTCTCCTTGTTTAAGTTGGTGAGTGCTGCCATAATCCTTGTCTTAAGTTAATCTTTAGTGTTGAAAGGAGTTTTGTTGGTCTTTCCTTCAACTGTGACCCACCTCATAATAATCGAGTGGATGGCTGTCTGGGGAGTTAGGTGGCCAGATGTAAGGGGTGATGTGGTCGCAGAAATTGTGTGACAGACATGACTGGGTTCTTCTGCTTGTGTCACATGGTACAGGGTCCTGTTGCAAGACATAGTGTCTTCCAGCAACCACCCTTGATCCAGGGTGGTGCTACCTCCTTGATGCACTTGATGTAGACTTTCTTGTTGAGTCCGAGGCCCTTACCAATAAATTTGGGTGTTCTTTTTTTATCAGAATTATCAGAGTGAGTTTTCAAAGTTGCCGTACCTTCGTAATCACCATTAGACTCATCTAACTCTTTCCAGATCCTCTGCACTGTTCTCAGATTGACATGCAAAAACTCTGAACTGTTCGTACTGGATCTTCCGGTATGAATGCCAAACAATACAGCATGTTGTTTCCAAATGTTTGGCAGAGTGAATTATGTCATAGAGCTCTTTTTTCTCACAGATGATGCCCAACAGACCCTACTATACTGTGCAGTCAACATAAGAAAATACAAACATGCATGTGAAAAACTGAAGTGATGGAAGCAAACCAAGAAAATTTGAATCTGGATTTAACACAAAATGGCCGTAGGGCACCATTGAGATAATAGTGTCTGGACACAATAAAAGTTTGATGCAATCACAGATGATGCAATATTTTTCAAGACCAAACAAATTTTATCATACACCCTGAAAATAGATTCATATTACTGCATAACACTGGGGAAAAAATAAAAATCGATCACACCCTGCAACTCCAGTGGGTCTAAAACTGATCATATGGTGAAAGAAAGGAAACTAAAACAATTGATTCAATTAATTTGCACATGGGTGTATAGAGATTCATATTGCTGCACACCAATGCAAATGATCTAATCTGAGAAAAAAAAAAATCAATTACACCCTGCCACTTCAGTAGTTTTAAAACTGATCATATGATAAAAGAAAGGAAACTAAAGCAGTTGTCTTAATTAATTTGCACAAATGCGTATGCCAACATCAATCATTCTGTTTTTCTAAATTATTCTGTTTTTCCCGTTTTTGTTTTTGTTTTTTTGTTTTTTTCAAACAGAGAAATATTTTGATTAAAATATATAATAAACAGCCTTTTTTTTTTTCATTCATTTTTATTTCTGTAGATTATTTAAATAATTCTTTTTTTTATCTGATTCTAGATTCATCTTTAGCTATTTATAGATAATCCTGCGCACAAACACACACACACACACACATCTATATATATATATCAGAGTTTTGTATGTGTATTGTCCACCCACTCACAAACATGACTTTAGAATTTCTGTAATTTTTTAAAAATTAACCTTTCTCCTGCTTTATGAAAATAAAACCCGCTCTTGTTTTGCGTCATGAATGGAAATGAATGTGTGCTTTAAATACGTCCTTGAGAAAGAAACAGTTTCTTGCAGGTGGGTGGCATTCTATTTCTTTCATCACTACACCAGCATATCATGCCGTAGTCTTTAGTTCCAATGGTATAACTTTCTTGATGTCACTCCATTTTCAACTTTTCCTTGTATGTTTCAATTTAATGTGATCTCGACTTGGAACGTTTTGATCAACTATAGCAAAACTGTCTGTGAAAAGATTTATAAGACCTTTATAAATTATTAAAGTCAATTATAAAACATTTATAAGTACTCTATATAGGGCCAGAAGGTTTTTCCCGTCTGAAACAATCCTGCACATATATAAATCTACCATCCACCCGTACATTGAATACTGCTACCATATCTGGTCAGGTGATCCTGCTATCCACCTAGGTGTCCTTGACAAAATCCAATGGAGAATTTCTAATTTGATTGATCTCGACTTGGCAACTCAGATACAGTCACTTTCTCACCGGTACAAAGTGGCTTCCCTATGTCTCTTCTACAAATATTTTCATGGCTTCTGCTCCAATGAACTTAGATCACTGGTACCCACTATATATAAATTTACTCGAGCCACAAGATTAGCAACTAGGTCCCACCCTTTTACTGTGAAACCAATAAATTGTAAATGCAAATTCTACTCCAGCAGCTTCTTTTTAAGCACTTTCCGCCTGTGAAATTCCCTTCCATTTATTTGCTTTCCCGACAGCTACAATCTCCAAGAATTTAAATGTCAAGTTAATAGTCTTCTCCTATCTCACTAACCTGCATTCTCTCTCTCATGCTCCTTTCTCCATCTACCCCACTCTCATCAGTATTCTCATTCTTCTCTTACCCACTTCCTGACACCCTCTGTAACCTGTCACTCTTTCTCATAACTTTCCTCCTATGTAACCCCCTGCACAACAGGGGCAGTAAAATGCCTTGTTTGGGGTGACACGATTATAAAAAAAAAAATGAAAAATAAAGTTGACATTAGCATGTGTTTACACCCAAATGTTGTAAGGTGCTGAGAAAAAAAAAAAGACAAAAAAAACATTGCAACGTTATATAAGTAACAACTGATAAGATTGAATAGGGACGTTTGTTAGGGGGTAAGGAATATCAGCTTGGAATGAAAAATTGTTTGTTAGGGGGTAAGGAATATCAGCTTGGAATGAAAAATTGTTTGTTAGGGGGTAAGGAATATCAGCTTGGAATGAAAAATTGTTTGTTAGGGGGTAAGGAATATCAGCTTGGAATGAAAAATTGTTTGTTAGGGAGTAAGGAATATCAGCTTGGAATGAAAAATTGTTTGTTAGCGGGTAAGGAATATCAGCTTGGAATGAAAAATTGTTTGTTAGGGGGTAAGGAATATCAGCTTGGAATGAAAAATTGTTTGTTAGGGGGTAAGGAATATCAGCTTGGAATGAAAAATTGTTTGTTAGCGGGTAAGGAATATCAGCTTGGAATGAAAAATTGTTTGTTAGGGGGTAAGGAATATCAGCTTGGAATGAAAAATTGGAGAGCTGAGTTTAAATTCCAGTTGAATTCATTGCATGCAAATATCTTTGGAAAAGTATGAATCCATCTCTTCTTCTCGCTATGGGTTAAATAGCAGTACAGATTTGTTTCTTTTGCTTTGGTTGGCAACCAGTTTATCACAGAAAGAAATGACAACCTACTATGGAAAAATCTTCTGCCTAGTCAGTCATGAACCAAAAGAGACATGATCACCCAAGTATGTATCAAGTATGGCACTTAACTGACCTGTAAGAATATGAAAGTAAATTTTCCATACATAAACTATCTATTCATTTCAGAACATTTACATTAACATTAGCTGAATATTCCCAAGCAGTCATCCATCTAAGTACTGACCAGGCTCAACATTGCTTAACTTCGGTGATAGTCAACATAATGAAGAAACTAATATTACTATTACCATCTAAGCACCCATTCCATGAAGAAATAAAGAGAATCTATCACACTATCATGAGAAGATCAAACATTTGAAGAGAGACCTGAAACCATATACCCTTGATTCAAAATCACTGATGAAATATAAAAAATAAGATCATCTTCTTATATATACGTGTTCCTTGTTGTTATCCAGTGGCAGTATATAACATTCAAAGCTAACAACGGTTTCCTTTTACCAAAGTGAATGCAGGTTCAAATCTTGCCAGAAATACATATTTTTGTTGAATAAGATTTCTCAAATATCGAGGCTGGTAAACAAAAATAAATATACTGTTTAATAAATAAATGGAATGTCTACTCAAATATGAGTATCCCCTAAAAATAATGTTTAAAGAGAAAAAAAAATCTGTTAGATTAATAAATCCTTACCTTAGAAAAGATATATATATATATATATATATACACAAATTGAAACAACATATTTTTTTAATTTTTTTTTTAATCGTATCACCCCAAGCAAGGCGGTAACGCCACTGAAGTGCAGGTGGCTACGTAAGAGTGAAAAGAATGGAGAAGAGAAAGCCAGAAACCACATCCTAAGCAGGGAACAAGGGATAAGCCTCTTTATCTGTTCAATAGACATGGGTGGAGTGTGAACTGGGCGATAGTTTAGTCTGTTATAGGGATTATGTAATCAATCATGTTTTTAACTTTTCCATGGGGTTATTAGAAATCAGATATGCCCCTGAGAATATTGAGGAAAATAAAGAAAGAATTAAATATGAATGCATTAAAATGACAAAGGAAACTCTCTGACACGTTCATGGGTCATGCAGGTATGGAATTAAAACGAGTTTTGACAAAGCAAGACATTTTGAACAGCACATATAACAAAAATGACGAATAAATAAAAGTTGCATTTAGCTGTTTCAACAGTAAACAGGTGGGACCTAGATGCCAATCTAGTTTGTCCTTTCATGGCCTTCCACGTCTCTTTATCCCTGGTGGCTCTCAGCATGCTTTCTCCTTTTACACCATGCAACCCACGTTCTGCCATCCACCTGCTCAGGCGTGTCAAGTATGTTACACGCTGTTTTACCCAGTCTCTCCTTCCCTCTATCTGGCATGTTAGTATCAGATTCTCCAAGCCCTCCTTCCTCATTGCATGTCCCAGGAACTTTAGCTGTCAATTCCTGATGCTCAGTATTAATTTCCTTTTCATTTCTATCCTTTCCAAAACATCATCATCACTAATATGCTCAATCCACGATATCCACAGCATCCTTCCGTAGAACCACATGCTTAAATTCATGTAGTTAGGGCACCAGAGAAACATGTGCAACCAGAATGGCAACAAGGTCCCGCCCATTTACAGTTAGATCAACCAAATGCAGCCAGCAATTCTACTCCAGTAGCTTCTTTTCTCACACTTCCTGCCTGTGTAACTACCTTTCTTGATGGCTACAACCTCCAGGAATTTAAATGCAATGTCAATACCCATCTCTTATCCACTATATTCCCGTATATCTTGTTCTTTTTCCTTTCTCTCTACCTTCGAAATTGTCTTCACACCTATGTTTCAATCCTTTTCTTGCCCTTTCTCTGACACCTCCTGTCTAAACTTTTACTTTTATGTAGCCCTCTGTGCATCAGTGGTGGTACCATCTTTGGGGTAAAATGATTTTAAAAAAAAGACAAAAGGAATCTATGTCATGTCAGTGAAAAAAAGTGACTACCAGGATTGATTACATTTTTGGTTCTTACTGTGACTGTACCCACCCCCACATATTCATTTTTTTTTCTTTAAAATGCAACGGTTTCCTTGTTCATTACAAGCTTAATGGCTGCTGAAATGAATTAAATCCAGCTTTGTCAACAGCACAATAAGAATGGCTTTTCCAGAAAATCTCATTTGTCTTCAATGCCAATATCTAGGGGAAATTTCCAGCAGTTTCAAGAGGCTACTCCCCAAAGAGAAGAGCAACTGATTGACATTTGGAAAAGGAAGCCTCACAAGTCTAATATCACTGGATTATGAGGCCGGGCAAGAAGTGGAGTGAAGAAACCCTTCGAAAAGAATCAGCAAAGGTGGTGATGCAGATATCTTTCTAGCCAATGTCTAAGAATAGAAATTGGAAAGGTGGAGTGAAGGGGAAATACTGGTTTCGAACAGAGATGAAATACGAACAGAGATGAAATACGCCTTAGATTAGGTCAAAAGTGTGGATCAACCATTTGGGGACAGAATTCAGTACAGTTTTAATATGTTGTGGTGCAGTAGATATCGACATGGAATCAGGGGGCCGAGTTTGAATTCCAGTCAAATACACACAAATACCCTTAAGAAAGATATAAATCTGTCTCTTCTCTCTGCATGTATCGCATATGACAATTAATTGGCAGTTTTGATTGGCTATGAGCAGCCTTTGAGATTTCACTTGCCCAATTGACTCAGTCGATTAAAAACTTAATTGGACAATTAAAATTTATTGCTTTACTTGCCCGCGGTCAATTAAAAATCTTGCTAACTGATTAAAAATAAACAGTGTTACAAGAGCGTTCTTGAAAAGAAAATGGTAAAAGGTAAAATCAGTTATTAAAAATCGCCTGAAGACACCACTCATGGTAGAAACCTGGGTAGCAAAATAACTAGTTTAAAAATGGAAAATATTCAAAAGTTCTACAATATAATTGTATAGAACATTTTTTAATACAAATGTGTACTGGTCTAACCCTGTTAGGACCAAAAACTAAGTATTAAAAAATCAATATATATATATATATATATATATATATATATATAGCTTTTTCTTCCAGTTGTTTTTAAAAAATGTGTAAATGTCGGCAGGATATGACACAGTCAAGCTCCTTTTAACACATGGTATAGCAGTCACTTGTTTCAAGCTATCTATAAAATACCAAGATGTAGCAAACAGAATCTTGTTCACCACACAAATAACATGGTTTTTGGTTATCACTGAGATGTTTAAAAGTACTTAAGCAATAGTTGCAAAGTTTTCTTGGCCTAAAATATATATATATATATATATATATATATATTAATCGTTTCACCCCAAGCAAGGTGGTACTGCCACTGATACGCAGGAGCTACATAAGAGAGTAAAAGTTTAGGTAGGAGGAAAGTGAAGAGAAAGACGAACCAGTTACAGGGGTGTCAGAGAAAGGGCAAGAGAAGGATGGAAATACAGGTGTGAAGACAGTTGCAAAGATAAAGAGAAAAGAAAAGATATACAAGGTGATGTAGAAAGGACTGGATAATAAAAGCAAGACAGGAATTTGTCAATCTAAATTCCATTTGTCAGATCTTGCTTTGATGATTCGGGGATGTCACTGTCTTTTGTTTAACCACACATTTCAACATAAATCAGGTGCTATGCATAAGACCAAAGAGTTCAATAATGACGTTGTAGGTCATTCTAAGTAATTTGTGAATCTTCAATGGCATACTTTTGGGTTGTAAAAGGAATCAGATTTCCTTTTTCTATATTTGAAGGGACACTTTGCATTGCGAGATTTTTAATCGACCAAACGAGTAAAGCTTTAATCGTCCATATGAGTTTTTAATTGACTGAGTCGATCGGGTGAGTGAAATCTCAAAGGCTGGCTATGAATAAACTATGATAGATAACAAGAAGGTTGAGGATATTAGTCCGAGTGTAAATAAGGTAAATAATGATAACTCCACATCCTGGAAATTCTGACAGAAGGCGATTTTTCTAAATATATATGCAAGTCTTTTCCTGTTTTTAACCATGAACAAAGTCTTACCATATCACTGGTATGGTAATGTATATATTGGGATGGTTGGTTTGATTGATCTTCTATAGTTAAAAAATAGATGCAAAGGAGATGTTATGTGTCCAAAAATATTGACAGTGAGACTTAAAAACGAGACATCAGTGAAGGCGATATAGAGAACGGAAAGTCTTACATAACGATACCATTTGAAAATGACTGTTAAAGCATCTAAGAATAGAAATAAAAGTCCGATTGCAAGAATGCAAAGGAATAAAAAAAAAAAAAAGAATGAAATGAACCAAAGAATAATTTCAGAGAAAATAAAGTTCCGATATAAATTGCTTTATTTTAGTGAAATAAAAGCATCCATGGAAACTTTTGTTCATATTTAAGGTGAACAAAAGATAAAAATGGAGAAAAAAAAAAAAATGGAGTATACTCCATACTTGATTTTCATTGGTTGATATTGAAGTTCCATTTCCTCTTTTTCATTATCTTTTCTTTCTCTTATCTTTTTGAACATTACACTCATCCTCCTTCTTTATTTTTTTACTTCTTTTTCTTCTTTCTCTATTTTTCTTTTTCTTTCTTTCTTTTTCTCCTTCTCTTTCTTTTTTCTTACTACTTCTTGCTTTATAAATTTTTATTATTTCTCCCCCTTTATTTTTGCGTCTTTTTCTTTTTGATTGTGCTATTTCTTTATTTTTTCCTTCCTTTTTTTATTTTTTCTCCATACTTATTTTTCTGCTTCTTTCTCTTTCTTTCTTTCTTTTTCTTTCTCTCTTTATTTTTTCTTTTATCTTTTTACTCCTTTCTTCAGTTTCTTTGTTATTGTTTCTTCTCTTTCATTTCTGCTTCTTTATTTTGCTGCTTCATTATCTTCTTTCTTTATTTTTCTCCTTTTATTTATAGATTCTTTTTCCATTATTATTCATCTTTTTTTATATTTCTTTATTTTTTCTCCTTTTTTATTTCCTTCTTTATTTTTATACTTCTTTTTTTTCTTTCCTTCTTTTTTTCTTTCCTTCTTTTTCCTTTATTTTTCAACTTCTTTTTTTGTAGTTTCTCCTTTACATTCATATTTCTTTATTTTATCTTTTCTTCTATTGCCCTTTTTAAATTTTCCTTCTTTTTTCCTTGTTTTTATGCTTCTTTATTTTTCTCCTTCATTTTTTATTTTTCTTTCTTTCTTTTCTTTTTTATATCTTCTCCTCCCTTTTTATTTTTCTTCTTTTTCTTCTTCTTTATTTCTTGTTTTCTTTTCTACTTCTCTTTTTTATTTTTCTTTCTTTTCTTTTTTATATTTTTCTCCTTCCTTTTTTATTTTTCTTCTTCTTCTTCCTTGCTTTTTCTTTCTTTTCTCATTTATATTTTTCTCTTTCCTTTTTATTTTTCTTCTTTGTCTCCTCTTTCTTTCTTGCTTTCTTTTCTAGCTTCTCTTTTTTCTTTTCTCTTTTATATTTTTCTCCTTCCATTTTTTATCCTTTTTTTCTTCTTTCTTTTTTCTTTCTTTATAGTTTCTTCTTTACTTTTATTTTTCTGTTTTTATCTTTTCTTCTATTGTCCTTTTTCAATTTTCCTCCTTTTTCCTGCTTTATTTCTGTTTTTTATTTTTCTCCTTCCTTTTTTATTTCTCTTTCTTTTCTCTTTAAAATTTTTCTCTTCTCTTTTTATTTTTCTCCTTCTTTGTTTTTCTTTTTTCACCTTTCTTTCTTGCTTTCTTTTTCCTTCTCTTTTTCTATTTTCTTTTCTCTTTTATATTTTTCTCAATCCTTTTCATTTTTTCTTTTTTTAAATTTTTCTTCTTTTTCTCCTTTGTTTTTTACTTTCTTTTCTTCTACTCTTTTTTTTTTTTTTTAATAATTTTTTCCTTCCTTTTTTATTTTTCTTCTTCTTTCTTGCTTTCTTTTCTCCTTCTCTTTTTTCTTTTTTTTCTTTATAGTTTCTTCTTTTCTCTTTATTGTATCACCTTTATTTTTCTTTCTTCTATTTTTCTTACATCTTCTTCATTTGCTTCACTTTCATTCTCTCCCCTCGTCTTTTTGCTCTTCTCTCCTCCCATCAGCTGCTCTCCCATGATTATTTTCTCTCTTTCCTTATTTCGACTTCCATTATCTCATCTGTAAACCTATTACCTGTCTATTATTAGTTGCGTTAAAATCAAAATCTCTCCATTTTTAGCAATCATCTTATTTTTTTTTCTTAATTCATTAAACCCTTGACTTTCCTTTTTCATTTCTTTCTCTACAAGCCACTCGGAGCCTTGAACGTTGCTGGTTAAAAATAAATCCTGGAGCATGTACGTACATATGAGCCAGGTCGTCTGCTATGGCTTCTCACCTGCAGATGCAATTCTTTGCTTCACCAGAATAGCGTACACACATATATATGTAAAGAAACCAATGAACAAGCATCTAGGCCTTGGAAATAATTTGTGTGCCTTCTGACTGAAAGTCATTATGTTTTTGCCAGTGTTGGCTTTACCTCGGCTATAAGTGCTTTTAGTTTAATTTGAAGCTTGTAAGCAGACACCTTGTGCTTTGCATTGGAGCAG
This sequence comes from Ascarosepion bandense, assembly GCA_037127315.1. NCBI lineage: Eukaryota > Metazoa > Mollusca > Cephalopoda > Sepiida > Sepiidae > Ascarosepion > Ascarosepion bandense. The sequence goes on from JBBBDQ010002187.1 coordinate 936,859, forward strand.
TGCTGAGAAAAGTTTTGTTTTTATTGATATAAAAATAACATGCGAATTACAAATTGGAAAGACGAAAAATAATCAAGTACGACAATTTAAATATCTGGGAGGCACTTTAACACAGGATGGAAAGTGTGACACTGAAATCCAAAGGTGTATTGAGGATAGCAAAAGGTGCCTTCCAAAAGCTAAGCAAAGTATTAACAAACAGAAAAATCTCTTTAGAAAAACATGAAAAGAGTACTGAACTGTTATGTAATATCAGTTCCTTTTATATAACAGTGAATACTGGATAATATCCTAGGGGACTTGAGACAAAATAAATTTGGCTCTACAGAAGGATGCTGGGAATACCATGGACCAAACATGTGAGCAATGACTAATTTCTAGAAATAAGCAAAAAGAAAAACACATACTTAATATCAGGAAAAAGGAATGTGAAATTTCTAGGGTACATAATGAGGAAAGAGGGCTTGGAAAATTTGATACTCACAGGACATATTGAAAGCAAGGGAGAGAAAAACAATGCCTTAACCTACTTGATGAGTTTGAGTGAATGGATGGCAGCACAAGGTTTGGGAGATATAACAAAATTATGAAGAAGCTATAGGGAACAGGATATTGTGGAGAGCTATGTCCACTAACATCCTGAAGGAGCATGGCATAACTAGTTCTAATATTTGTATAATTATTTCAGATAGCAAAAGGGTTAAAGAGTTTGTTTTTGTTTGGTTTATTAGTAACAGATTTACCCAATCAGAAAGCTAATAATATCATCTTGTGAGTACAAAGATCTGATTGTACAATATTCTCTGGAAAAGCTGTTTATAGTTCAATGAAATTTTGGTAGCCAAAAAACTATTGTTTTTGACCATCAACATTTCATCTTAGTCTATAAAAGCTAACGACAATGAATTCCAACAAGAATGTAAACAAAGAAAAAAAAATCATAAGCAAATACGTGTCTCTACTAAAGAACGATGATTAGCAAACTCATCTTATGTTTACTTGATTCTTACCTCATGACCTACCATTGTAGCCTTATGCCAAACTAAGATAAGCTTAGTAAATATCTGTATAAAGCAGCCATATTGTTATGGGGGCCATATTGTTTTTGGTTGCTTTTCATGATTCTCTAAAAGAAAGAATACAATTTTGCTGAATCTTTATTGCCTTAATTAATATCTACTTCATAACATTTGACGCTGGGTCACAATAACAATTAATCCAATTATTAATTGGCAGTCCACTAAGTAAGCTTGCTACAATAAAAAACATAATGCAAGCTATATGAATTAATAAAAGGTTTTCTTTTAACATTTTGATTCAGCAATTTTGTTAGGAGGAAATATCAAGCCCAAATTTTGGAGAAATTTGTGGAGAACTAAACCTACTGGTTAGAATGAGAAATCTTAGCCATAAAGGACAGATGTATTTAACTGGTGCCAAATGAATATTTATCAACAGAAATTTAGGATTTTATTGTTTAAAACTAATTTCTGTCTGGATTTCTGAGAGTCAGTTATCATTATTTATATTATAAACAGCCAGAATAATGTTTATTATCTCTCTCTCTCTCTTATATATATATATATATATATATATATATATAATGGACTCTCCCATCGATTTCGATGTATGAGGGTCTAACCTTAGTAAGACATCTGCACAAAGATTTGTTTATAGTGGTGAAGGCATTGTGTAGTACCATCCACACTTTTTGGAGCTGCTGATAACAAACAATCAGTTCAGAAATCCACCACAGATCACATGAACAGCAGACCTCAATTATTTAACCCATAATTGGAGGGAACGGACGGATTAATACCTTTCCGAAGGGTACTAGTTCGCAAGTGAATGCAGTGTGCTCGACTGAAATTGGAACTCGGTTCACCGATTTCCTCCTCCAAGCCGACATCCACCGCACCACAACGCACATCCGTGAACGCTAACAGCACCTGGTATTCCCAAGTGGTCACCCACCTAAGTACTGACCAGGCTCAACGTTGCTTAACTTCGGTGATCGAGCGGGAACCGGTGTATTCGACATGACCGTTATATATATATATCTATATTTCATTTTTAAACAAGTTATTTCGCTACCTTGGTTACTACCATGAGTGGTGTCTTCAGGCGATTTTTTAATAACTAAATTATTAAATTATATAACAAGAGTTATTAAAAATCGCCTGAAGACACCACTCTTGGTAGAAACCAAGGTCGCGAAATAACTCGTTTAAAAATGAAAAATATTCAAAAGTTCTACAATATAATTGCATAGAACAATTTTTAATATAAATGTGTACTGGTCTAACCCTATTAGGACCAAAAACTAAGTATTAATATATATATATATATGGTAGAATAACAACAGATGTTATAAACATTAAGAAATACAAAAAATGACCAACTGGTTTCAATCCCTATTCATCATCAGTCAACTGTGATATTTTAATTCAATTTTTCAACATTTAAAATATAAAAGATGAAAATTAATCATGACACACCAGGGAGGTAAAAAAAATTGAGGAAAAAAAGTGAGTCATGATTCATTTTCATCTTTTATATTTTAAAAGATACATTATATTTTAATAAAGATACATAGAGAGAGAGAGAGAGATACATACATACAAACAGACGTGTGTCATCATAGAAATAAATTTTAATTGCAATAATTATCTTATACTTCCAATTAGTCACAATAAGGTTTTTTTTTAATTTGGCTAAGCAGTTACTTCCCCACCACTTACCACTACTAACTCAAGGGTCAGATTTTTTTATCTAAATTTATATACATATACATATATTTAGTGTATCGAGGCAGCAAATAATTTTCTAAACATATACTGTTAAACATAAGAGACAATGAATGTCTATTATGTTTAATCATGAGTTGTTGTAAACGTCGTATTTTGGCTTTAATTTCAGGTGAAAATAAAGACAAAAATTCTCCAACATTTGGATAATTTTTATTAATTTGCTTCTAAGCTTTCGGCTCACATGAGCCATCTTCAGAGAGGTTATTTAGACAGTAATGCAATAACATCCACCATTACCGACAATTTTATTTTGTGCTGACATAAAACTCCACTAGGCAACGGCAACAGTTACAAAAAATAACAAACTCAGTTCTCAAATTTGCAATTCGGTTCTATGGTGTCACACCACGTGATAGCGTGAAATGACAACAAAACCATGTATTCAAATGCAATGTAACATGTTATGTCTGGATTTAAAGGTGATTTTATTAATTGTTGGTTGTTTAGATGTACATGGCCTTCAATATCTGAAGTTTCCTCTTACTATGTGTATGGGTAAGGATCACCATATTGTTGACCAAAATCTGTCTGATATTACTTACATGTTTATGTTAAATATATATGTGTGTTTGTCAGATTAAATAAATTGCAAACACACTACTTGATTACTTTTAATAAAATTTTTAGCAACACAGTTTTCCGGTTACATTTGTTACCATAACTCACACCCCTGAATATGACCCTGGAAAGAGGTTGAAAGTACTTGGGTACCTTAAGAAATGAATGAAAATAATATCTGTCAACATTACAGCTCATTTCTGACATTATTTGATTGTAATATATATAAAATAAAGTCAATTTCATACTTACAGGCAATTATAGATGATAGAATAACGAAAGATGTTATAAAAAATAAGCAATACGAAAAATGACCGGTTTCCATCCCTAGACATCATCAGGGTCAACTGGAATTTTCAAATTCAATTTTTCAGCATTTAAAATATAAAAGACAAAAATTAATCATGACACATGGGTGGGGGTGGGGAATTTATGGAAGGGTACGGGCAGATACTAATAGTAATGGTTTGTGCGTGTGTTTTTGCCTGCATACGTCAATGGGTGTACAAGTGTGTGTCTATGTCTGCATTTTGTATGAGAGACGTCACAATGACAAATTTTCTTTCCTGTTTTCCTCCCACTACCACAAAAACACCAATATACACAACCCTGCATATATCCAAATTTTAAAAAAGTAATCAGTTTGTCTGACGATCCCAAAAGAGTGAAACCCAGGGTCACAAACTCACATTAATCCAACTGAATATATATATATATATATATATATATAGAGAGAGAGAGAGAGAGATTGATTAATTACAATTATATTGTAGAATTTTTTAATATTTTCCATTTGTAAATGAGTTATTACACAACCTAGGTTTCTACCATGAGTGGTGTCTTCAGGAGATTTGCAATAACGGATTTTACCGTTTACAGTTTTTTTTTAAGAACGCTCATGTAAGGGTGTGTTTTTTTTTGTTTTTTTTTTTTTACGCTCTTATGGCAGAGAAGTTTGGAACACGGCGCAATTTTTAAAATTACAAGAAATTATAATGTTATGGATGAAAACATACACACACACACACACACACACACACACACACACACACACACACACACACACAGACACACACACACACAGAGACACACACACACACACACAGAGACACACACACACACACACACATACACACACACATACACAGAGACACACACATACACAGAGACACACACACACACACAGAGAGTTCCATTTATAAATAAGTTTAGATTAGATTTAGATTAGATAGATTTAGATTTCTGTGACGAGAATTTACCATTATTTAGTCAAACTAATGACCTCATCTTTGTTGTCATGACAGCAGAGATTAGTCTGATTATAAATAATGTAATTACAAAATATATCATATCACAAGTTCCATAACCCATTAAGTGCCTATATACTATAGATCAAGTTTTCTTTTTCTTCTCTGTGCCTTGTTTTTTAAGACAGGTGAAAGGATGTGCATTGTGGTGCAGTGGATATCGGTTCGGAACGAGAAATCGGAGAGCCGAGTTCGAATTCCAGTTGAATTCATTGCATTCACTTATGCGCAAATACCCTTGGGAAAGGTATTAATCCATCTCTTCCCTCCAGTTATGGGTTAAATAACAGGACAGATTGGGTTCTATAGCCTTGGTCGGCAACCAGTCTACCACAGAAAGCAATGGCAACCTACTGCGGGATAATCTTCTGCCCAGTCAGTCATGTCTCTTTCGAGACATGATCGCCCAAATGTGTATCATGTATGGCACTCAACTGACTGATCATGGTCTTCCACATCTTCCTGTCCCTGGTAGCTTTTAGCACACTTTCTCCTGTTAAACCATGCAACCCCCATTCTGCTATCCACCTGCTCACATGCGTCAAATACGTTACACGCGGTTTTCCCATGTCTCTCCTTCCCTCTATTTGGCTTGTTAGTATCAGCTTCTCCAAGCCCTCCTTCCTCATTGCATGTCTCAGGAACTTAAGCTGTTATTTCCTGATGTATTAACATTTTTTTTCATTTCCATCCTTTCTAAAACCTCATCATTGCTCACATGCTCGACCCATGATATACGCAGCATCTTTCTGTAGAACCACATTTCACCTGCTTCAAGTTTTTCCTTCATCTTCAATTATATTGTCCAGCATTCACTGCCATATTGAAGAGCTGACATCACATAGCAATCCACTTGATCCAAATAATGCTTTTATCCAATGGGCCATAAAATATACAAGTATTGGTTGAATCCAGTGACTTGACACAAAGATTTGCTACAATATGCTAACAGCTTCATATATCCCAATGTGGTCAAGTCATATATCTTTAGAAAGCTTTTTGAATGTTGATTAATATTCACAAAAGAATTATGCTCATCAAATCAACAGAATTTGTGTTATTTCTGGTTAAATGTTGAACAATTTGGTGGAAAATAAACAACCTTATTTTTGGTTACATTATTATTATTATACAAAAAATAGATTTTTATATGAAAAAGTAACATTTTTTTTTTTTAATTATTTCACCCCGAGCAAGGCGGAAATGCCACTTAGAAGAGAGCAAGGAGTACAGACCAGTTAGAAAAGAGCAATAGAAAGATGAGAATGCAGGTGTGATGACGGTTACATAGGTGGAGGGAAAGGGAAGGATATACAGGATGGGGTAAGAGCTAGAATCCAGTGGTTAATAGATGAGTATTGACATTGCATTTAAATTCTTGGAGGTTGTAGCCATCAGGAAAGCAAGAATATGGGAGAGAGTTCCACAGGCGGGAAGTGTGAGAGAAGAAGCTGCAGGAGTAGAATTGTCGTCTGCATTTGGCTAACCTGATTGTGAATGGGTGGGACACAGTTGCCAGTCTGGTTCCACGAGTAAACACCTGTTGTGGAGGCACCAGTGACTTAAGTTCGTCCAAGCAGAAGCCATGAAACTATTTATAGAACAGACAAAGAGAGGCCACCTTTTGTCAGTGGGGAAGTGGCTACAGTCGAGCCGCCAAGTAAGAACCTATCACATTACAGACTCTCCTTTTGGAGCCTGTCGAGAACACTGAGGTGAATGGCAGGGGCACCTGACCATAAATGGCAGCAGTACTCCATGCACGAACAGGTGGTTGAATTGTATATATGCAGGATGGATTCAGGCAGAAAAAACATCCTGGATCGACATAATGACCCAACCTTCTTAGCAGTGGATTTAGCTATAAATGATATTAATGGTTAACAATCATTTATGAAAAAGGTACAAAAAATTCACCCCTATGAATTTTGTCCAACCCAGTAAAACCCTTGTAACTCAGACCACAGTCAAAAGTTTGTCACAGAATTTAGTACATGCCTTGCCATAAGGCAGACAAATTTCTTGCCAACTTTAAAAAGATGACCTTTTTAAGAAATTAAAGTTAAAGATCAAATGATCTTATTTGACCTTTAAACAAAAAACAAATCATCTTTAGATTTATGCTAGTACTTTCAAACGGTTTATAATTTAGCTTTGTGGTTGAAAAACAACTAAGATATTGATATTTAAACTTAGTATTTTCCAAAATTCACCTTTTTGGCAAAGGTCAAAGGGTCACACCTTGGGAATCCTTTGTGATGAGCATGTGTCCTTGAACTGCGTGTGCGTGCTTTCGCTGGGCACATCTTGGAGCACAATAATGGACTTGACTGAGGACTATGAAAAGAGGACACTCAAATCATTTGGCAGTTGGGTGGCAACTGCCGTGGTTGCCATTTGCTTGTTTGCATTCAAGAAGGCGTTCATTCAGTCAGGTTCGAGAAGGCGTTCATTCGGTCAGGTTCGAGAAGGCGTTCGTTCAATTGGGTGTCACATCACCATATGCGACAGTGTTTCTTTTATCAACTACACCCTTTGACCTAGAGATATAAAATAGGTACCATGCAGTTCGTATCATGAAGCTCTATAAATGTACCAAATTTTAAAAAAATCTGTCAGAATGACTCAACTTTAAAAATTACCTCAACTGATGTCATCCTGGGTATGACAAATAAACTACATCTAATCAGTAGGAATGAACTTTTAAATTGCTGTTATTTCCAAGTCCACCCTGACCCTGGGTGGTAGCACCTGTAAGAGTCCAAGCTATGGGCTAATAGCGAACTCCCCCAAACTGTTGTCAAAATATAAAGATATAAAGTAAAAAACAATTTCCAGCAATACATTATTGAAAAAAAAAAATTAACGGAGCTCACAAGAAAATAGAATTTTGCCCTTAAATCAGCCGTGAGGAGATGGTGTGCTGTTAAACAATGTGAAAATGCAATGAATCTGAACAGATACAATAAAATTTGAACACTGTTTGTTCTTTGTTATGACAAATTCAGTTAAGTGCCATAAGTGATACACACTTGGGTGATCATGTCTCGAAATGACTGATTGGGCAGAAGATTATCCTGCAGTAGGTTGCCATTGCTTTCTGCGGTAGACTGGTTGCCAGTCAAGGCTATAGAACCCAATCTGTCCTGTTATTTGACTCATAGCTAGAGTGGGGAAGAGATGTATTATATTATTAAGTAGTAATTAGTGGGGGATCAGTTTATTACTTCATAACAATATAAAACTGATCCCCCACTTTATGCCTAGTAGAAGCCTTATTCAAGTTTCTAACTGCTATATTCAGTCAGTCAGTTAAGTGCCATAAGTGATACACACTTGGGCAATCATGTCTCTTTCGAGACATGATTGACTGAGCAGAATATTTTCCAGTAGGTTGCTTTTACTTTCTGCGGTAAACTGGTTGCCAACCAAGGCTATAGAATAGAACCAAATCTGTCCTGTTATTTAACCCACAGCTAGAAGGAAAAAAATTAATACTTTTCCCAAGGGTATTTACATGTAAGTGAATGCAATGAACTCAACTGGAATTTGAACTCAGCTCTCTGATTTCTCATTCCAAGCCAATATCCACTGCACCACATGCACATCCTGACATGACAAATGACTCGAGTCAAAATTTTCCTAATTTTGAAAATCTTTATATGTTAAATGCAAAATTCTGTTATGGATAAACATGTTTATGTAATTCTTACATGCGTTGGGCGGGAAGAAAATTATATCATTCTTAATCAACTGCATGTATTTATCAAGATAATTGTTTTTTCTTTTTCTAAAAAAAATTCTTTGTTTTTTTTTCTAGGTAAGCGAGCCATTTCATATTTTCATCTTGAAACCAAACAGGTTGGTTGTAAACAATGTTTTTATTATAAGTAATTTTTATGAGAACATGTTTTCTTTACTATTGGTCTATTAACCTGATATTTATTGAACTGACCCTCTTAAGAAAATAGGGTGTGATACAAGACCTTTCATGTGAAGAGCTCATATGCATACACACTAAAATTTCCCAGTCCTTGCAACTGTTTTATTGGCATTGATATTACGAGGATCAGCTAAAAATTTCATAGGCTGACCAAAATATAAATGCAAGTAGATGCACACATTGGTAGACTAAAAGATCAATGGCTGGCTGAGCATAATGTTGTATTCTGGTACACTTGCATGTCTTTTAGTCAACCAACTGATGTCTGCTAAGATTTATATTTTGATCAGTGTGGTTTCAATCAACTCACTTTCTTCTACTCATTTTATAGGCAGAAGCACACAAATGCATGCTGGGATTTTTTCCTAGCCAATAAAAATAGGCAGGTTCTCATTTTTATTTGACTCAGTCCCGATCTGGCTTGTCTTGAAGTCTGAATGCTATGCTTACTTGCCCAAACTGTCTCTTGTGTGTCAACCTCAATTTTTAGTTCATGAACTCTTTGCCTTATTTCTGTTAATTTGCCTTATTTCTGTTAATTTGCCTTGCATATTTTTTTTGCTTGCTTTATATTATTCATTATCTTGTTTTTTTAATTTTATTTTCTTATAACTTATATATATATATATATATATATATATATATATAATAAAGTTTATTTTCTTATAACTTATATATATATATATATAGCAAAGTTTATTTTCTTATAACTTATTGAAAGCTTTGTCAATTCTGTTTGTTGAATAAGTCTGTTACTCATTTTGCACTTAAACATTGCCTTATCTTAGATTTTTATTTTTATATAAGATTCTAAACAGAATTTAAGGGAATTTAGAAGTAGCACCTGAACAGAAGATAATGAACTTCCCCAATATCTTTCATTTGATCCATATATATCTATATCTCTCTCTCTCTCTATATATATATATATATATATATATAGCAAAGTTTTGTAATTTGCTTGAAGCATTGTGTATAATAGGTAAAGGCCAAAAACAGTCACAGACACACTTCTGTGCCATTCTGAAGATGAGATTTTGATCTCGAAATATTAATGTATAATAAATAGGTAATACCCAAACTTCTTTACCTTCCTTTATTTTATTCAATGCATTGTGACAGCCTTCAAGACATAACCATATATATATATATATATAGATATTCTAAAAATCTGGTCATAACACATTACATTGCATTTAAATATATGGTTCTGTTAACATTTCGAGCTCTCACACAGTGTGACGTTATAGAACCGCATTACAAATTTATGAATTGCATTTGCTATTTGGTAACTGTTATTATTGCTTAGCAAAGTTTTATGTCAACACAAGATAAAATCATCTTTGATAGTGGATGTTTTATGTTAACATCCCTGTAACGTCTCTGAAGATGGCTCATGTGAGCTGAAAGCTTAAAACCATCTTAAGAAAAAATTATCCAAATGTTGGAGGATTTTTGTTTTTATTTTCACCTGAAATTAAAGCCAAAATACGACGTTTAGAACGGCACATGATTAAACATAAGACATTCATTGTCTCTTATATTTAACAGCATATGTTTAGAAAATTATCTGCTGCCTCAATACACTATATATATATATATATATATATATATATATGAAATTATTTGTTTGAACATTATTTAAGTAGATATTCTAATTATAATCAAACAGTCAAACAAATAATTTCAAATTGTTGGTTGTTTATAACAAATTTTGTTAATCTTTGTTAATTTCTGTAATATATATATATATATTATTGACGGATGTGTGTTGTGGTGCAGTAAATATCGGCTTGGAAAGAGAAATCGGTGAGCCGAGTTCGATTTCCAGTCAAACACTCTGCATTCACTTACGCACTGGTACCCTTGGGAAAGGTATTAATCCGTCCCTTCCCTCCAGTTATGGGTTATATATCTGAGGTCTGCTGTTCATGCGATCCGTGGCAAACTTCTGCACTGATTGTTTGTTATCAGCAGTTCGAAAAAGTGTGGATGGTGCTGCACAAGCCTTCACCACAATTCTTTGTGTGGTAGTCTAACTGAGGTTGGACACTCATACATGGAAATCGATGGGAGCGTCCATAATATATATATATATATATATAATGTTACATATTACTGCTGCTGCTGAAACAACAATCATCTTGATGGATAAACGATAATAATGAACATGTATATATAAATATATAATCTTATATTTTTATTTTCTTTGGTGACACTTGTGTATAGGGTGGTAGTCAGAGGGAATCACGCACATATGCACATATGAGGGAGTTGACTATCAGGAGTTGTCTTCCTTTGTGATCTCCCAAACTCCTCGAGCTGTCTTCATCTTTTACCAAAAGACCTCACTCTTATATAAACTAAGATTCCTTGATCTCACTTGATTGCATCATTTTTGCCCAAGCACATTTGTTGATCATTTTTACATTATTATTGCCTTTGGGATGATGTCAAAGGCAGCTGCCTTTGACATCATCCCATTCCTGCTTTTCCATGGTTAATATTTCCTAACCTTGAACACATCCGCCTTAACACAAACACACATTTTATTTGTCATTGCTTCTGACCTGAATCACATTTTGCTGCACACAGACATACAATTACATTCCTTTAATGTAAACACATTTTTGTTTTGCCACTCAATTAATTCCTGAAGAGTAAAGCATATATCGCAGAAGTGGAAAATGTTTTTAAAATTTTCTTGGCTAGAGAGCTCAGTCGTAATGAGAGCATTATATATATATATATTTCTCACTGGTAGCATAACATTATCTTCTATATTTTATATAAATTGAATTTATATATACAATAAGAAATAAAATATCTAAGAAAATAAAAATTTAAAAAGGGTGAATGCTTTTCAAGTAAATAAGACATCCCTGGTGACACAAATGAATGAGGTAAGAGATAAAAGGCAAGATGTTTGTGTGTGTCTGTTTGTCTGATTTGTATAAAGGAATGTCTGTCCTTCTCACCAAACTTCACAGAAATATTCTTTAGGCTTCCGGTCAGGACATGGGCTGCTTATATTTTTAGATCCCCCCCCCCATATTAGATTTCAATATCTGATCAGGTCTGATCAAGATCAAGGTTTCAGCCCTTTTATTGTGGTTCTTGCTGCAGAATTTGCTTTAACTTGGTAAAATTATAGTTTTTAGTCTCAAACATTAGTAGATCTTCTCAGATGACTCGTTTTTCCAGATATCGAAAATCCATACCCCCGATATTCTATTGAATCTGATCAAAAACCAATATTCAGCCATCAATATGGCTCATTTTCTCTAATTTTACTCCCGATGGATACTATAAGTTTTCATGGATTTACTTAGGTTAGTTTATCCTTGGATGACTTATTTGACTTTAATATTGGAAATCAATACCCTGATAACCTATCGGGTCTGATCAAAATCAGGTTTTCAGCCCTTTTATTTTAGTTTTTGCTTTGGGTTTGGCTCTAAGTAGATATAATTGTAGTTCTTAGTCTCAGCCATGATAGCATTTATTCAGAGGACTTATTTAGCCTTCAAAATTCAGTTTATGATGAAAAAAAACTTATTTGATATCGATACCAGGAAATCAAAATTTGACTTACATCCATTCATTTTTCTTTCAGTCTACGGTTTCGCTTTAACTGGAAACAACTATTGCTTTTTAGTCTTTTGTGCCAATGTCCAAAGAGTCTGAGCTCCAGGACCGTGGCTTAGTTTTAAAGCTTTCATTATACCCGAGCAATACTGGGCTGTACTGCTAGCAAATTATATTTAACACAGTATTAGTTGCCATTTTTTATTTTTAAATGTACATTTTATCACATAAAATTTGGTGAAACACAAGCAAATTTTAATTCCAAAATGCATCCCAAAGAAAAAAAGTTTGAGAACCATTTAGATTGCTCCTGTACCATTACATAGTTACCACACAAATGATACAATTCAGAATATTAGTGTTTTAGGCTCTTTAAAAGTTGTTTGGCTTAGCCAGCTAGATGACACAGCAATACCAGATTATGGATGGCTCTTTAGCAGGTGGTTTTACCAGTTACAATCTATGTGAAAAGTATGTCAGAATAATGCAGAAGTTACACTACCGGTCATAATTATTAAGCAACCCCATTTATTTAAGAGAAATGATTCATACGATTTGAAAATAGAATAGTTCTTTTGTTATTATTACTTTGCAAAATTTTACCAGGCAATGAAGCAAAGATGAACTCATCCTGATCACCCTAAATTTTCTTCATTCTTTCATTGATGAAACTGCAATATAGGTAATTATTAAATATTCATAAATTCATTTCATGCACATGTTATTGTGCAATACACCTGAGCAACACCGGGCTAAACTGCTATTGTGTGTGTGTGTGTGTGTGTATATATATATATATATATATATATATATATATATATATATATAATGTATCCCCATCAAGAAATTATAGCACACATGAATGAAACAAAAAGTGTGTGATGAATATAAAGACATGACCACTCACTTGGATTAATCTTTAGCTTCTGTTCATTCTTCTAACTACTCGATCTATCTTGCTTGTGGTCTAAACAGAAAATTTCCATCTTTACCCGCAGACTGTATTCACTCATTGGCTGTCTAGCGACCTCATGACATTAATAAATTCATCCTATAAAAAGGGAGATATTCATCTTCTGCATGCCTACACTGTTTTAAACTTGATTATTGTGATGAGAAAGTAACAAAAATTAGATAAAAAGAAAAACTTCCAGCTCGAGGCTTTTATGTTTTATAAATTCAACTAGCAGTATAGCCCGGCGTTGCTTGGGTGTAATGAAAGCTTTAAAACTAATCCATGATCCTGGAGCTCAGGCTCTTTGGATGTTGGCATGAAAGACTAAAAACCAATAGTTGTTTCCAGTTAAAGCGAAACCGTAGACTGAAAGAAAAATGAATGGATGTAAGTCAAATTTTGATTTCCTGGTATTGATATCAAATAAGTTTTTTTGTCGTAAACTGAATTTTGAAGGCTAAATAAGTTCTCCGAGTAAATGTTATCATGGCTGAGACTAAGAACTACAATTATACCTACTTAGAGCCAAACCTGAAGCAAAAACTAAAATAAAAGGGCTGAAAAAAAATACAGACATACAGGCAGATAAACAGACACACACACAAACATCTTGCATTTTATATATATTATCGATTTTCTGCACTATTGTAAGAACTGCAACCTTGAAACTTCTGAATATCATTTCTTATGTCTTTGTCTATGAGGGTATCAAATTTGATTAAATCGGACCACTCCTTCTATCACCCGATTTTTTTCGATTAAGGATATTTATTGGAGGTACTTTGACACAAAACCTAGCTAAGAACACTTGCAGATACTTATAGTACAACTGTGCAAATTTTCAAGAAAATCGGTTCAGCTGTTTCAAAGTCTATAGGTAACGGACACACAAAGACAAGGTTCCATTTATTAATAAGATTAGATTTAGATTAGATTAGATGTGGGCCCACTTGGAGCTGAAGTTGCAGGGAATATAGATTTTATATTTGTAAGCAATACTTTTAACAGATGGTAAGATTTCAGATTGAAAACTAGTAGATCTTGGTTTTAGAAAGCCAAGTCAACTAAAAACAATCCGTCACTGATAAAAGGCTTTGGAGAATGTTTCAAAAACACTCTGTCAGTAAACTAACAGCAAATTTCAATATATTGCAATTAATTAAAATTATTTTTAAAAAATCTTAATAAATTAATTCTGAACTTTTGATTCTTCTTGGTTTTGACCAAAAACACCAGACAAATTTGTTTGAAATAAATACTTGTGATGAAAAATACAGTACTGTGCAAAAGTATTAAGACAAGAACTATTTTATCTTTTATGAGGCATATTGACAGAAAATAAACAATTTAATTAAAGTAATTTTATTTGATTTACTTAACAAATGCTTTAACAAGAAAAATACTTGTTACAAAATAAATTTAATATTTAGTATAATAGCCTTTTGTTTTGAAATAATAAAATAATTGTGACAATTTACCAGTTGGACCTAAAATATATATATATATATATAAGCATGCGGTGTAGATATAGAAGAATCCCAAAAAGTATTCTGTACATACAGTGGTAGGATAACTCTCTAAGAGAGCTCTAAATATATGTGTATATAAATACATAAATAGACTTGCCTAGAGGGCAGAGTGGAATCTCCCAGGCTGTTATATAAACCACCTACCAATTTACTGGGCAGCTCTGAGCTGTCAGTTTCAACTTCAATTGATTACTGGCCGTTGCTATCTAAGGATTCTACAATATTTTTACATAACATCTGCATTGATGTTACAAATATATCAGCTAAAGATTTATTGCACCCAACCACACTTTTATAAATAATGAGTATATTTATTCACTTAAGCTAGTACATCTTCATGCGCAAGATTTTCCCACTCAGTCTTATTGAATTTATCAATTTTTTTTTTTATAATCATATCGCCCCAAGCAAGGCATTTTACTGCTACTGTTTTGCAGGGGGGTTACATAGGAGGAAAGTTATGAGAAAGAATGACAGGCTATAGGGGGTGTCAGGAAGTGGGTAAGAGAAGGATTACTGTGGCCATAAAGGAGGGATCAGTTCATATATTAAGTGTAATGTAAAATTGATCCCCCACTATATATCCCAATTAAGTTATGAGAAAGAGTGACAGGTTATAGAGGGTGTCAGGAAGTGGATAAGAGAAGGATGAGAATACTGATGAGAGTAGGGTAGACAGAGAAAGGAGCATGGGAGAGAGGATGCAGGTTAGTGAGATAGGAGATGACTATTGACTTTACATTTAAATTCTTGGAGATTGTAGCTGTCGGGAAAACAAGTGAACGGAAGAGAATTCTACAGTGGGGAAGTGCGAGAAAAAAAGCTGCTGGAGTAGAATTTGCGTTTACATTTTCTTCGTTTCACAGTAAAAGGGTGGGACCTAGTTGCTAATCTTGTTGCTTGAGTAAATTTATATATAGGAGGCACCAGTGAGCTAAGTTCCTCTTTCAATAATGAATTTGTTTGGGAAGAAACTGATGACTTGAAGTCAAGATTAAATAAATACATAGAGGTCAAGGGCAAATATTTTAAGTAAATAATTAATTTCTCAATGACATTTTTTTAATTTATTTTTTCAGCCAAATCAGAAATTACACTGATCTAGGAAAATTCATGGACTGTCTGTGATATCCATTCTGCAAGTGGTTGGAATAACTCTGGAGAAATTTTGAGACAATAACTCTCTAAAAACTCAATATTTATTGAATAAAAAATACAACTGTGGCACAAGGCTAATTAGCTCTCCATAAACTTTGATATTTGCTGGGGCAAAATCTTGCATGCAAATCATGCCAAAAATTTTTGATTAGGTTCGTTGATCACACACTATTTAGCAGAAGAGACCCGAATTCCCTCCAACACCATTTCTGGATAACTTGAGTCCAATATCAGCACATTGTCTTGTCCAAGATGTGCATTATGGTGAATTAGATATTAGTTCAGAAATCAGAGAACCGAGTTTGAATTCAAGTCAAATTCATGGCATTCACTTATGTGCAAATAACATTGGGAAAGATATTAATCTGTCATTTCTACTTCCAGCTATAGGTTAAATAGCAGAAAAGATTGGGTTCTGTAGACTTGATTAGCAACCAGTCTACTGCAGAAAGTAATGGCAAATAACTGCAGGAAAATTTTCTGCCCTGTCAGTCCCGTCTCTTTCAAGATACGATCACCCAAGCATGTATCATGTATGGAACTTAACTTACTGATCCTTTCTGAATAACCCACCCTTTCAGGGGTATGTGGAACCCATAAATCAGTGCAAATAGTCACCGGGTAGTACAGTGTAATAGTCACCAGCTGATGACAAATTTAAGTTGATCAGCAAACCAACAGTTTTAGTGTATAGTCTCTTGGTATCAAATTGACAGATTTTAAAAAATATATATCTTCTTTTTTGGACTAAAATTCACTAATACAAGTCCCCAGAGCCACTCAAGTTAGAGAGTAAAAGAGAATATATGTAAACTATAATTACAAACTTTTATAGAAAGATGCTGAGGATACCATGGATGGAGCACGTGTGCAACGATGAGGTATTGGAGAAGATGCAAACGAGAAGAAAACTCATACTTAATATCAAGAAGAGACAGATGAGGTTCTTGGGAAATGTAATGAGGAAGGAGGGTTTGGAGAATTTAATACACACAGAACAGACAAGCGAGACAAGGGAAAGCAGCGTGATAGGCCTGAGCAAATGCATGACGGAGCATGGTTTGGGAGAGATACCAAGCGACGAGGCATATGAAGAAGATGATTTTGGAAAGAGAACTTTTTAATGAAATACGAAAACTTCCAAGTTTTCAACAGAAACTTTAAAAAATACAAAATACATGGTAAAAAGATGGTGTCCATTTAAATTGCCACCAGGAAATTATGAGTTAAGCATGTAATGGATGCGCGTTGTGGTGCAGTGGATATCAGCTCAGAACGAGAAATCGGGGAGCCAAGTTCGAATTCCAGTTGAATTCCTTGCATTCACTTATGCACAAAAACCCTTGGGAAAGGTATTAATCCATTTCTTCCATCTAGTTATGGATTAAATAACAGGACAGATTGGGTTCTATAGGCTTGGCTGGCAACCAGTCTACTGCAGAAAGTACTGCGGGATAATCTTCTGTCCAGTCAGTCATGTCTCTTTCGAGACATGGTCGCCCAAAGCATGTATCACGTATGGCACTTAACTGACTGACTGAATATAAAAGTTGGAAACATGATTAAATCTTATACTGGGCATAAATTGGGGGGTCAGTTTTATATTGTTATGAAGTAATAAACTGATCCCCAACTAATTACTACTTACTAATATGATACATCTCTTCCCCCTCTAGCTATGAGTCAAATAACATAACAGACTGAGTTCTATAGCCTTGATTGGCAATCAGTATATGCATGCCTATTATTTGCTATTAAACTCCTGACTTACAGGATGCTGAGTTTGAATTCCGGTTGAACAAATACCCTGGGGAAAAGTATTAATCCATATCTTCCCTCCAGTTATGGGTTAAATAATAGGACAGATTGGTTTCTATAGCTTTAGCTGGCAACCAGTCTACCGCAGAAAGCAATGGCAACCTACTGTGGGATAATCTTCTACCCAGTCAATCAAGTCTCTCTTGAGACATGATTGCCCAAAGCGTGTATCACATATGGCACTTAACTTACTGATTCATCCATGCATTGAATGTTACTGTCACATCTGGGTTTGGTGCATCTTCTATGTATTTAGATATCCTTGATAAAATCCAAAGATAAATCAGCAATGTTATCAGTCTTGATCTGGCATCTTGGCTTCAGTCCCTTTCTCATTGCTGTAACATAGCTTCCCTGTACCTTTTCAGTAAATACTTTCATGATAATTCTTCGAATGAGATTTCCTGTTTGGTGTCCTGACTTTATGAATTTAAGTACAATTTTAGATTGACAGGTAGGTCTTATCATTTTACAGTTGAAATAGCTTGATCAAGATAATGATTGATATTGCATATAAATCTTTGAAAATCAAAGTTGAAACTGTAAGTTCTATGCTAACAGTTTCTTCTCTTAACTCCCTTCTGGCTTCTTGCTTTCCACTCAACTTTGATTTTCAAAAATTTATATGCAATATCAATCATTATCTTGTCTTCTTAATTCCTTTACTTTTATTGTTCTCTCTCCTTAACGTCGTCTTTTTCTCTTATTTTTTTCATGCTCAGTAATCTTAAAAGTTTTGTTACCTAGATTGGGGTGAAATGATTAAATTTTTAAAAATGTATGCATGCACAGGGGTCATTATTCTACATTTTTACTTACATGATTTATTATCTAAGGGTCAACCTTCCAATAAATCAGGAAGCTCTAAGTAACATTAGGACAACACCCATCTTCTTGGATTCCCTCGAGAAAAAATATTACGAAAACTGGTAAGTTTCTTGCTTTGTGATTTGCTTAAGAAAGCAATTTCTAGTTCAGAAGAGGAAAAAATAATTCATTCTAATCTGTGTTATGTTGATGCTAACGAATCTTTATCGAGATGAACTGCTGTATAGATCCAGCCTCTGAATAGGCCTTTTATCTCTGATAGATTATTGATTATTTTGCAGATATTATTGATTGTTAAGTAGCTAATAGCAAGCATTAGCCAGATTTATTGACCTTCATGAAAGAATTTAGATCACAGGTTTTGTGGCTGACCTCTTTTTCTTTTATTTTTTAATTGGAAGGAGGAAAACCAGGTAAAAGAACGAAGTTGAACAGTTAGTAAAAACTGTTTCACTTACCTCTCACAGGTTGTTTGGATGAAGATAGATATGAAGTGACAGAGATAGACATGAAAAAATTGAGATAGATTGGTATGAAGAGACGGATTAGATTGAGAAGGGAAGGATTAGGATAGATAAAGAGGGAGAGACAACATGGAAACAAAGAACTTGGTAGTAAGTCAATGATAGATAAACGTGAACAGAGACAGATATGGGGAGGCTGAGATGGAGGGGTAAAAATGAAATGGCTGAGATGGAGGGATGGATATGGAGAGGCTGTGATGGATATGTAGAGGCAGAAACGGAAGGATGGATATGGAGATGCTGAGATAAAGGACTATATATAGTGAGGCTGACATGGAGGAATGGATATAGAGAGGCTGAGATGAACAGGTAGATATGAAGGGGCTGAGATGGAGGAATGGATACAAAGAGGCTGAGATGGAGGAATGGATACAAAGAGGCTGAGATGGAGGAATGGATACAAAGAGGCTGAGATGGAGGAATGGATACAAAGAGGCTGAGATGGAGAGGTAAAAATGAAAAGGCTAAGATGGAGGGATGGACATGGAGAGGCGGGGATGGATACAAAGAGGTTGAGATGGAAGAATGGATATGGAGGGGCTGAGATGGAAGGGTGGATACAGAGGGACTGAGATGGAGGGGTGGATATGGAGGGTTGAGATGAAGGAGTAAAAATGAAAAGGCTGAGATGGAGGGATGGACATGGAGAGGCTGGGATGGATATGAAGAGGCTGAGATGGAGGGGTAAATATGAAGATGCTGCGATGGAGGGATAGATATGGAGATGCTGAGATAAACGGGTAGATATGAAGAGGTTGAAATTGAGGGATGGATATGGAAAAGCTTAGATGGAGGGATAGATACGAAGAGGCTGAGATGGAGGGATAGATACGAAGTGGCTGAGATAAAGGGATGGATACAAAGAGATGTGAGAAGATTGTGCTAGATGAAAAAAGACTGTAATAGATGAACAGAGATGAACAGACGAAGCTACGTAAAGGTACAGATATAAGTAGACTGAGATAGCTTGGTAGACAGACATGAGCTGCTAAATAGACGGATATGATTGAATTGAGCTAGATATGAACAGACTGGCATAGATATACATAAACAAACTTAGATATGAACAGAATTAGGTAGATGAAATTGTACAGGGACAGAGAGGTATGAATAGACTAAGCCTGCTCGCTAGTTATGTAACCCTATTTTCAGATGGCTGGTATTGATTTTAAATGATTTTCAAGATAAGGGTTTTCTCTAAAATTGAAGAATACAATTATTTTTGTTGGGTAAAGTAGCCGAAATGTTTAGAAGTGGAAAATACAGGTACAGGATTCCTTGAGTGCGAAATTCTTTTGTCGAGAGAAGTAAGCGAATTTATCAAAGCTAGTTACTTAATTCTAGTCTAAATATTTGTCAATGGGTTTTGACGATATGTGGCCCTAGGTCAAAATTTGGCCTTGAGAATTTCCTGTGTACTGATTACCAGGACTGTTGATAAGAACAGGTACCATATTCGTATGCTTCGTTGGAGTAATTGCAGATAGTTGCCATACGACAACTAATCAAAAGTTGAGACAGTAATGTCTGGGTATGATAAAAATTTGATGCAATATTTTTCAAGGCCAAACAAATTTCATCATACATCCCAAAAATAGATTTATGTTACTGCATGCCATTGCAAATAACCTAATTTGAGGAAAAAAATAGAAATCGATTACACCCTGTCATTGATTGTATATTGAAAAAAAGGAAACTAAAGCAGTTGTTTCAATTAATTTGCACAAGGGTTTGTGTCGTGTCTGTGTCAAACAGAAATCGATTACATCCTGTAACTCTAGTAGGTCTAAAACTGACCGTATAGTGAAAGAAACAAAACCATAACAGATGTTTCATTTAATTTGCACTATGGTGTACTATGTCACCAAATTCACAAACCAACATTTTAATTACCTGGACTATTATCCTATAGGACATTTCTGAGTATAAAACTTGGAGACCTAAAACTGAACTGCCTGCTGATAAGTGCTACTGTTGCTGCATGTCTTACTTGACTGCAGTAAGTAAGGATAGGTTTCACTTTTTAATGGATTAAATTGTTGGTTCATGGATTTACTGACAAAGTAATTGTGAGCTCATTCTTTGGAATGGGTAATGTGTACTTGGATTCAGTATAAATGGGTTCATCCATAACTGAACACTATTAAATAAGAATGAGATGAGATATCTCTGGATATGGACAGGGAAACAAGAACAATTGACCTTTATAGATTAAATATCAGGTTCAGTTCGAAATTGACAAGCACCTTAGGAAGGCCTGCGGGCACAATGGTTGCAATGTTGTGAAAAGAACATCTAAACTTATTTATAAATGGAACTTTGTCTCTGTGTGTGTCTGTGTGTGTGTCCATTACCTATAAACTCCGAAACGGCTGAACTGATTTTCTTGAAAATTTACACAGTTGTACTATAAGCGTCTGCAAGTGTTCTTAGCTAGATTTTGTGTTGAGGTACCCCAATAAATATCAAAAATCGATAATCAAAAAAATTGGGTTATAGAAGGAGTGGTCTGATTTTAATCAAATTTGATACACCCATAGACAAAGACATAAGAAACGATATTCAGAAGTTTCAAGGTTGCAGTTCTTACAATAGTGCAGAAAATCGATAATATATATAAAAGGCAAGATGTTTGTGTGTGTGTCTGTTTATCTGTATGTATGTCCTTTATACAAATCAACAATTTTTATCCGATTCTCACCAAACTTCATACAAATATTCTTTAGGCTTCTGGTCAGGTCATAGGTGACTTATTTTTTCCAATTTGTCCCTGATATTGGAACTCAATACCCAGATATCCAATCAGGTCTGATCCAAATCAGGATTTCAGCCCTTTTATCGTGGTTCTTGCTGCAGAATCTGCTCTAACTTGGTAAAATTATAGTTTTTAGACTTAAACATTAGTAGATCTTCTCAGATGACTCATTTTCCCCGATATTAGAAATCGATATCCCCAATATTGCTTTTTAGTCTTTTGTGCCAATGTCCAAAGAGTCTGAGCTCCAGGACCATGGATTAGTTTTAAAGCTTTTATTACACCTGAGCAACACCGGGCTATACTGCTAGTCAAAGATAAGTACAATAGTTTGTGTTTAAATAATGTAAGTAATGATAGCTCCTCATTTTAGATATTCATAGTCAGCATTAGTATAGTTAATAGATAAACAACACAGATGGGGATATTAGTCTGAGTGTAAATAATAATAATCCTTTATACCAAAATTTCAGACAGGAATCACATCATCAGCATCAACGTAGTTCATAGATAACATATTGGATTAAACAAATATAGACTGGAGTAAATTAATATAGATAGGTACGAAAAACAAAGATATTTACAGGATGAATTTACTAACCCCAACACACAAATTTTGAATTGTGAGTCGTTCTTCTTGTGCTTATTGACAACCAAAGCTAGAGAGCCAATTAAGCAAGGGTAGGAATTCAATGAACACTATATATGGCTAATATTGTGTGTTTGTCCTTATCGGAGAATTATTGTTCCTGATAAATCTCCTTGATACATCTTCCAATAACTTTTCAATGACTTCATTCTTTCTTGACAACTTCTATAATTGTAACTTTATCTGTCATGCAATCTTTGCTTTTATTCCGCCAACCAATAAGCATCAAACACCTTTGTTACTTTTCTATTGCAATCACATAATCGATAAACGGAAAATAGATTTTTTAGGATCAGCACGAACATATTTTTTGCTTGCAACCATTTTTGTTTCGTCAGTTTTACTAAAAAAAAATTTTTTTTATCTCTAAAGAAAAAAAAAATGAATCATTCCCAGTTTTGTCAGGTACTTAATTTGTTTCAGTTACTTTTAACAGATTGGCTTTATATGAATACTAGCAGTATAGCCCGGCGTTGCTTGGGCATAATGAAAGCTTTAAAACTAATCTATGGTCCTGGAGCTCAAACTCTTTGGACATTGGCACAAAAGACTAAAAAGCAATAGTTGTTTCCAGTTAAAGCAAAACCATAGACTGAAAGAAAAATGAATGAATGTAAGTCAAATTTTGATTTTTTGGAATTGATATCAAATAAGTTTTTTTCATTGTAAACTGATTTTTGAAGGCTAAATAAGTCCTCTGTGTAAATGGTATCATAGCTGAGACTAAGAACTACAATAATACTTACTTAGAGCCAACTCGAAGCAAAAACTACAATAAAAGGGCTGAAAAAAATAGACGTACAGGCAGATAAACGGACACAAACATCTTGTCTTTAATATATGTATATATATATAAATTTATATATAAATTTTGATTTCTTGGTATCGATATCAAATAAGTTTTTTTTCGTCGTAAACTGATTTTTGAAGGCTAAATAAGTCCTCTGGGTAAATGGTATCATGGCTGAGACTAAAAACTACAATTATACCTACTTAAAGCAAAACCCAAAGCAAAAACCAAAATAAAAGGGCTGAAAACCTGATTTTAATCAGACCTGATAGGATATCGAGGTATCGATTTCCAATATCGGAGTGAAATAAGTCCTCCAAGGTTAAACTAACCTAAGTAAGTCCATGAAAATTTATCGTACCCATTGAGAGTAAAATTGGAGAAAATGATCCATATTGATAGCTGAATATCAGTTTTTGATCAGATTCGATAGAATATCGGGGGTATCGATTTCTGATATCAGGGAAAATGTGTCATCTGTGAAGCTCTACTAGTGTTTGAGACTAAAAACTATAATTTTACCAAGTTAGGGCAAATCCTGCAGCAAGAACCACAATAAAAGAGCTGAAATCCTGATCTTGATCAGACCTGATCGAATATTAGGGGAGGAAATCGGAAAAAATAAATAGCCCATGACCTGACCAGAAGCCTGAAGAATATTTGTGTGAAGTTTAGTGAGAATCGGATAAAAATTGTGGATTTGTATAAAGAACATACAAACAGATACAGACACATATACAAACATCTTGCCTTTTATATATATATATATATATATATATATATATATATATATATATAGACTAGCAGGATAGCCCAGCATTGCTCAGGTGTAATGAAAGCTTTTATGTATATATTATCAATTTTCTGCACTATAGTAAGAACTGCAGTCTTGAAGCTTCTGATTATCATTTCTTATGTCTTTGTCTAGGAATGTATCAAATTTGATTAAAATCGGACCACTCCTTCTATAACCCGATTTTTTTTATTATCAATTTTCGATGTTTATCGGGGGTACCTCGACACAAAACCAAGCTAAGAACTCTCACAGTCACTTATAGTACAACTGTGTTAATTTTCAAGAAGATCGGTTCAGCCGTTTCAGAGTCTATAGGTAACAGACACACACACACAGAGACAAAGTTCCATTTATAAATAAGTTTAGATTTTTATATTTATTTTGTATAGCACAAGATTGAATCTTGATAGAGCACTTGTGCTGTGCCAATTTCTCAAGTGAGTAAACCAAAGATTTGGCTCTAGAAAAAAAAAAAAGAGAAAATATGGTTGTCTCGTCATCCATTAATTATAGATTTTATCTCCCTTAGCATCCTTTGTATATTAGGGGACATTTGTATATAAGGGGACATTTCTCTCATCACTGGTATCTTTCTTTTCAGAAAGGGAACTATCGCCATCATGCACAACATTTTTCTTTAGTCCTGAGGTTTCTGAGACACATAATGAGGAAGGAGGGTTTAGAGAATCTGATACTCACAGGATGAAGAAAGGGAAAAAAAGGCAAGCAGTGTGAGACGTACTTGAGCAAGTGGATGGTGGAACAGGGTTTGGGATAGTTACCAAGAGTAAAAGCGTTCAGAGCAACAAGAGATAGGGACAAGTGGAAGTGCATGATTTCTTACATTGTGAAGAGACACGGCACAAAATGAATAATAACTTTTTAAACCATTTTTATTTCAAGCATCTTTGGTTTACCTTTTTAGTAAATAAAGTCTTCCAAGTCTTATTTGCCAAAAAAGTGTTTATATAACAGTCCGAGGCACCCACGCATTTAACAAAAATGGGCACATGTTCAGACAGCTACAATAGCAGTAGAGTAAACCTCAATGATATGCAAGCCCAGAGATGTGCTTACCTGCAGTCTCCTTAATAACTGAGAATAAATTGCAAGCATACCTTCTATATGCATGCACTTTCAGAACATTACAAATCATGGCTCTCCACAATTTCCTGTTCTTTGTAGCTCTTCATAAATTTTGTCTTTTTGTTATCTCTCCTAAATCTTTTCCGGCCATCTATTTACTCAAGCTTTTTCTTTTTCTTCTATGTGCTGTGTCTCTTCAGGAAGTAGGCAATCATGGCTCTCCACAATTTCCTGTCCTTTGTAGCTCTTAATAAATTTTGTCTTTTTGTTATCTCTCCTAAATCTTTTCCGGCCATCTATTTACTCAAGCTTTTTCTTTTTCTTCTATGTGCTGTGTCTCTTCAGGAAGTAGGCAATCATGGCTCTCCACAATTTCCTGTCCTTTGTAGCTCTTAATAAATTTTGTCTTTTTGTTATCTCTCCTAAATTTTGTCCTGCCATCTATTTACTCAAGCTCATTCTTTTTCTTCTATGTGCTGTGTCTCTTCAGGAAGTAGGCGATCATGGCTCTCCACAATTTCCTGTCCTTAATAAATTTTGTCTTTTTGTTATCTCTCCTAAATCTTGTCCTGCCATCTATTTACTCAAGCTCATTATTTTTCTTCTATGTGCTGTGTCTCTTCAGGAAGTAAGCAATCATGGCTCTCCACAATTTCCTGTCCTTTGTAGCTCTTAATAAATTTTGTCTTTTTGTTATCTCTCCTAAATCTTGTCCTGCCATCTATTTACTCAAGCTCATTCTTTTTCTTCTATGTGCTGTGTCTCTTCAGGAAGTAGGTGATCATGGCTCTCCACAATTTCCTATCCTTTATAGGTCTTAATAAATTTTGTCTTTTTGTTATCTTTCCTAAATCTTGTCCTGCCATCTATTTACTCAAGCTCATTCTTTTTCTTCTATGTGCTGTGTCTCTTCAGGAAGTAGGTGATCATGGCTCTCCACAATTTCCTATCCTTTATAGGTCTTAATAAATTTTGTCTTTTTGTTATCTTTCCTAAATCTTGTCCTGCCATCTATTTACTCAAGCTCATTCTTTTTCTTCTATGTGCTGTGTCTCTTCAGGAAGTAGGCGATCATGGCTCTCCACAATTTCCTGTCCTTAATAAATTTTGTCTTTTTCTTATCTCTCCTAAATCTTGTCCTGCCATCTATTTACTCAAGCTCATTATTTTTCTTCTATGTGCTGTGTCTCTTCAGGAAGTAGGCAATCATGGCTCTCCACAATTTCCTGTCCTTTGTAGCTCTTAATAAATTTTGTCTTTTTGTTATCTCTCCTAAATCTTGTCCTGCCATCTATTTAATCAAGCTCATTCTTTTTCTTCTATGTGCTGTGTCTCTTCAGGAAGTAGGCGATCATGGCTCTCCACAATTTCCTTTCTTTGTAGCTCTTAATAAATTTTGTCTTTTTGTTATCTTTCCTAAATCTTGTCCTGCCATCTATTTACTCAAGCTCATTCTTTTTCTTCTATGTGCTGTGTCTCTTCAGGAAGTAGGTGATCATGGCTCTCCACAATTTTTTGTCCTTTGCAACTTCTAATAAATTTTATCTTTTTGTTATCCCTACTAAATCTTATCCTGCCATCCTTTTAATCAAGCTCATTTTTTTTCTTCTATGTATATTTTTTCTTCCATTTTCTCTAAAACTTGGTCATTGCTCCCATGTTCAGTCCATTGTATTCTCAGCATCCTTCTGTAGCCACCCTTTCTGTTGCTTCTTCTTTTACTATGTCTCTTCCTGATGTTACATATAAGTGTCCTTTTTGTTTCCATTTTCTCTAAAACTTGGTCATTGCTCCCATGTTCAGTCCATGGCATTTCTAGCAAAATTGCTGATAAAATGTCTGAAGTTCATATTTGTTCTGTTGTTCTGTTATTGACTGGTTTACAGTGCTTCCTAATCTTTTGAATAGGAGTAGAGGTTTATCCCTTATTTCTTTTTAGAATTGGTGTTTCTGGTTCTTTTCCAACTTTGTATTTTTGAGATCTCTGTCTATACTCTGAAATTATATTTACTGTATATATATACCTTTTTTATTTTATATTTTTTTATAATTCGATTTTAATTTTTTACATATTTTGTGTCCAAAAAAAGAAACACTTGCACAGACAGAAGAACAATTAAATGAAAAGTTTAATCAAATTACCTCGTTACTCATCTGTAACAAAACTTGTATAGAAGAGGGCAAATACACAACATATGCATTTGTCATCGGAGGTCACAATTTAAACAACATAAGGTATGCAGACGATACAGTGCTGATAGCAGACACAGAAAGGAAACTACAGCACCTTCTACAGATGGTAGCTGAAGAGAGTGACAAGAAAGGACTACAAATAAACTGCAAGAAAACAGAATACATGGTCATCAGCAGAAAGGGCAGCCCAAAATGCCAAATACAGGTGGGGGATGCTAAAATGAAGCAAGTACAAAAATTTAAATATCTGCGAAGTGTTCTAACAGAAAACAGAAAGGGTGACACAGAGATCCAAAGGCAAATTAGCATGGCAAAGGAAGCATTCCAGAAGTTGAGTAAAGTATTAAGAAACAGGAAAATTTAACTAGAAACAAAGAGAGTACTGGATTGCTATGTGATGCCCGTTCTTCAATATGGCAGTGAATGCTGGACAATCTCACCAAAGATTAAGGAAAAACTTGAAGCAACTGAAATGTGGTTCTACAGAAGGATGCTGCAGATATCAGGGACCAAGCATGTGAGCAATGATGAGGGTTTCGAAAGGATGGAAATGAAAAGGAAATTAATACTGAACATCAGGAAGCGACAGATAAAGTTCTTTGGACAGGCAATGAGGAAGGAAGGCTTGGAGAACCTGATACTAACAGGCCAGATAGAGAGGAAAAGACACAGGGAAAAGCAATGAATAACTGAATATAATAATATATAAATAATATATTTCAGGTCCTTCAAATATAATATTTGAAGGACTTGATCAAGTGAATGAGGGAACGAGGGTTGCATGGTGTAACAGGAGAAAGTGTGCTAAGAGCCACCAGGGATAGGAAGAGGTGGAAAGCCATGATCGCCAATGTCCTGAAAAGACAGGGTACAAGATCTTTTCATACACATTATTTAAAAAACCATTCATTGTTAAATACACTTGATATGTACGTTATTTTGCATACATACATTTAAACAGACTTTTATACACACTTACATTTAAAATAAACATCTGTTGCTTTTATTACATATGGCACAGACACAGGTTTTCCTACTTTTAAAAATGACCACCTACTGTTTTAGTACATGTGACATGTTTTGAACCAATGAAATCAAGCTTCAACATTCCACTATACTGTCTCATCGTTTTTTTTTAATTTTAAATCCATGTCTTAACAAATCTCTGAAGAAGCTTATGAAAATGAAACATGTTAAATTAAAGAAACTTTTTTCCTACTTGTTCTATACTTATTCTATTAGAGAGTTGAATATATGGATTGAAATCCAAGAAAAGGAATAGAGCTTCTTCAGAGATTTGTTTAGATGCCTTAACAAATCTCTGAAGAAGCTTATTAAAGTGAAACATGTTAGATTAAAGACACTTTTTGTCTTACTTGTTCTTTACTTATTCTATTAAAGAGTTGAATATATGGATTGAAATCCAAGAAAAGGAATAGAGCTTCTTCAGAGATTTGTTTAGATGCCTTAACAAATCTCTGAAGAAGCTTATTAAAGTGAAACATGTTAGATTAAAGACACTTTTTGTCTTACTTGTTCTTTACTTATTCTATTAGAGAGTTGAATATATGGATTGAAATCCAAGAAAAGGAATAGAGTTTCTTCAGAGATTTGTTTAGATGCCTTAACAAATCTCTGAAGAAGCTTATTAAAGTGAAACATGTTAGATTAAAGACACTTTTTGTCTTACTTGTTCTTTACTTATTCTATTAGAGAGTTGAATATATGGATTGAAATCCAAGAAAAAGAATAGAGCTTCTTCAGAGATTTGTTTAGATGCCTTAACAAATCTCTGAAGAAGCTTATTAAAGTGAAACATGTTAGATTAAAAACACTTTTCATCCAGCTTTTCAAACTTGTCTTTGGTCTTCCTGGCAGTGTGTGGCTTGGCATTGTCCTGCTGCATCAAAGTGTGCTTTTGGTTGATCAGAGCCAGGTACATTTGCTTCAACTTTTCGTAGATCCGCTCAAGTTGCCGACAGTAAAGTTTGGCACTGATGGCATGACCATTCGGAACCAACTGAAAATGCACGATTCCTTCAAAGTTCCACCAAACGCACAACATGACTTTCTTGCCGAATTGATCTTGTTTTGGAACCGACGGTGTCTCTTGCCCTTTCTGAACCCATCGTTTGTCTCGATTGTGCTCGACCAGATAGACCCATTTCGCAAGTGTTTACGAACTTTTGGGACAACCTAATATTTAAGCCATAAATGAAGGGACAAGGGATAGATTATATTATTATATTAATAAGTACTAATTAGTGGGGGATCAGTTTATCATTGCATAACAATAGAAAACCGATTCTCCACTTAGTGCCCAGTAAAAGCTTTGCTTATTTTTCCAACTATTATATACAGTCAGTCAGTTAGTTGCCATAAATGATACACGCTTGAACAATCCTGACCTACTGGGCAGAATATTTTTCCGCAGTAGGTTGTCATTACTTTTTGCAGTAGACTGGTTGCCAACCAAGGCTATAGAGCCCAATCTATCCTGATATTCAACACATAGTTGGAGGGACAAGAGATGGATTAATACCTTTCCTAAGGATATTTGCAAGTAAGTGAGTGCAACAAATTAAACTGGAATTTCAACTCGGCTTTCCGATTTTTCATTGTGAGCTGATATCCACTGCATCACAATGCACATGACTAGAGTTTCTGAATTTAAGTGCAGTCCTAGATTGGTGGTATTATAATAGTTAAAAAAAAAAACTTTCAAAAATTACTGTTTTCTACAAGCAGTAGTTTATGTATAATATCTTCTTTTTTTTTTTTACCGCGAGGTTGTAAAAAATACCAGGTTGAGAAACTGGCACAGGATATCCTTCTCTCAATGAGGGTGAATGGGCCTCTCTTAAGCCATGGTAGGCAACCCATCTAGTGATGGTGTCCCAATAAAAACACCCTTGTTAGCTCTAGCGAAGTATCAAGTATTCAGCTACCGACAAGATTTTGAATCTCGGCCGAGGCCGCAGAATGATGATGATGAGATTGGTGGCAAGGTCTCATCATTTACAGATGAATTGCCTAGATTTAACCGTAAGTGCTATGCTAACTCTCTCTTCTTGCGCAGTTCTCTCTTGTGTAACTTTCTTTCTGCTTCTTGCTTTCTAGTCAACTTTGATCTGCAAAAATTTAAATGCAATGTTAATCATTATTGCCTGTATTAATTCCTGTTCTTTTATTGTTTTCTCTCTTTAATAATATATTTTTTTTTTATTCTTTCACAGTCAGTAGCCTCTTGGATCTTAGTTTCTTTATTGCCTTGTTTGGGATGAAATGATTTTAAACAAATAGGTGATTCTAATGTTACTAAGGAAATTCAAAATTTTATTTATCTATAAAAGTGACGAGGGTGGAAGTTGTGTAAGTATTTGTTTGTTTGATAGATTCGACTTAGTGTCTGCATTTTGAAGTCTAGCTCAACAGGAGTTGGGCTCAGATGTAGATCAAAATTTTAGAACGCTAATGACATCTTG
This sequence comes from Ascarosepion bandense, assembly GCA_037127315.1. Lineage (NCBI taxonomy): Eukaryota > Metazoa > Mollusca > Cephalopoda > Sepiida > Sepiidae > Ascarosepion > Ascarosepion bandense. Next base: position 967,631 of record JBBBDQ010002187.1, read on the forward strand.
AAATTTTTCAGAAAGCCAAAATTATGGGTAGAAAAATATATATTATCACCCCCACAAAATCAGGGATCAGTTTATGCATTGATTATGATATAGAATCGATCACCCCACATAATAATATCTATATATGTTGCCCCTTCTGCTCCGACCCTAATCCAATAGAGACATTCTACATTGTTATCTATAAAAGTTACGAGGGTGGACGTTGTGTAAGTATTTGCTATGTAAATTCATCATATGTTTTTTATTCTTATTATTCCTTAAACTACCCAAGTGAAATCGGGCTAAACTGCTCGTTGAACATAAAACATAAAAAAATGAGAAATTGTAAGTCAAGGTACGTAACACTTGAGAAAAACCAGAGAAGTTGAGGAACTTTGTTTTGTGATAGTCCATCAGTGCTCTTACTCTTCAGTGGAGACAAACAACCACTGCTCAGATGACACAAACTGAAGTAATTTTAGACACAGAATCATGAGTGTGGTTCCCAATGAGGTTTAAACTCACCAGCAGCGAGATTACTCTCTGCGCTATGGAACCCATCCCAGTCTCTTTATTATGAATTCTCTGCTTTCTAAATCCAAGTTTAAATCGTACTTCTTAACTGAAATAAAAAAATGTTATTCAATTTACATTTGCTAATTTTCTGCTTTGCGAGAAAGAAAAATGATTATCTGTTTATTTCTAATTGTTTGCATTGTTTATTTTTTTCAATTACAATTTAATATGATTAAATTCCGCATTTTTTGTTTATTATTTTTTGTTTATTATTCTTTTGGATATTTTTAACCCCAATTTCAAACACTGAGGTCGCATTCGTTATCATTTTGTTGTTTTCTGTTTCTATTTGATTAAACTGTTTTCTTGCAAGTATGACTGGTTACTGGGACTGTTTGTTTTGGTAATCACATAACACTCTGATTGGCTAATCTGATTGAAATCCGGTATGATAATTGGTTAGTGTTGTTTAATTCAACAACTCTGATTGGTTAATTTTTAATATAATATAATATTCTTAAAATAGTGACTGTTTTATATCACAATTTGCACGTATGCTAATTCATGTTTGTTGATTTATATGAAATGTCTCAATAAATTTTAATCATCAAAATTTGATAAAATAATACTTTCTCCAGTTGACATCAAATTAGTTTCATTTATATGAAATGTTTTCAGAAACTTTTATGCCTGTCAAAAAATTTGGAGAAACATCTTTCTTCTTTTTTAAATATTCTAAATACAACTTTGTGTTAAGATTTCAAAAAAGAAAAAAGGTCAATAAAGAATAAATTCTAATATGGCAACAACTCTAAATAAAAGTGTTGTATACTTACCTAAATACACGAATGGGATGTTCCTATCCTCATAAATACATGAACACCATTGGAGTAGAGGAGGGTGATTATATTGACTAGCAGTATATCTAATTCACGCAGTGTGAGAGTCTTGTACTTGTTGCTATACTATTATTCCCAACCTCCATTTTGGTGATTACTCATGCAGTAACCTTTTAGGGTTGCAACAAGAAGCTTATGAAGATTTGACTAATTCAGCCTTAGAGATGAAAATGTTCATTTTATTATTGTTATGTCTGGTATATGTTGCAGTTTCCGTACTTTTTTTTTTTTTTAATCATATCACCCCGAGCAAGGCAGTAATGCCACTGATGTGCAGGGGGCTACGTAAGAGTGAAAAGATTGGAAAAGAGAAAGCCTGAAACCACATCCCAAACAGGAAACAAGGGATGAGCCTCTTCACTCGTTCAATGGACGTGGGTGGAGTGTGAACCGGGCGATAGTGGTACACCATTATGCATGACGTAATGGAAAGCTGACAGTTATTGGCTTAAATACAGCTCAGCTAATTTGCATAGAATACCACAATTATGGTGGGTGGTTAAAGTGAGGGGAAGATGGGAGGTGCTTATTTTATTACCACATAAAGAATTTAATACGGTAACAATTTTTGTTATCGACATATCACATTGAAATACTGGTTCTTGTCTGATCCCCAAAGTTAAGCAATGTTGAGCCTGGTCAGTACTGAGATGGGTGATAATAGAGGTTTAAGCTACGTGTCAGGCTTAGCAAGTTCATCATCATCATTTAATGTCCGTCTCCATGTTAACATTGGTTTGACGGTATTTTCTTGATGGCTCTTTTCCAGGATGCCCAATTTTGTGTAAGGCCTGGTTGTAATCTCAACTTTTTGAAATCATCTTCCTTAAATTGATGAATCTTGCAAAAAACCTTGCGATGTGGAGGTGCTTCTGGACTGACAGATTGTTTGGTGAGTGAAGTGGTAGCAACTTCTGGTGAAGACCCTTAATCATAAGAAAGATTCCCATTGACATGAACATATATTTTAGTTTGTTGGGATCACTCAGTTAAATGCCATGCATGATACATGCTTTGGACAATCATGTCTTGAAAAAGACATGACTGACTGATCTTGCAGTATGTTGCCATTGCTTTCTGAGGTAGATTGGTTACCAGCCAAGGCTATAGAACCCAGTCTGTCCTGTTATTTAACCCATAACTGGAGGGAAGAGATGGATTAATACCTTTCCCAAGGGTATGCTAAATAGTTTCTTTTTCTGGTTTCTTTTGGATCATGAGAGTTATTTGACAGTGTTCATCTTCTCTCAAAGTGACATGGAACTGGTTATATTAATATTTCAATAAACCCAAGACCTGCAGCAAAGAATAGTTGCTGTTCTTTTCTACAAACCATTTTGAGCAAAGAATATGCTACAGGATTTTGCTATTCAATCACTATTTCTTTGGAAATTCTAATAAGCTCCATTTCTGAGTTGCTACTAGTTCAAACTATTTACAGTTAAGACCTGCCAAGCTATATTCACAGGAGCAAACCAACCTTATTACCTTCATATCTAATCTAAACTTTTTTATAAATGGATCTTTGTCTGTGTGTGTTCGTTACCTATAGACGAAGAAATGGCTGAACTGATCTTCTTGAAATTTTACACAGTTGTACTATAAGCGTCTGCGAGTGTTCTTAGCTAGGTTTTGTGTTGAGGTACCCCCAATAAATATCAATAATCAAAAAAATCAGGTTATAGAAGGAGTGGTCCGATTTTAATCAAATTTCATACACTCATAGACAAAAACATAAAAAAACGATAGTCAGAAGTTTCAAGATTGCAGTTCTTACAATAGTGCAGAAAATCGATTATATATATATATATATAACAGGCAAGATGTTTGTGTGTGTGTCTGTTTATCTGCCTGTATGTCTGTATTTTTTCAGCCCTTTTATTTTAGTTTTTGCTTTGGGTTTGGCTCTAAGTAGGTATAATTGTAGTTCTTAGTCTCAGCCATGATATCATTTACTCAGAGGACTTATTTAGCCTTCAAAATTCAGTTTATGATGAAAACAACTTATTTGATATCGATACCAGGAAATCAAAATTTGACTCACATCCATTTAATTTTTCTTTCAATTTATGGTTTCGCTTTAACTGGAAACAACTATTGCTTTTTAGTCTTTCATGCCAACGTCCAAAGAGTCTGAGCTCCAGGACCATGGATTAGTTTTAAAGCTTTCATTACACCCGAGCAACGTTGGGCTATACTGCTAGTTTAATTTATCAGAAGAAAATTCCACTTGGACAGATTCTTCCCAAGAATTCTTCCCAAGAGCTGCTGCATTGTAGAAAAACCTCCCAAGAGGATGCTTCCCTCATTACTACACTCTTGATCTTTGCAAGTCTAGAATCCACCATTCTCTCTCTTACACATTGTCACAATTTGCACTTTTTATGCTTCTCTAAAAATAACATCATTAAGTAATCCTTCAATTGGGGTTGTTTTTAGGTTTTGTAATGGGTTAACAATATTAATAATATCCCTATTATCTCAGGGTTTAATTCAGTATTCATACAATAAAGTTAGACCACTTGAAGCGGGTATTACGGAAAGAGACAGAGCTCAGTATTAGTGACCACGAAATAATTCAGCAATTGCAGTGGGAGAAGAAGAAAAGAGAAAAAATAGTTTCGTTTAATGGCATATCAACACCTGTGTGGGTTATTTAATGCCAAAATGGTGGGGTTATAAGGTATTTTTGATTAATGTTCTGTTTTAGTGAGAAGGTTGATTTTAATGAAAATCTTTTGTTTTTATTCTTTTTTATTTTAAAAAACTGAAAATGTCTTCTAGTTTTGAATTAAAAAATGTATTGTTGGTAATATTTTTCCTTCAAAAATGTATATTTAATATTTAAAGTCTATTTTTATGTATATATTTCTCTAAAAGTATACTTTTATACATTCATAGTGTTTTGACCCCAGTTTGAGGGTTAACTATTTGCTTAGAGTAGGATTGGGGTCCCAGCTATATCAGCTTCTTCTCTCGCACTTCCCGCCTGTGAAACTCTCTTCCATATGCTTGCTTTCCTGACGGCTACAACCTCCAGGAATTTAAATGGAATGTCAATACCTGCTTGACTCCAGTTCTTTCTACATCACCCCGTACATCTTGTTCTTTTCCTTTCTCTCTACCTTTGCAACTGTCTTCACTCCTGCGTTCACATCCTTCTTTTGCCCTTTCTCTGACACTCCCCCTGCAACTGGTTTGCTTTTCTCTTCACTCTCCTCCTGCTTAAACTTTCACTCTTCTCTTATGTAGCCCCCTGCACATCAGTGGCAGTACTGCCTTGTTTGGGGTGAAACGATTAAAAAAACCTCCTCCCTTACATCAATCTCACTAATAAACCAACTAACTTGAGTGGCCTTTGGGTTTTATATTGCGTAAACAAGCAGTAAAAAAAAAACTTAATAAAATGCCCAGGTTGGATTGCTTTACAAGTCTAACAATCTTCAAGCACACAATTTTATATTTATTGCTGGGGTTCAAGAACAACTGGAATGAACCTTTTCTATGGCTATTAATATAGTAATACCTTTTCTAAGGGTATTGTGAGAAATACACTTTTCTAAGAGTATTGGTGCATAAGACTCTTTTCTAAGGGTATTGGTGTGTAATTCTCTTTTCTAAGGGTATTGGTGTATAAGACCCTTTTCTAAGGGTATAAGACCCTTTTCTAAGGGTATTGGTGCAAAATACTCTTTTCTAGGGGTATTGGTGCAAAATACTCTTTTCTAAGGGTATTGGTGCAAAATACTCTTTTCTAAGGGTATTGGTGCAAAATACTTTTCTAAGGGTATTGGGTGCAAAATACTTTTCTAAGGGATTGGTGCAAAATACTCTTTTCTAAGGGTATTGGTGCAAAATACTCTTTTCTAAGGGTATTGGTGCAAAATACTCTTTTCTAAGGGTATTGGTGCAAAATACTCTTTTCTAAGGGTATTGGTGCAAAATACTCTTTTCTAAGGGTATTGGTGCAAAATACTCTTTTCTAAGGGTATTAGTGTGTAATATTTTTTTAAGGATGTTAATTTGTAATGCATACTAACTGATCCAGTTTGAGTTTGAACTCAAAATGCTGAGTCTGTTTTCTGTAACGTTACACTGCCTACATATTCACTTCTTATTTTAAAATGAATTTATTCTTTTGTTTAAAATACATCAAATTGAAAAGCTTTTTAATTTTCTCTATTACCATTTGAGTTTAATTAAATTTAAATAAAAATTATAATTGATTACTTTGTGAACTGGTATCATTTTGACTTTGTTGATTTGGGCTGTAACATAATTTCACTAATTGTACGACAGAAACAGAAACAGTTTCTTTCGCTCATTCTAAATCACAGGGATTGGTTAATTTTGTAATATTCTGATTGGTTAATTTTGTAATATTCTGATTGGTTAATTTTCCATATAATGCATTTGTATAATAATCATTAAACAATCAAATGACTAGAAAAATTCTGTGTGACATGTTTAGTCTTGCAAGAAGACTTCAGACTCCGTCAGACTCAAGTAATATTCTTAATGATAGAATTATATATGTTTGTGTGGGGCGGATACAAACATAAATGTTAGTTCACAACTGCAATGGAAAAGAACTTATCTAAACTCAACTTTACATTTGCTGCAAATGTTTCTAAAACAACAAGAAAATTAAACATTACAAAATCTAAACTTATATATATAATAAATGGAACTTTGTGTGTGTGTCTGTGTCCGTTACCTATAGACTCCAAAACGGCTTAACTGAATTTCTTGAAAATTTAAACAGTTGTACTATAAGTGTCTGCGAGTATTCTTGGCTAGGTTTTGTGTCGAGGTACCTCCAATCCCAATAAATATCGAAAATCGATTATCAAAAAAATCGGGTTATAGAAAGAGTGGTCTGATTTTAATCAAATTTCATACACTCATAGACAGACATAAGAAACGATAATCAGAAGTTTCAAGGTTGCAGTTCTTACAATAGTGCAGAAAATCGATTATATATATAAGGCAAGATGTTTGTGTGTGTGCCTGTTTATCTGCCTGTATGTCTATTTTTTTCAGCCCTTTTATTTTAGTTTTTGCTTCAGGTTTGGCTCTAAGTAGCTATAATTGTAGTTCTTAGTCTCAGCAATGATGCCATTTACTCAGAGGACTTATTTAACCTTCAAAATTCAGTTTACGACGAAAAAAACTTATTTGATATCAATACCAGGAAATCAAAATTTGACTTACATCCATTCATTTTTCTTTCAATTTACGGTTTCGATTTAACTGGAAACAACTATTGCTTTTTAGTCTTTCATGCCAAAGAGTTTGAGATCCAGAGCCATCAATTAGTTTTAAAGCTTTCATTACACCCGAGCAACGCCGGGCTATACTGCTAGTAAAATAATAAAAACCTAAAACCTGAAAAAGGGTTAGGGTTAATGATCAGGAAAAAAAGAATCCAGTGAATGGTAATTCACTGGTTAGAAGTCTGTTTTTGATGAAAGAGGTTAGCAAAAAAATATCCAAACCGTTTTGATCTGATAAGAAGCTTACAGTAGATGAAATAACCATTCTTTACAATGGTGGTTTACCAAGGATAGTCGTACAGATCTACTTTATGGTGCAGTGGCTATCAGCTCGCAATGAGAAATTGAAGAAACAAGACGGATAACAAGAAAATAAAAAGACAGATTGGGTTATATAGCCTTGGTTGGCAACCAGCCTACTCTGGAAAAATCTTCTGCCCAGTCAGTCATGTCTCTTTCAACTTTGTGGTGCAGTGGATATTGGCTCGGAATGAGAAATTGAAGAACCGTGTTGGAATTCCAGTGAAATTTGTTGCATTTACATATATGCAAATATCCTTGAAGAAAGGTATTAATCCATCTCTTCACTCCAGCTATGGATCAAATAACAAGACAGATTGGGTTTCTATAGCCTTGGTTGGCAACCAGTCTACCACAGAAAGTAATGGCAATCATCTGCTCAATCAGTCATGTCTCTTTTGAGACATGATTGCTCAAGCGTGTATATGCAATGTCTGTTCTTCAGTATGATAGTGAATGCTGGACAATCTCGCCAAAGATGAAGGGAAGACTTGAAACAACCGAAATATGGCTCTAGAGAAGGATGCTGAGGATACCATAGACCAAATATATGAGCAGTGATGAGGTTTTTGAGAGGATGAAAAGGAAACTGATACTTAACATTCGGAAAAGATAGCTGAAATTTCTGGAACATGTAATGAGGAAGAAGGTCTTGGAGAATCTGATACTCATAGGACAGATAGAGGAAAAGAGAGACAGGGGAAAGAAACATGTAAGATACTTGATGTGCTTGAGCAAATCTATGGCAGAGCGGGGTTTGGGAGAGGTAACAGGAGAAAGTGCGTTAAGAGCTATTAGGGATAGGGAGATGTGGAAGGTTGCAATCACCTATGGCCTAAAGAGCCAGGTATATAGAGATCTCTAATAGCTCAATACATTGAACCTTGAATCAGATGTGCTACAGCAGCAAAAGATTGAGTGCCACTTCTGCCAGATAAGAACAAGTAACATGCAAATTTTTTCATTATTTGTCCATCCTTCTGAGATGAGATAGTATTTACATTATTTACATTGTTCGGACTGTTGTGCTCATCTTTACTGCCACCTTTATGACGTTTCAGCCATTTTACTCTCTGGCCTTCTTCAGGTGCTAGGAATTTTGAACCAAACCTTTTCTTTCAATCACTGGGGTATATCCTTCTCATTCCATGTGTGATGCCACTTCCAGTAGCCATGGAGTCATCTCCTTTAACTTAACTCTCTAAGTTATTTGTTCACCACTGTTGTAGCCTGGTATTGAACTCACAACTCTTTGGTTCAAGTCACTTGAACTAACCAACGCTTCAACTTAATTCTCTCATGACTGATGTAGCCAGGTATTGAACTCACAACTCTTTGGTTCAAGTCACGAGAACTAACCAACACTTTAACTCAACTCTCTAAGTTATTTGTTCACCACTGCTGTCGCCAGGTATTGAACTCACAACTCTTTGGCTCAAGTCACTGCAACTAACCAACACCTATATCCACTACAACAGTGGTGAACAAATAACTTAGATAGTTAAGCTAAAGGGAGATAACTACACAGCTACCAGAAGTAGAAGGACACATGAAATGAGAACGATATATCCCAGTGATCGAAATAAAGTGTTCGATTCGAAATTCCTAGCACATGAAAGTCAGAGCGTACAATGGCCAAAACATAAACATGACAAGCTGAGGACAATAGTCTTAACAATGAAAAGAATGTGGAATTTTTTTATATTTTGTATAGATACCTGGAAACGGCTATTTGAAATTGTGTTAATTTTGTATTAAGAAAATTGTTCAAAAACAATTATTCAAAAAACATTTATTTAAGTAGTAAAATGTTCGAATGAAAATTAATCAAAAGGACAATTATCGTAAATGATAATTATTTGAAATACTTGTGTTTGAAATAAGTATGCTTTGAGAGAGTCAATGCTGATTTACCTAAAAATAATAACACCCTTGAAGGATGGCATAAGTTTTTTTGCAACAAATATCTTCCCATCATTCCAGAATATGTAAATTCTAAGACACTCTTAAAAGAGAACAGAAATTGCAAGGAATTCATATGCCAAAAGTAAGGGCAGGTTTCCAAAATATCAAGAACTCCAAGAACTCCAAGAAATACTGTGACAGAAATGGAAGACTTAAAGAATGAGTGGCATCCTTTAATGAATACGCTTCAGTAGTTGACTTTTTGCGTGCAGTAAGGGAAGCCGAGTTTGAATTTCAGTTGAATTCCTTGCATTCCTTTATGCACAAATACTAAGGTATTACTCTGTCTCTTCCCTCCAGTTATGGGTTAAATAATAGGACAGATTGGATTCTATAGCCTTGGCTGGCAACCAGTCTACCACAGAAAGCAATGGCAACCTACTGTGGGATAATCTTCTGCCCAGTCAGTCATCTGTCTTTCGAGACATGATTGCCCAAAGCATGCATCACGTATGGCACTAAACTTACTGACTGAATATAATAGTTGAAAACATGATTAAGGCTTCTACTGCGTATAAAGTGGGGGATCTGTTTTATATTGTTATGAAGTAATAAACTGATCCCCCTCTTATTACTATTTAATAATATCATACACCTCTTCTCCTTCTAGCTATGGGTCAAATAACAGGACAGATTGGGTTCTATAGCCTTGGCTGGCAACCAATCTACCACACAAAGCAATGGCAACCTACTGCGGGATAATCTTCTGCCCAGTCAGTTATGTCTCTTTCGAGACATGATTACACTAAGGGTGTATCATGTATGGCACTTAACTAACTGATCATATAACTTAAGGTTATAAAGATTTTTTTCTTACTAAATTTTTTTATTAGCAATATTTGTATTTTGAATAATTATCATTTACATATTTCCACATTTAATTTTTACATTTTTGTTGGATTACATTGTTCGGACTGTTTATTGCCATTTATATGATGTTTCGGCCATTGTATGCACTGACCTTCTTCAGGTGCTAGGAATTTTTAACCAAACCCTTTGTTTTGATTACTGGGGTAGAGTGTTCTCATTCCATGTGCAAGGCCACTTCCGGATATCACGTAGTTATTTCCTCTGAACTCAACTCTCAAAGTTATCTGTTCACCACTGCCATAGCCAGGTACTGAACTCGCAACTCTTTGGTTCAAGTCACCGGAACTAACCAACTTTTATATCCACTGAGAATTTTGCATCTCAAATAATTATCATTCAGTATAATTGTCCTTTTGATTAATTTTCATTCAAAAAATTTACAATTCAAATAAATGTTTTCGAATAATGTTCACATAATCAATAATTTAAAGCACATTCAATTAAGTTCACATGAAAAATGCTTGTTATGCAAATTTTTAATCAGTCAATTTAGCTTATATCGTCATTTGAATAAGACTGAATTTCATCTCATGCATTAGTATTGGAAAGAAAGATTATTTAAGGGACTTTGAAGATAGCATGTCCATTGATGCCAAATGGGTAGAGTCCCAGTATTTCAATAGTTACTGATTCACTTGGATTCTTTCTGCACAACCATCTCTAGTGCTTACAGATAACGACCAGCAAAAAAGAAAATTCCAATGAGCTTAATTCTGTAGACAGAAATCCATTTTCGATGAAAGTGAGTAGAGGAGAATGATCAAAGCTGACATTAAATAACTCCATGGATCCAAATTTCCAAAGAATTCTTCCCAAACATTGTTGAATCCATGCAGTGAAGAAATTAAATGGTTATAAAAACAAAAATGGGTCCAAGCTGGTTACCAGAAGATTGCTGAGTATATTTTGACCAATTTGTTATTCTGGTTAATTAACAAGCACAAAGCTTTTTTTACTTGTGAGGTGTGTTGTGATTCAGTGGATATCTGCTTGGAATGAGAAATCAAGAAGCCAAGTTCGAAATCTAGTTGAATTTCTTGCATTCATTTTCGCACAATTACCCTTGGGAAAAGTATTAATCTGACTCTCCTCTCCAGTTATGGGTTAAATAACAGAACAGATTGGGTTCTATAGCCTTGACTGGCAACCAGTCTATTGCAGAAAGTAATGGCAACCTGCTGCGGGATAATCTTTTGCCCAGTCAGTCTGTTTCTTTTAAGACATTTTTTTTTATAATCATATCACCCCAAGCAAGGCATTTCATTGCCACTGTTTTGCAGGGGGTTACATAGGATGAAAGTTATGAGAAAGAGTGACAGGTTATAGTGGGTGTCAGGAAGTGGGTAAGAGAAGGATGAGAATACTGATGAGAGTGGAGTGGACGGAGAAAGGAGCATTAGCAGAGAGGATAAAGAAAGAAAGAAAAGGAAAGAAAAAAGAAAGAAAGAACCATAGGATTTTTTTTATAATCATATTGCCCCAAGCAAGGTATTTTACTGCCACTGTTGTGGCAGGGGGTTACGCAGGAGGTAAGTTATGAGAAAGAGTGACAGGTTATAGTGGTTCTCAGGAAGTGGGTAAGAGAAGGATGAGAATAGTGATGAGAGTGGAGTGGACAAAGAAAGGAGCATGAGAGAGAGGATGCAAGTTAGTGAGACAGGAGATGACTATTGACTTTACATTTAAATTCTTGGTCATTGTAGCTGTCGGGAAAGCAATTAAATGGCAGGGAATTCCACGGGCGAGAAGTGCGAGAAAAGAAGCTGCTGGAGTAGAATTTGCATTTAGAATTTATTGCAGTGCATGGCATCCTGTAAGTTCGATTCCAAAGACTACTGGCGGCTGTGTAAAAGTGTACTAAACAATAACAAACCCTCAATCCCCCCTCTAATCAACGAATATGAGGTCCTTACCTCTACAACAGACAAGGCTGAGTGCTTTGCTTGCAGATTCTCCACCAACTCGACACTGGACTCTTCTGGAGTACCTGTACCCAACTTCCCGCCCTGAACTGAGGCCCCACTGAATGACATCCACATTACCCCTTCGGTGGTCTCTAACATAATATGATCACCAAAGCATCTATTACATATGGCACTTAACTAACTGACTGTTATTCTGGTTAATTAACAAACAGAAACCTTTTTTCACCTGGGAAATTTTGTTCGTTTTCATCATATTTTTTCCTACTTTTCCTACTCTGTACTCTAGCTTTGTTGGAATACATCATTTTGTTCATGTAATTCTGTTCGTAACTTGGTATTGCAGGCTATGACTTGTTGTTTTGATACCATTTACCAGCTTACTTAATTCAACCAATGTGCGTTGTGGTACAGTGGACATCGGCTCGGAACGAGAAACCGGGGAGCTGAGTTCGAATTCCAGTTGAATCCATTGTATTCACTTACACGCAAATACCCTTGGGAAAGGTATTAATCTGTCTCTTCCTTCCAGTTATGGTTTAAATAGCAGGACAGATTGGGTTCTATAGCCTTGGCAGGCAACCAGTCTACCGCAGAATGTAATGGCAACCTACTGCGGGATAATCTTCTGCCCAGTCAGTAATGTCTATTTCGAGACATGATCGCCCAAGCATGTATCACGTATGGCACTTAACTGACTGGCTGTTCTCATACTTAATACTTAGATGGGTGACCGCTTGAGAATACCAGATGCTGTAAGCGTCTATTTTAACAGTGGTACAGTGGATATTGACTCGGAACGACAAATCAGGGAGCTGAGTTCGAATTCCAGTTGAATTCCTTGCATTCACTTACGCACAAGTACCCTTGGAAAAGGTATTAATCCACCTCTTCCCTCCAGTTATGGGTTAAATAATAGGACAGATTGGGTTCTATAGCCTGCGGGATAATCTTCTGCCCAGTCAGTCGTGTCTCTTTCGAGACATGATCGCTAAAAGCGTGTATCACGTATGGCACTTAACTGACTGACTGAATATAATAGTTGAAAACTTGATTAAGGCTTCTGCTGGGTATAAAGTGGGGGATCAGTTTTCTATTGTAATGAAGTAATAAACTGATCCCCCACTAATTACTACTTAATGATATAATATGTATCTTCTCCTTCTAGCTATGAGTCACATAACAGGACAGATTGGGTTTTATAGCCTTGGCTGACAACCAGTCTACTGCAGAAAGTAATGGCAACCTACTGCGGGATAATCTCCTGCCCAGTCAGTCATGTATCAAGCGTGTATCACGTATGGACTCAACTGACTGACTGTTCTCATTAGAGAGTTGCTACTATGGTAGGGATGCATTTAATTCTTTGTTTTTTTGCTTTATTTCAAGTACAAAGGAAAAATGTGAGACAGACGACTTAGGATGTACATAGGGAGAGAGTTGGAGAGAGTGGATGTGAGTTAGTGTGTGAGGAGGTGTCTATTGACCTTACATTTAAACTCCTGGAGGTTGTAGCTGTCGGGGAAGCAAGCATGCGGTAGGGAATTCCACAGGCGGGAAGTGCGAGAAAAAAGCTGTTGGAGTAGAAATTTGCGGTTACATTTCATCGGTTTCACTCTAAAAGAGTGGGACCTAGTTGCCAATCTAGTATCTCGTGCAAATTCACATCTAGGGGGCACCAGTGATTTAAGTTCATCAGAGCAGAAGCCATGAAAGTATATATAGAAGAGGCACAGGGAAGCCACGTCACGCCGGTGAGAGAGATACCCAATCGCTCTATGTAACCCCTGCGCTATAGTGGCAGTGGAATGCCTTGCTTGAGGTGACACGATTAAAAAAAAAAATATTTATCGATTAAAAAATTTCCTTTAAAAAAAAAAATTTAATAATGGCAAAAAATAAAATCAGTTTAAATATGATTAAGTGAGTACTTCTGCACTAAATCAATATCTTGATGCCACATGTGTTTTATGACTATGAAAAAATGACAGAAAATAAAATGCAACATTTTTTATTTATTTTTTTTTCATCCATTTTACCCTGAGCAGTAGATATTGACTCAGAAGAACAAATCAGGGAGCTAAGTTCGAATTCCAGTTGAATTCCTTGCATTCACTTACGCACAAATACCCTTGGGAAAAGTATTAATCAGTCTCTTCCCTCCAGTTATGGGTTAAATAATAGGACAAGTTGGATTCTATAGCCTTGGCTGGCAACCAGTCTACTGCAGAAAGCAATGGCAACTTGCGGGATAATCTTCTGCCCAGTCAGTCATGTCTCTTTTGAGACATGATCTCCCAAAGCGTGTATCACATATGGCACTTAACTGACCCCATGCAAAGCAGTAAAACCATAAAGATGCAAGGGTTTATTGTGTGTGGAAGAATTAGAAAACATAAAAAAAACATAAACATTAGTGACAATTACAGAAGAGTAATCAGGAGGACAGTAGATAGATATTGCATTTACATATTGGAAGATCAAAGTTAATTGGAAATCATGGAGAGTTCCTCAAGCAAGAAGTGCAAAAAAGAAACTGTTAGAATAGAATTTACGGTTACGTCTAGCCAGCTCAAGTGCGAATTGATATAGCTTTGTTGTCAATCCAGTATTGGGAAGCAACTTTTCAGAAACAGAACAATTTGAGACGGTCCTGGGCATGACGGCAAGGCCTCTGATTGGGAAGTTGTAAGGAGCATGGAACCACCTCTTAATTGCTGTTGTTCCCAGGTCCACTCTGTCCCAGGGTCCCAGCTATGGGCAAATACTTCTCTGTTGTTCCTGGGTATGACGGTAAACTGCATCCAGCAGCAAGGCCTCTGATTGGGAGGTTGTGAGGAGCATGGAACCACCTCTTAATTGCTGTTGTTTTCAGGTCCACCCTGACCAGAAGTGGTAGCACCTGTTAGGGTCCCAGCTATGGGCAAATAGTTAACACCCAAACTGGAATCAAAACACTATGAAAATATAAAAATAAATTTTTATAGAAATATATACATAAAAATAGACTTTTATAGAAAAATATACATTTTTGAAGAAAAAGTTATTACCTTAACACATTTTTGAAGGAAAAAATTATTCTCAGCAAAACAATTTTTAATACAAAACTAGAAGACATTTTCAGTTTTCTAACTTTTATGTTTTAAACAGATTTTCATTAAATCTTACTAAATCAACTTTGTCACTATAACAGAACATTAAGAAAAAATACATTTAAAATCCAACCTTTTTGGCATTAAATAACCAACAGAGATAAAATTCAATCTCAATTTTAGACACCAGGTCTTCTTTTATGACCGATGCCTATTCAGGACATAGGCAATCATTGGTCACTTGCCTCTATCTCTTGTTACTCTTAACACTTTTCCTCTTGGTATCTCTCCCAAACCCTGCTACTCCACATACTTGCTCAAGCCCATTAAGTATGTCTCATGTTGCTTTCCTCTGTCTATCTTTCTCTGAATCTGTCCTGTGAGTATTAGATTCTCCAAACCCTCCTTTCTCATTATTTGTCCCAGAAACTTCAGCTGTCTCTTCCTGATGTTAAGTATAAATTTATTTTTTGTTTCCATTCCCTCTAAAACCTTGTCATTGATCAGATGTTCAATGATATTCTCAGCATCCTTCTGCAGAACCACATTTCTGTCGCTTTGAGTCTCTCCTTTATCTTTGAGGAGATTGTCCAGCATTCACTGCCATTTTTTCCAACAAAATCTTCCTGTCTCTCAATAATGTTCTCTCTCTTTGAAAGTCACGATCAATTGTTTTCTTTTATTTATTTACTTTTTTAAGGATTTTATCAAGAATCTTCAAATATATTCAAATATGAAAAATAAAGTTGTAGTTTATATAGAATGTTGATAAAAAGGATATATATATTTATATAGAAAGTTGATAAAAATGATATATAAATTGATATGTATGAACAATCTAGCTAATATATCCTGTTTTCTCAACATTCTGGTCAATAGATTTCTTTTATTAACAAAAAAAGTATTGTTGACCATTGTTAATCACTAGCAGTATAGCCCGGCGTTACTCAGATGTAATGAAAGCTTTAAAACTAATCCATGGTCCTGGAACTCAGACTCTTTGGACGTTGGCAAGAAAGACTAAAAAGCAATAGTTGTTTCCAGTTAAAGCGAAACCGCAGACTGAAAGAAAAATGAATGAATGTAAGTCAAATTTTGATTTCCTGGTATCGATATCAAATAAGTTTTTTCGTTGTAAACTGAATTTTGAAGGCTAAATAAGTCTTCTCAGTCAATGGTATCATGGCTGAGACTAAGAACTACAATTATAGCTACTTAGAGCCAAACCCGAAGCAAAAACTAAAATAAAAGGGCTGAAAAAATACATACAGGCAGATAAACAAGCACACACACAAACATCTTGCCTTTTATATATATATATATCATCGATTTTTTGCACTATTGTAAGAACTGCAACCTTGAAACTTCTGAATATCGTTTCTTATGTTTTTGTCTATGAGTGTATGAAATTTGATTAAAAATCGGACCACTCCTTCTATAACCTGATTTTTTTTGATTATCGATTTTCGATATTTATCGGGGGTACCTCGACACAAAACCTAGCTAAGAACACTCGCAGACGCTTATAGTACAACTGTGTAAATTTTCAAGAAAATCAGTTCAGCCATTTCGGAGTCTATAGGGAACGGACACACACACACAGACAGACACACATACAAACAAAGTTCCATTTATAAATAAGTATATATATATATATATAGAGAGAGAGAGAGAGAGAAAAAGGAGGTCATTTTCAACTGATGTCAGGAAATTATGGTTTTTAAGAATGTAAGATATTTTTTATAATCATTTCACCCCGAGCAAGGCATGTAACCCCCTGATGCACAAGGGGTTACATAAGAGGGGAGTGATGAGAAAGAGAAACAAGTTACAGGGGGTGTCAGAAATCTTTTATCCTTTCTTCAATACATGCTGTCCTCAGTCTTTCTCTCAATGTAACCCCTTGTGCACTAGTGGTGGTCCTGCCTTGCCTGGAGTGAAATGATTTTTAAAAAAAACTACTTTCAGTTGACATAGCTTAAGTCTGAGTTTTGTTTAATGGCATATCAACACCTCTGTGGGTTATTTAATGCCAAAAGGTAGATTTTTAGGGGTTTTTTCTTTAAATGTTCAGTTTTTGAGAGAAGGTTGATTTTGACAGATTTTGAGAAAAAAGTTTTTTTTTGTTAAACTCAAGATATTTTCTAGTTTAGTATTTAAAATGAATAGAAAGAAGGTATAATTAATTTTATTATATGGCTTAACAACCTCAATGGGTCATTTAATGCTGATAATATTTTTAAAATAGATTTGTATGAATAGAATATGTATTCTTTGTAAGAATTCATTTTGTAGATCAGTTTTCAGTGACATATTTTTGTAAAGAGGGTTTTGTCGAGGGTCAGATGTATTACGGGTACAGATATTTTTTCTTCAAAAATATATTGCGGTTAATATCTTTTTTTTTCTTCAAAAATGTGTTGCTGGTAATATTTTTTCTTCATAAATATATTGCTGGTTATATTTTCTTCTCCAAAAAAATGTATTGCTGGAATTTTCATGATAAAAAATTTATTTTTATATTTTCATAGTGTTTTGAGTCCAGTTTAGGAGGGTAATTATTTGTTCATAACTAGGACCCCAACAGGTTCTGCCACTCCAAGTCAGGGTGAACCTGGGAACAACAGCAATTAAGAAGAGTTTTCATGCTCCTCAAAACTTCCCAATTAGAGGCCTTGCTGCCGAATGCAGTTTATCATCATTCCCAGGATGCTGATATAGTTTGAGTCAAATTGTTGGATCATTTTCAGTTAAATATTGAAACAGTGAAATTTCGTTAAGAATTTTTTTTTAGTTTTATTTTTTTTACTATTGTTCATCCAATACAAGGCTTAAGTGCCACTCAAACTAGTGGGTCTACTGAATAGAGATGTTGTAAAGATGCAGGCAGAGGTTGTATATTATGAGGATATGGAGGATAGATAATGGTTGACTCTTGACTTGAAGAGGTTAAGATTCTAATAATCAGGAAAGCATTCTGCAGTTACAACAGTTCTACGGAAAAACCTGTCCATGTGGAACTTCTTCCCTATCAATGGAATATGACTGGAATGAAGATAATTTGCCTCAGCATATATAGTATGGCAGGATTGGTGGAACCAAAACATATGTCATAAATTTTAAAAAATGTCACATTCTAACCCAAGTCATGGCTTTGAAAATTATTCAGTTTTATCTGTCATGTGATAAACTCCTGCTGAATTTAACTTTTTCACTCCAAGATGGCTTCTCTCTGGGTGGCCTATACACTCTTGTGCAAATTAATTGAAACAACTGCTTTTGTTTCTTTTCTTTCACCATGTGGTCAGTTTAAGACCCACTGGTGTGACAAGGTGTAATCAATTTTTTTTTTATAATTGTTTCACCCCAAACAAGGCAGTACTGCCACTGGTGTACAGGGGGCTACATAAGATGGGAGTGAAGAGGAAGTAAAGAGGAACCAGTTACAAGGGGTGTCAGAGAATGGGCAAGAGAAGGATGAAAATACTGGTGTGAGGAGAGTTACGTGAAAGTAGAGCGAAAAGGGAGAAGACCAAAATACAGGGGGGGGGAAGGATAAGAGAAGGATGGGGGTCAAGGGGATAAGAGATGGGAATTGATGTTGCATTTAAACTCTTAGAGATTGTAGCTATCAGGGAAGCAAGTATACGGAAAGGGGTTCCACAAGCGGGAAGTGCGAGAAAAGAAGCTGCTAGAGTCAAAGTGGAAGCTGCATTCGGTGGTTTTGACTGTAAAAGGTTCTGTTTTTTACTCAGATTCAGTTATTTGCAGTGATGTGCTGTAATATGAATCTATTTTTGGGGGGTATGATGAAATTTGTTTGGCCTTAAAAATATTGCATCATCCATGATTGCATCAGAGTTTTATCACGCCCCAACACTATAGTCTTGACTGTCAGTTAGTTGTCCTACAGCAATTGTCTGCAATGGACATTACTTTAAGGAAGCATACTAAAATTTTAACACTGCATGAACACACTGGCAAGCCTTACACAGAAATTGGTGTCAGTCTTGCAACTGTCAGACATGTCATCAAGACAAGAAAACAAACTGGATCCATCAGTCCAAAACATAAAGAAAAATGCAGTCAGAAGAAAAAAACAATGCCAAATGAGAGTGTATACATCATTAGGGGAAGTTTGAAAGACACTTCCTTTATTTAATTCATTTCAATTAATTTGTACATAGGTGTATATATTACATGAGGCTAACTTGATTGGTGAATAATAATCTTGTAACTATTCCTAAAAAGAAAGTTGAAATGAGAAACTGGAGAGCCCAAATCAAATTCTAGTCGAATTTGGTGCATTCAATAACTCACAAATACCCTTGGAAAAAGTGTTAATCTGTCTCTTTTCCTTCCAGCTGTTAAATAGCAGGACAGATTGGGTTCTATTGCCTTAGTTGGTAACCAGTCTACTGTAGAAAGTAATGGCAACCTACTTTGTGAGAAATATTCTGCTCAGTTAACCATGTCTCTTTCAAGACATGATCACTCAAGCATGTATCACATATGGCACTTGACTGATTGATTCTCATTTAAATAACTTAGATCCACACTGTTGGCACTGCTATCTTTTCCAAACTGCCATTTTGCCAAAGGGAATTAACTCAACATCATTCAGTGGTCTTGTACCAGGCATTAAAACACATTCCAGCATTAATTGACTTTCAAATCAGGAAACAATAGAAGATAAAAATAGTGATGTCTTTCAAAAAAAAAAATTATAATTCTCTGCATATATTATGCAGTTGCCAAAAATATGTTATAACAAAAGTTGTAATAAAGGAAAAAAAACAGAAACTTTTTTCTTTCGCTTGAATCTGAAATATGGCAAACTCTTTTTTTTTTTTTTTTTTTTTTAAGGAATAAAAACTGCACAAGACAAATTTTGAAATTGAAACAGAACTCGAAATATTCAGCGAAAAAATAAGAATGATTTCAATTAATATCTATGAGAATTAAAATCTTTTATTAAATATTTCTGCTTTTTATCATTTTGTTTTGTGTTTATTCATAAACTAGCAGTATAAACTGGTGTTGCTCAGGTGTAAAGAAAGCTTTAAAACTAATCCATAGTCCTGGAGCTCAGACTCTTTGGATATTGGCATGAAAAACTAAAAAGCAATAGTTGCTTCTAGTCAAAGCAAAACTGTAGATTGAAAGAAAAATGAATGGATGTAAGTCAAATCGATGTCAAATAAGTTTTCCATTGCAAATTGAATTTTGAAGGCTAAATAAGTCAGCTGAGGAAATGGTATAATTGTAGTTCTTAGTCTCAGCCATGATATCTACTTAGAGCAAAACCCAAAGCAAAAACCAAAATAAAAAGGCTGAAAACCTGATTTTGATCAGACCCGATAGGATATCGAGGTATCGATTTCCAATATCGGAGTCAAATAAGTCATCCAAGGATAAACTAACCTAAGTAAGTCCATGAAAACTTATCGTACCCATCGTGAGTAAAATTGGAGAAAATGAGCCATATTGATGGCTGAATATCGGTTTCTGATCAGATTTGATAGAATATCGAGGGTGTTCCTTTCCAATATCGGGGTAAATGAGTCATCTGAGAAGATCTACTAATGTCTGAGTCTAAAAACTACAGTTTTACCAAGTTAGAGCAAATTCTGCAGCAAGAACAACGATAAAAGAGATGAAATCCTGATTGTGATCAGACCTGATCGGATATCGGGGTATCGATTTCCAATATTGGGGAAAAATTAAAAAAAAATAAGTAGCCCATGGCCTGACCGGAATGTAAAAAATATTTGTGTTCAGTTTGGTGATAATTAAATAAAAATTGTGGATTTGTATAAAGGAGATACAGACACACACACATACAAACATCTTGCCTTTTATATATATATATATATATATATATATAAGCACATAGAGATATGACCATATCCATTTGCACAAATACATTCTTGCATATACACACATCCATATATACATACACATATATACACATATCAACATGCATCCGTATATGCATACACACTTGGCAAAGATCATCCACTTTCTAACCTCATGAACTGGCACTACATAATCGCCAACAAAGAACTGTGCCAAATAAAAGAAACCACATCACTTGAGGACTTTCAACAGCAGCAACAACAAAAATGGTTAGCACATGTTAGTTGAGAAAATAATCACATATTTGAAATGTTGAGATTCCACACTGCTTCAAACTTTTATCTAGGCAAATTTGCCCTAATAAATTCCCTCAGAGGATGAAATAAATTGACTCAGATAAGTTTCCTTTTATCTTTTTTTAATATATATATGCACATTGTGGTGCAGTGGATATTGCTTGGAACAAGAAATTGACTTGAGTTCATTGCATTCACATATGCACAAATACCCTTGGGAAAGGTATGAATCTGTCATTTCTCCTTCCAGCTATGGGTTAAATAGCATGTCTTCTATAGCCTTGGTTGGCATATAGTCTACCACATAAATTAATAGCAAACTACTGTGGGATATTTTTCTATCCTATCAGTCATGTTACTTTCAAGAAATGATTGCCTAAGCATGTATCACATATGGCACTTAACTGACTGATATATATATATATATATATAGGTTACTTCACTCATTTTCAATACCTAAATTTAAAGTGAATTTTTAAAAATAAAAAAGTTTTCTTGAAGCTTTACTTTTAGCTTTAATTGAAAGCCAAGAGATTAAATTTACTAATTCCAGTAAGCAAAATACTCTGGTGTATTTCAAACCAACATTATATTGATTGGAATCTTAAACTTTTTTTGATTTTAAAAAATTTAAATTTTTTAACCATTTTTTCATCAATCAACACATTTTGTAAACAAAATAATGCAACGATAACATTTTGTGTTATCAACTAATAGCTAGATATTAGTTGATTATACAACAATAACCGCACATACACACAGATGTTGGAGGCTATCTACATTAAAGCAAAGCAAACTACATTCAAAATCACATTTCAAACTAGTCACAATACATTACATTGCATCTAGACTTGGCTCTTTTGTTAATATTTTGGTCTCTCATGTGGCATGACATCATAGAACAGCATCACTAATTTACAACCTGTGTCTGCTATTCCATGACCGTTATCATTGCATAGCAATCTTTTATGTCAACAGACTATCATCTTTAATGGTGAATATCTTTGTGTTAATGTTCATACAACCACTCTGAAGATGGCTCACGTGAGCCAAAAGCTTAGATCAAGAACAAACATAATGAATAATATCCAAATGTTGGACAATTTTTGTCTTTATTTTCACTAGAAATTATAGCTAAAATACGATGCCTAGAATGGTTCATGATTAAACAGAACAGACATTCATTATCTGTTATACTTAACAATATATACACTATTTACAGTATTTGGGCTATTGCCCCACTTGACCCAAAGAGTTGTAAGTTCAATACCAGCAGTGGTGAACAAGCAACTTAGAGAGTCTGCAACCAAAAGGGGCTTCACACCAGAAATGAGAATGATATATCCAGTTATTGTAATAAAGGGTTCAGTTCAAAATGCCTAGCTCCTGATGAAGGCCAGAGTGTAAAACAGCCAAAACATCATACAAATAGTAACAAAAATGAGGACAATTGTCTGAATAATGTAAATACTACCACATCTCAGAAATATAGACAAATATTTAACAGTATATGTTTAAATAATTATCTGCTGCCTCAGTACACTATATATATATATATATATATATATATTCTAAACATATGCTATTAAATATAAGAGACAATGAATGTCTATTGTGTTTAATCATGAGCCTTTCTAAACGTTGTATTTTTGCTTTAATTTCAGTTGAAAATAGACAAAAATTCTCCAACATTTGGATAATTATTTATTGGTTTTTCTTGAGCCAAAAGCTTAGAAGAAAACCAATAAATAATTATCCAAATGTTGGAGAATTTTTGTCTTTATTTTCAACTGAAATTAAAGCAAAAATACGATGTTTAGAACGGCTCATGATTAAACACAATAGACATTCATTGTCTCTTATATTTAAGAGCATATGTTTAGAAAATTACTTGCTGCCTCGATATATATATATATATATATATATATATATATTTCATTAATGCAGGTTTCAATGAATAATATAGACAAGTTTTGTCTATTAATTTTGTGTAGGATCCGTTCGTACCGTCTGATATACTTGATGGTGATATCGTTGAAAGACAACAAAAAATCACAGTAATTGTTGATTTTTTTTATCGGGTCTAAGCTTTTGGCTCACATAATATATATATATATATATATATAGAGAGAGAGAGAGAGAGAGTTAGATTACATTTTTGGGAATAGAAGGAAGAGAAATGTTATAATTTAAATGTAATTTTTTGTAATAACTAAGATTTATAATCTTATTTATAATTGAATTTATAGCCTTGACCATTGAAATTTTGTAACAAAATAGACTGAGTTGGTGAAAAAAAAAATAATAATAAAATAAATGTTAGTCTTTTTTATTAATTCTTTTGTTGGAATTCAATAAATCACAAATTTTTTCCCTAAAAAGCAATGGAATCTAAAAAGATTGAAAATCTCAAAAGTGGTTTTTATACATCATGGCTTCCTTCAGAGTATACAAACAATTACTATACCAGGATAAAAAGATCAGCTTGAAATCCGGTACTCAAAATTCAACCAATTTGATGTTAACATCTGCATTCATGCTGCTAAAATGATGTAACCAAAGTTGGAATCATTTGAAAATGGAGATTTTATTGCCTCCTGTGTGTTCCCCCAGTTTCTTATCTCTCTCATCTCAAGTCATGTACACGCAAATTATAGATTATGGCATCACATCCATAATACGCCAGACATTGCTGCTGTGGTTTCCATAGTAAATACGTTTTTCATAGTTACTCACCCCATAGCCAAACTGTTTGGAATTCAGATGTGTTCTTTTCCTATACTGGTTGCCAACCAAAGCTGAAAATCCTAATCTGCCTATTTAACTCATAGCTGAGGGTGTCTCAGATTGAGTTTGAGTTTTGTTTAACGTCATATCAACACCTCTGTGGGTTATTTAATGCCAAAAAGGTAGGGTTTTAAGGTATTTCTTTTAATGTTCGGTTATAGTGAGACTGTTGATTTAGTCAGATTTTAATGAAAATTTTTGTTTTTATTCTTTTTTTTATTTCAGAAAACTGAAAATTTCTTTTAGTTTTGTATTCAAAAAATGTTTTGCTGAGAATATTTTTTTTCTTCAAAAATATGTTATGGTAAAATTTTTTTCTTCAAAAATCTATATTTTTGTATAAAAGTCATATATATATATATATATATATATATATATATATATATATTCTATAAAAGCATATTTTTATACTTACATAGTGTTTTGACCCGCAGTTTGGAGGTTAACCATTTGCCCATAGCTGGGACCCTAACACTCCGGGTTAGAGTGGCCCTGAGAACAACAGCAATTAAGAGGTGGTTCCATGCTCCTCACAACCTCTCAATCAGAGGCCTTGCTACCACTCCGGGTCAGGGTGGACCTGAGAACAACAGCAATTAAGAGGTGGTTCCATGCTCCTCACAACCTCTCAATCAGAGGCCTTGCTACCACTCCGGGTCAGGGTGGACCTGAGAACAACAGCAATTAAGAGGTGGTTCCATGCTCCTCACAACCTCTCAATCAGAGGCCTTGCTACCACTCTGGGTCAGGGTGGACCTGAGAACAACAGCAATTAAGAGGTGGTTCCATGCTCCTAACAACCTCCCAATCGGAGGCCTTGCTGTCGGATGCAGTTTACCGTCATGCGCAGGACCAAGAAGAGATTAGACGGATATGTTTGTGTCGTAATGCTTAGTGGCACAGAATAAGAAATTGGCAAGCAAATCATAAATGTGAGTCAAATTATTTGGACTCACTTTTATGCATACTTTCTTTGGATAAGGCATAAATCCAGCTATTCATTGTCACCTCCAGGAATTATTATTTTTTACTAATTTCTAGAAAGGGAAAGAATTTCATAATTGGGATTAGAGAAAAGATACTTCAACTCTCTTTTATATTAAGTAAATGGCAGCAGAAAAAAAAGAAGAAACAATGGAGACTTAGGAAATAAATAATTGTATTAACAAAAAAATACAATAAGTGGTAATTTGGTGAGAATGTCTCTCATTGAAAGAAAGAGATAAGTAGTCATATGAAGTTATCTACAGAGGTGTACAGTAGAAGGAGGGTGAGTTGTTAATTACTATGGCGATGGTGTTAAGCGGGTACTTTATGGAGATGGGTGGTTTGTTGAGGGGAGCTTTGTGAATTGTGGCTGCTATACTGGCTGACTGCCTAAGAAGTTCTTTTGAAGGGTTTTTACATACTCTTCTTAGGCTTATATTGACTTCAATTTTTTTTTTTTTTTTTTTAGGCAGGAGTGGATGCTACTGGTGAAAATTCTGGATTGTATTTTTCTTTGGGTCATTTATGTGTCATACGTGATACACACTTGGGCGATCATGTCTCAAAAGAGACATAACTGACTGGGCAGAAGCTTATCCTGCAGTAGGCTGCCATTACTTTCTGTGGTTGCCGGACAAGGCTATAGAACCCAATCTGTCTTGTTATTTAACCCATAGCTGGAGGGAAGAAATAGATTAATACCTTTCCCAAAGGTATTTGCGCGTAAGTGAATGCAAGGAATTCAACTGGAATTCGAACTCAGCTCCTTGATTTCCTGTTCCAACCGATATCTACTGGACCACAACGCACGTCCCTTTTGCTGCAGTAAGCTGCCATTACTTTCTGTGGTAGACTGGTTGCCTGCCAAGGCTATAGAACCCAATCTGTCCTGTTATTTAACCCATAGCTGGAGGGAAGAGACAGATTAATACCTTTCCCATGGGTATTTGCATGTAAGTGAATGCAAGGAATTCAACCGGAATTTGGACTCGGCTTCTCGATTTCTCATTCCGAGCCGATATCCACTGCACTACCATGCACATCCTTTCTTTGGGTATGGAAGTGAAATGGAAGCTATGTGCGAAGATTATGTGCAGTTGACAAAGTTTTTTGTTCAGCCTTGGGTTTCAGAGTATCCGCATCCAGCTAGTTGTGGAAATTTGTATAACATGAATCAGAAGAATATCTGGTTTTAGGAAGATTATAACAAGTCCTTTAAAAAAAAAACGTCTTTGGGAGAGAAAATTTCGGAATAGCTGGCAAAAGGAGAAATAAATTGTACAAATAATTATTTTCCTTTCCTTTCTTTTTCTTTTTTTTAAAGTTTGTTTATGTTTGAACAAATCAGTCTTTTCTTGTTGAACAAACTGATACAAACACTATCTGATAATAATTTTTATCTGGGCACTGACTAAATCCTGCTCAAAGGATATTTAATACCCTACGGCTGTGAATGCTGGACAATATCATCGAAAATGAGGACAAAACTGGAAGCGGCCGAAATGTGGTTCTTCAGAAGGATGCTACGGATATCGTGGACTGAGCATACAAGCAACGATGAGGTGTTAGAAAGAATGGCAACAAAAAGGAAATTGATGCTGTGCATCAGGAAGAGACAACTGAAGTTCCTGGGACATGCAATGAGGAAGGAGAGCCTGGAGAACCTGATACTGAATGGACAGATAGAAGGAAGGAGAGACAGAGGAAGGTAGCGGATAACATATTTGCAGGGTCTGATCAGGTGGATGATGGAACGGGGGTTGCCAGGAGCAACAGGAGCAAACATACTAAGAGCCACAAGGGATAGGGAAATGTGGAGAGCCATGATCGCCTACGTCCTGAAGGGACAGGGCACATAGAAGAAGAAGTAAAAGCAAAGTTACCGCTCAAATGACAAGTGACCTAAGGATGTTTATGACATTCTTTTAATTTTTAGGATATTTATTTATCTTTTTTTTCTTTTT
The DNA here is from genome assembly GCA_037127315.1 of Ascarosepion bandense. Taxonomy (NCBI): domain Eukaryota; kingdom Metazoa; phylum Mollusca; class Cephalopoda; order Sepiida; family Sepiidae; genus Ascarosepion; species Ascarosepion bandense. The sequence continues at coordinate 994,343 of JBBBDQ010002187.1, forward strand.
TTTTTTTCTCCTGCTTAATCATTGGATAAGTAGATTTAGTTCTTGTAATACGAAGCACAAGTGGGTTAATCTAAATGGAATATTAGTGTCTACAAATAGAATAAAATCAATACGCTGCATGTTCCATAGTTTTTTATTTTTATTTTGAGATGTGCTGTACCTTTTAATCTCCCATTTTGGTATTAATTTGCATCATCCACCCTCTCCCTCTTTTTCTCTTTCTTTCTCTTTCTCTCTCTTTCCTTCCCTTTCGCTCTCACTCTTTCTCTTTCACTCTCCTCCACTCCCCTCACTTCTCTCTCATGCCCTTCTCTTTCTCACTTCACCCTTTTTCCATCTCTTCCATCTTTCTCTCTCACTCCTGTCTTTTTCTACCTATCCGCTTTCTTTTTCTCTCTCTCTCTCTGTCTTGCTCTTTTATCTCTCTCCTCTCCTTATCTGTATTTCCTCCTTTTCTCTTTCTCTCTCTCTCTCTCTCCTTCCTCTCCTCCGTTTTTAAAGTTTTCAGCTTACTTCCTCTCTATTTGTTTTTGTTTCTCTTCTTCATTGTTTTTCTCTTCCATTCACTCAGAAGAAATATTGAATATTGTGTACATGCCTTTTTCAGGATATTAACACTAAATGACTTCAGAAGCTCAGTACTGTCTTTGAAACAATACTGTATTATCTATCTATTGATCTAACTCTCTCTCTCTCTCTCTCTCTCTATATATATATATATATGTGTGTATAATGTGTGTGTGTGTTCTTCAGTAATGAATTGAGTTCTCCAGTGGCTGGTATGTCTATGCACTGCATATATATAAAAACACACTAAAATTTTCTCCTCTCTCATTCCATGCGCTGATAGCTTAGGAAGTAGGCACTTCAATTGACACCAAATCAGTTGAATTTCAATCCCGGCTGGAAATAAATAGATGTCTAGCCACACTGATGAAAGAAAGAAAGAAATGGGGAAAAGAAAGAAAGAAAGAGAGAAAGAAAGAAATGGGGAAAAATAAAGAAAGAAATGGGAAAAGAGTGTGAGAAAGAAAGAATGAAACAAAGAAAGAAATGGGAAAAAGGAAGAAAGAAAGAAATGGGAAAAAGAGAGTTAGGAAGAAAGAAAGAAAGAAGCAAATGTATAGGGGAATCTGTATCTGTTGGGGTCTAAGGATTTAAGTAAGTATTTTTTCTATGTCAGCACGTGGTCATTAAATCGTTTTTTTAAATATATATATATGTACACTACCCGCCATAATTATTAGGTCACCCTTGTATTTTAAAAGAAATTATGTATTTAATACTATTTTTTAATATTCATTGCCAAGTTAATAATTGCAAGTAAAAATAGAATGGTTATTTTGTTTATTCTGCACAATAACATGTGCATAAAATGAATTTATAAATATTTAATAATTACCTATATTGCAGTTTCATCAATGAAAGAATGAAGAAAATTTAAGATGATTCAGACGAGTTCATCTTTGCTTCTAAGCCTTGTAAAACTTTGCAAAGTAATAAAAACAAAAGAACCATTCTATTTTCATTTAGAATTATCCACTTAAAAATAGTATGAAATACATAATTTCTTTTAAAAAACTGAGGTGGCCTAATAATTATGGCCGGTGTGTGTGTGTATATATATATATATATATATATATATATATATATATATATATTGTCATCCACAGACAGATCTGTTTCGCTGTATCACAGCTCATCAGTACAGTTAGACTCCGATTACTTTTTAACCCAGGATTGAAACCCAAATGAATTGGCGTCAGTCGGCGATTCTACCTCTGGGCTATGGGCGTTTGGTAGAAGAAGGCAGACTATTTAACGCATATATATATATTTGTGCATTTAGGCAGCAAATTTTTTTTTTTTTTTTTTTAGACATGTCAGATTAAATAAATTGCAAACATTGTGTCTGCTTATTTTTAATAAAATCTGTTCATACTCACGGATAATCTTTCGTGTATTATAATTGAAAGATGTAAGAATTGAGCTGTAACTTTGAAAGATGATTTTATTATTCATTTCTCGATGTTCTAATGAACACTAAGCAATTTGTCAACTGTTATATTTGAAGAAAATTTACAGTAATTTTTAGCAACATAGTTTTGATGGAAATGAAAAAGAAATTAAAACTGAGCATCAGGAAAAGACAGCTGAAGTTTTTGGGACGTGATGAGGATGGAAGGCTTGGAGAATCTGATACTTACATGTCAGATAAAGGAAAAGTGAGACAGGGTAAAGCAGTGGGTAACATATTTAAAGGGCCTGAGCAGGTGGATGGCAGAGTAGGGTTTGGGTGAGGTAATAGGAGAAAGTGTGCTAAGAGCTACCAGGGATAGGGTGACGTGGAAGGCAATGATCGCCTATGTCTTGAGGGAGCATGGCACATAAAAGAAGAATAGTGGTAAGAAACTCTTTGTTCCCACTTGCCTTTATCCTTAGAATGAATATTTTGGCAAGAAAAGAAAGGTTTAACTTTACAGAATTGGAATATATAAAGACAAGTTATGTGTTCTGCTAGACACCCTCAGCTGGAACAGGGTAGGGGTGTTGAAGAGGCAAAGAGATGGTGGGTAGCTTGGGTGAGACAAGGAGATGGCAAGGAGCATGGATGAGGCAAAGCAATGGGTGTAGCTTGGGTGAAACAAAACAATAGTGGGTAGTTTGGTGAGGCAAAGAGGTGGCGGATAGCTTGGGTGAAGCAAAGAGGTGGCGGTTAGCTAAGGGGGCAAGAAAATGGTGGGTAGCTTGGGGGAGGCAAGAAGATGGCTGGGTAGCTTGTGGGAGGCAAGAAGATGGTGGATAGCTTGGGTGAAGCAAAGAGGTGATGGGTAGCTTGGGGGCAAGAAGATGGCGGGGTAGCCTGGGGGAGGCAAGAAGATGTCAGGGAGCCTGGGGGAGGCAAGAAGATGGCGGGGAGTTTGGGGAGACAAAAAGAATGTTTCTAGTTGAGATGCTTAACAATTGCCCCTCTGCTTTTCTCCATTTTTAGCTGATGCATTTGTTCATTGTTTAAGGGGGAAATGTTTTTCTTTGACTTCTTATTTGTATCAGTTTCATTAAGACATAATCAATGCTGAAGAAAAGAGGAATTTTTTGCGATACTTTTAGATTTGGCTTTTGCAGACAGCACTCAACTCTGTCGACTAAATCAATAGTCATCAGTATTTGAGGGTTATTATACTTGCTAAACTCTTGTGAGAACTTCACTTGCTGTAAGATATAACATTAGTCTATTAAGTCACATAGATTTTTTGGGTTATCCAGAACTTTCTTTGTAGCTGGTACAGTTAAATATGTCTCATCAGCATAAGGTAAAAAAATCAGGATTTAAATACAAATTTTCAAAGGTGCTCCCCATTTGGAAGATTTCCATAATTCAATCTCTCAAATAAAACCTATTCAAAATTTAGTTGAATGAATTCATTTGAGCACCTTTTTGGTGGTAAAGTAGTTGTATTGTTATGGGAATGGAAAGTAATATCATTTTCATGCCTGCTGGTATATTTGTCATGTAAAAAATATTTGACAAATTCAAGTGAGTCCCAGTAAAAGCTAGTGTACTAAACATGTAAATCAACAACAATTAAAAAATGTATTGTCAGAACATGTTACAGAAAGATAAAGAAATGAAATTGAATTATGAACAGTTCAATACAATCTTCAGTCTGTGACTTTGAAGTACTTTCATGCCTCGTCTAGTCTCCATTGGAGCAAAAGGTAACATGTCTTGCTTCTTTAAAAGGAAAAGAAAAATCATGTTTCAAATATCACCCCACCTGTGATTATCATCAGATGGCAGAAATTTAACAGTATATTTCTTATTAGAATCAGTACATATAAAATGCCAGGTTTTTAAATGCTGATTTTCAAGGTAGGCTTTTTCCAAGTTGAAAGATTGACATACCATAGTCTTCTTACTCTCCCCTTGATCCTATCCAACACTATGTGTAATACAAGGTAACCAAAAAAAGTTCTGTCCATTTTTAAAGGAAAAAAGAAAATGCTTCACAGTATGTGTAACTTATATTTAGTCTTCGAAGTAATCGCCATCAGCATCCAGCATCATCTGCCAACGTCTCCAGCTGTTTAATGCCCTTGCAGTAAAACTCAGTGGGTTTTGACGCAAAGAAGTATGTGAGGGCTTTGCACAAGTCTGCTTCATTGGTGAAGGATTTCCCACGAAGATGATTATCCAGGGAGTGGAAGAGGTGGTAATCGGATGGCGCAAGGTCAGGTGAATAAGGTGGATGACAGTCTCTCACCCAAGTTGCTGTATGGTATCCCTGACCACTTGCCTGACACATGGCCTGGTGTTGTCATAGAGGAAAAGCACACCTTTGCGATTCACCAGTGTTGGCTCCTTCTGGCGCAATGCCTGTTGCACACGTTTCAATTGCTGCGAGTATAGGTCTCCAGTGACCGTTTGGCCCGTTGGTAGCAGTTCATAATGAACCACTTGACGACCTGTTCACCAGACACAAAGCATAATCTCACATGAGTGCATAGGCAGTATTGCAGTGTGAGGGACAGCATCCTGAAGGGACAACCAATGTCTGGAATGCTTGGGAGTTTCATACAGAACCCACTTTTCATCACTGGTAAGCACTCGATTGAATAAGGATGCGACATGGTGGCGAGAAAGCAGCGATAACCGGGCTGCCACTTGTCCCTTGTGGACCTCCAATAGTGTTTGCGGAAGCCACTTGCTCAGCTTGTACATCTTACCTAGGTGGTTCTATAGCCTTGGCTGGCAACCAGTCTACCACAGAAAGCAATGGTAACCTACTGCGGGATAATTTTCTGCCCGGTCAGTCATGTATCATTTGAGACATGATTGCCAAAAGCATGTATCATATGGTACTTGACTGACTGACTGACTGAATATAATAGTTGGAAAAATGATTAAAGCTTTTACTGGGCACAAAGTGGGGGATCGGTTTTCTATTGTTGTAAAGTAATAAACTGATCCCCCACTTATTACTACTTAATGATATAATACATATCTTTTTCCTTCTAGCTATGAGTCAAATAATAGGACAGATTGGGCTATTTAGCTATGGCTGTCAAGCAGTCGACCACAAAGCAATAGCAACCTACTGCGTCATTGTAAAGATAAAAAAAAAAGGTGTGAAGTTAAAGGGTGTGATTTTAATAAGCTTTGGTGTGGCCCGGAAAACTTTGAAAAATAAATGCTCTCTTCCATCTGTTTTGGTAACTTGTGTATCTCTTTTTAGAAGTTTTATCGTAAGAAGAAAGTACACATTTGGCTAGTAACTTGAAAAACAAATATGTTATTGTTAACGTTATTTGACCCAATCCCCTCCACCTTTTTCTCAGTGTTCATATTTAATTTAAATATTGATTTGGAATGTGTGAGCACAAAAAAAAACTGTTGCTGTTTCAACAAACAATCATCGTACCTCTTCAGCAAGTAAGCAATGATTATTCATTTTTTGATAAAAGAATGAAGCTGAGTTTGAGTTCGCTCAAACCAATGAATATGAATTTAAAACTGATAAAAATTAATAAATGTTAAATCAACATGTCTAAGACTAAGAGTCTATATATTGCCCAACTTAGCGGTTCTTCAATATTCAACTAAAAAAAAAAACTTGATTTTTATAAACAAGCAATTGTTTTTTCTTGATGGCTGACCATCACGGCTAAAACCCTCCATTCCACACACAATGTAGCAAACCACTATTCCCTTTTGTAATTCCTTGGTGAGATGTAAGTTCCACTCAAGCAGCTTCTTCCCATGAATCACTGTCTTGTGGAGCCAACTCCCAAGATGTTGCTTCTTCAATCATTACAATCTTTAAGTATCTTCCTCATATATCCACATAAGCTGTGCTTCTTACTCTTTAGAGTGATTCTATCACTATTTTCATAGTGGGTGTTCAGATAAAATACAGTCTTTACTCTTAGCCCCCTACCTTGAGTGGCTCTTAGGCCTTGTACAGGATGAATGTTATTGTAAAGAAAAAAAAAGAAAGAAAATGCCTCTTCCCATTTTAAAGATTGGCATGATGCAGACTTCATCTTTTCAGTTTTCTACAATTTGGCCTTATTCCAGAGAAATCTAAGATAATCTTTTATGGTTTTCATTTCTTCATTGTAGTTCATCGTAAGTCGATAAAGAATGTCATCGTGTTCTGTAGAAGAACGTCTCTTTGTTAGGAATGTCTTATCAGGTCACGTTTCTCCTTTTTATTTTACCGACATTTATGCATCGATGTAGGAGGTGCAAAAATGTTGGATCTTTGCAATCAATGAATAAAACGCTTGTTAATCTTTCTTCTTTAATGCATCACCCCCCTTCAGAATTTTGGCAATCATGGCTCTCCTCAATTTCCTGTCCTTTGTAGCTCTTCATAAATTTTGTCTTTTTGTTATCTCAACTAAATCTTGTCCTGCCATCTATTTACTCAAGCTCATTCTTTTTCTTCTATGTGCTGTGTCCCTTCAGGAAGTAGGCGATCATGGCTCTCCACAATTTCCTGTCCTTTGTAGCTCTTAATAAATTTTGTCTTTTTGTTATCTCTCCTAAATTTTGTCCTGCCATCTATTTACTCAAGTTCATTCTTTTTTTTATGTGATGTGCCTCTTCAGGAAGTAGGCGATCATGGCTCTCCACAATTTCTTATCCTTTATAGGTCTTAATAAATTTTGTCTTTTTGTTATCTCTCCTAAATCTTGTCCTGCCATCTATTTACTCAAGTTCATTCTTTTTTTATGTGATGTGCCTCTTCAGGAAGTAGGCGATCATGGCTCTCCACAATTTCTTATCCTTTATAGGTCTTAATAAATTTTGTCTTTTTGTTATCTCTCCTAAATCTTGTCCTGCCATCTATTTACTCAAGTTCATTCTTTTTTTTATGTGATGTGCCTCTTCAGGAAGTAGGCGATCATGGCTCTCTACAAATTCTTGTCTTTTGTTGCTCTTAAAAACATTTGTTCTTTTGCCATCTCTTCCAAACCGTGCTCCAATATCCTCTGGCTCTCTGAACTTTAATCCATCTTGTGAGTATCAAATTTTCCAAGCCCTCTGTTTCATAATTATTATGCACCTTAGAAATCTCAACACTTTTCAATACACCATGTTCTTTCAAGACAATCATGATTCTCCACAATTTCTTATCATTTGTAACTTTAAATAAATTTTGTCTTTTTACGATCTCTCCTAATCCCTGTTCTTCCAACCATTTACACAAGCTCGCTAAGTAGACTATACACTGTTTTCCTCTCTCTTACCTTTAATAGTCAGCACCCACTCACATCCTGGTATCAGGATCATCATTATTCCCTTTCTTCCTTCTGGTGACAGTAGCAATGATGGCCATGAAGTCCCAGCTTACTCTTGAAGGGTCATGAGCAGGAGTCACAGAGAATTGTGGGTGGTGGACGTGGCTGGATGAGTTTTGCCCTCCTGACAGCACATCACAGATCCTCTTGACAGTTGAACTTAAAAGTCTCAGTCCTCTCTCAGATGGTTCTATGCCAGGAAGGCTAATTTACAACAACAATATCCCACATTTCAGGGTTGCCCTTTGTCAGGGATGTCTTCAACTGATCCATTCAGCATCATAGCCACTTGCCACTGGCGACTTTTCAAAGCAAGATGATATGTGAGAGTCAAGTGGATACATTTGAGACACATGACCTGCCCAGTGGAGATGGTGTCTTTAATATGTTCTGTTGTGTGTCAAATTATCTAAATCCTCTTTCCTCATTAAGTACCCTAGAAATTTAAACTCTCCTTCTGATTTTAAGTAGGCTTCCTTGTGCCTCTTCTATAAATACTTTCATGGCTTGTGCTTCCATGAACTTAGATCACTGGTGCCCCCTAGGTACGAATTTGCACAAGATACTAGATTGGCAACTAGGTCCCACCCTTTTACAGTGAAACCGATAAAATGTAACCACAATTTCTACTTCAACAGCTTCTTTTCTCGCACTTCCCGCCTGTGGAATTCCCTTCCACATACTTGCTTCCCCGACAGCTACAATCTCCAGGAGTTTAAATGTAAGGTTAATACACACCTCCTAACACACTAACATGCATCCATTCTCTTAAACACTCTTCCTATGTACCTCCTTACCTGTCTATCACCCTCCTTCCGACATTTCCTAACCACTTTTTCTCACCACCTTCCCCTATGTAACCCCCTGCACAATAGTGGCAGTGGAATCCCTTGCTTTGGGGTGAAATGATTAAAAAAAAAGTGTTCATTTTGTTTCACAGCTTGTCTTCCATGCACATGTAAGTTAGATTGTTCACGGTCATATCACATTAAATACACCAGTTCTTGTCTGATCACCAAAGTTAAGCAACATTGAGCCTGGTCAGTACTAAGATGGGTGACCACTTGGGAATACCAAGTGCTGTAAGCGTTTCTTGATGGGTGTGCATTGTGGTGAAGTGGATATCAGCTTGGAAAGAGAAACTGGCAAGCTGAGTTTGAATTCCATTTGAATGCCTTGTATTCATTTACACGCTAATACCATTGGGAAAAGTATCAATCCATCCCTTTGCTATTTTTTGTGGTAGACTGGTTGCCAACCAAGGCTATAGAAATCAATCTATTTAATCCATAGCTGGAGGGAAGAGATGGATTAATACCTTCCCAAGGGTATTTGCACGTAAGTGAATGCAACAAATTCAACTAGAATTTGAACTCGGTTCTCTGGCTTCTCCTTTCAAGCCATTATCCACTGCACCACAACACACATCTACCGATTATGTTTTCCTTTAGTCACCATGCTTTCTAAAATTTTCAACTGTCTCTTTTTGGTCCTACGCCTGACAATCATATTTGCTTTAATTTCCCATAAAATCTTCCTCATTACTCACATATTCCATCTATGTCATTTCTCATATATAGAAGACTAGCCCGGCGTGGCTCAGGTGTAATGAAAGCTTTAAAACTAATCCATGGTCCTGGAGCTCAGACTCTTTGGACATTGGCACGAAAGACTAAAAAGCAATAGCTGTTTCCAGTTAAAGCGAAACTACAGATTGAAAGAAAAATGAATGGATGTAAGTCAAATTTTGATTTCCTGCTATCGATATCAAATAAGTTGTTTTCGTCATAAACTGAATTTTGAAGGTTAAATAAGTCCTCTGAGTAAATGGTATCATGGCTGAGACTAAGAACTACAATTGTACCTACTTAGAGCCAAACCTGAAGCAAAAACTAAAATAAAAGGGCTGAAAAAAAAAATACAAGCATACAGGCAGATAAACAGACACACACACACAAACATCTTGCCATATATATATATATATATATATATATATATATATATATATTTTCTAGACATATGCTATTAAATATAAGAGACAATGAATGTCTATTATGTTTAATCATGAGCCGTTCTAAACGTCATATTTTTGCTTTAATTTCAGTTGAAAATAAAGACAAAAATTCTCCAACATTTGGATAATTATTTATTGGTTTTCTTCTAAGCTTTCAGCTCACATGAGCCATCTTCAGAGAGGTAGTTTAAACTGAAATATTATAAAATCCACCATCACCGACGATTTTATTTTGTGTTGACATAAAACTCCGCTTGGCAACGGCAATAGTTACCAAAAATAATAAACGCAGTTCTTAAGTTTGCGATACTATATATATATATATATTTTATCGATTTTCTGCACTATTGTAAGAACTGCAACCTTGAAACTTCTGAATATCATTTTTTATGTCTTTGTCTATGAGTATATCAAATTTGATTAAAATCGGACCACTCCTTCTATAACCCGATTTTTACGATTATCAATATTTATCGGGGATACCTCGACACAAAACCTAGCTAAGCACACGCGTAGACACTTATAGTACAACTGTGTAAATTTTCAAGAAAATCGGTTCAGCCATTTCGGAGTCTATAGGTACTGGACACACACACACACACAAAGTTCGATTTATAAAATAAGTATAGATTTAGATATATCTGCATATGTAGAAGAATAATTTCCTGCTGAATGATGCTTCACGGCTGGGATGACTATTTGTGATTAATAGCATTTGAAAATAATGTAGCAGATAACTGACTGCTCCTTAATTGTGAAATCATTGTTGACAATCATTGACCATTATTATCGAGTAAAGCATTCAATCCTCAAAAAAGTCAACATTACAAAAGGGTTGGTATGTTGTAAAGCCAACTAACCAGAGACGGCAAATACATTCCAGATATGAAATTAGAGACTGAATATTTAAGTTTAGTCAAGTAAAAAAAAATCATATTTAGTTATATTACTATATGCAAATTTATGACTTGAAGGTAACAAAAAAATTTGCATTATCCAAGCAAATTGTGACAAGTGATGAAAATTGGATACTTTATAACAACAAGAAGCACAAGACATAGTGAGAAAAGTAAAATAAGCCACTGTCTCAAATGAAATGATATTCATTTTAATTAATATTAGGACAGTGAACTAATTCCAATTATGGCTCCAACTTTTAATTTTCTTTTCTACCATAATCCCTGTTTTTTCCCCTTTTTATTTTCATTTGATTCCTACTCAAACACTATCACAAATTCCCCTCCCCTAAAGTAAATCTTTTCAATGCTTGACTGATTATTGCTTCATTGCTAAGCACAATTTGCATCATTCCTTTTGGCATTTGAATAAAGACAAACATTTGCCTTCACTAACTTATAATTAAATATTGTATATAACAAGTATTTGTCTGTATTTCTGAGATGAGGTAATATTTACAGTATTTACATTATTCAGACTATTGTCCTCCTCTTTGTTGCTATTTGTACAATGTTTCATAATAGAACATTCTATCCATCTATATTTCTAAGATTAGGTAGTATTTACAGCATTTACATTTTTGGACTATTGTCCCCATCTTTGTTGCCATTTGTATGATGTTTAATAATAGAACATTCTATTTGTCTATATTTCTGAGATGAGGTAGTATTTACAGTATTCAGACTAGTGTCCTCATCTTTGTTGCCATTTGGACGACGTTTAATAATAGATCATTCTATTTGTCTATATTTCTGAGATGAGGTAGTATTTACAGTATTTACATTATTCGGACTATTGTCCCCATCTTTGTTGCCATTTGTAAGTTTAATAATTGAACATTCTATTAGTCTATATTTCTGACATGATGTAGTATTTACACCATTTACATTATTCAGACTATTATCCTCATCTTTGTTGCTATTTGTACGATGTTTTGGCCATTATACACTCTGGTTTTCTTCAGGTGGTAGAAATTTCGAACCAGCCCTTTATTACAATCAGTGGGGTATATGAACTCCATTACTTGTGTAAAGCCTCTATTAGAAGTCATGAGTTATCTCCCTCTAACCCTGCAAGTTACTTGTTCACCACTACTGTAGCCTGGTATTGAACCCACAACTCGTCCCTGTTGCATAACTTCTCAGGGTGCATTCTGCAACAGGGACGAGTGTTATTTTTGTTTATGTAATTAAAAAGTTTCATGTCGTCATTGTCTTGAGTGATGACATTTTGATTCCTTTGAAAACTTTCATGCAAGCTAACAGTTTTTTTTTTTGTTTTTTTGTTTTTTCAGGTGAGTAGATTTTATAAGCATTTAAAAAGGCAGGTAAGTACTAAAATTCTTCTTCTTCCACAGTCAGTCAGTCAGTTAAGTGCCATACATGATACATGCTTGGCCGATCATATCGCAGAAAGAGATGACTGACTGGGCAGAATATTTTATTTACAGTAGGTTGCCATTATTTTCTGTCATAGACTAGTTTTCCAACCAAGGCTATAGAACCCAATCTGTCCTGCTATTTAACCCATAGCTGGAGAAAGAAGAGACAGATTAATACCTTTCCCAAGGATATTTCCACATAAGTTCATTGCATTCACTTAACTGAAATTTGAAATCGGCTCTCCGATTTCTCATTCCAAAGTGATATCCACCGCACCACAACACACACACATTCTACCGAGCGCCCATAGCTCAGAGGTAGAATTGCCAACTGATGCCAATTCGGTTGGGTTTCAGTCCTGGGTTAAAAGTAATCAGTCTAACTGTACTGATGAGCTGTGATACAGTGAAACAGATCTATCTGCGGATGACTATATATATATATATATATATATATATATATATATTTTTTTTTTTTTTTCATGTGTAAATGAGTTATTATGTGACTTAGGTCTCTACCATGAATGGTGTCTTCAGGTGATTTGCAATAACTGATGTTACCGTTTACCCTTTTGTTTTAAGAACGCTCACATAATGGTGGTTTTATTTGAATGTGCAATTTTAAAAATTACAGGAAGTTATGACATTTTCATCTGTGGTTGTATGAAACTAATAGGTATTTTTTAGTATGATTACACTTAGTCATAATTTCTGTTCTTTCATTCAATAGTTCGTTTTTGTTTCGGAATAGCATAATCACTAACTTTGCTTCCTGTCACAGTCTACATATTTTGCCACTGTTGTAAGGCTTGGCTGTTTTCACTATACTCCATGTAATGTCTGGGTCTTTTCCATATTTCAATTTCAATTTCCACACGTGACTAACCAACTTTGTACAGTTTTTTAAGTTTTCTATTTTGAATATAGACTTGTGATTAAACCACTGATCTTAAAGGTGTCTTCGGTTGATCCCAAATATATTTTATTTTGACCATTTAAGTCAAAAGATCTACAATATAATTGTACTGAACACTTTTTAATACAAATATGCACTGGTCTAATTTTATTATTACCAAAACTAATTAAACAATCTATACCTATATATATATATATATATATATATGAAAGAAAAAAGGGTGGACCTGAAGGAGACTGCCACCACCCTGAAATTTGTTGTCTTTCACTTATTTTTACTTTTTTCAGCGCAGTCTTATCGGTTATTACATAAGTCTCCAATTATTAAAAAAGATTTGGAAAAATTTCATTATTTAAACAATTTTAGAGGGTGGCTCAGTTTCTCATACAGTGTTATAGTAAATCGATCCTCCATTTTGGAACCACTTGAGTTGGGGTCGCTTTGTTTTGTTCTTTTTAGGACGAGTTGTTGCTCTTGTTTTTGTCTTTTTCAAGTTTTCTTCAGTTCTTACGATGACATCATCCTCGAAAACAAAGAATGGCTTTATTCAAAAATTTCGCAAAAAATTCAGATGTTGAATATGCACAAGCAAAAAAATTAATTGCACAGGATCTTTTTGCCATAAGGTTGTATGAAAAACTGACCCCCACCAAATTGTTAAAATGTTGACATTTTTACAAATTTTTTGTCAATCGGAAAGTTTACAGTTTAATCAATAACATTGCACTGAAAAAAGTTTTTAAAAAATTGATAATCAATGAATTTATAGGTGGTGGTAATGTCATACCAGCAAGTGTTTCCAAAATGGAGGATCAATTTACAATAATGTTGTATAAAAAACTGAGCCCCCACCTAAAATTGTTTAAATATTGAAATTTTTCCAAATTTTTTTGCCAATCGGAAACTTTAGGGTGTAATCGATAAGATTGCACTGAAAAAAGTAAAAAAAGAAAAAATTTAAAGGTGGTGATAGTCTCCTTCATGTCTGCCAAAAAAAAGTAAACATATCTTAGTCAATTTATTTCATCATCTGAGGGATTTTATTAGGACAAAATCTTTTTCTACAGTCATGAGTCCCATAACCCATTAGAGTCATAAGGGTACCACATGTACTCTTTTTATATTAAAGTACACTCAGTACAAGGCTCGAAAGCTACTCAAGCTAGAGTATTATTGCTAAAGTAAGATGTATGATATGAAGGATGATTTACTAAGCATAGCTTAGATGTGGCACAAGGCAGAAATTATGGAGCAACCAGTGGGAAACAGACTCACTGCTCAGTTATAATTGATTTAGTGAGATGTGTTTACTAACCATTATGCTATGTCAAAGTACCCATTGTGATGTGTGATATGAACAAAGCCAATGGTAGCCGATAATTATAAGGATAAAGATGATTGACTTGAAATGATTGAGGATTATAGTGTTCAGGGAGCCATTACATTGGCGTCTGCTCCACAGTTATTGCAGGGAAAAGTTGTGTGAGTGTAACTTTTGTGCCTCTTCTACAAGTACTTTCATGGCTTCTGCTCCGATGAGCTTAGATCACTGGTGCCACCTAAGCATGAATTTACACGAGATACTAGATTAGCAACTAGGTCCCACCCTTTTACAGTTAAACAAGATGTAACCGTAAATTCTACTCCAACAGCTTCTTTTCTTGCGCTTCCCGCCTGTGGAACTCCCTTCCACAAGTCTGCTTTCCCGACAGCTACAATCTCCAGGTGTTTAAATGCAGGGTCAATAGACACCTCCTATCACCCTAAATCCCAATTATTCTCAGAACACTCTCATCTACCCAACCCTCATTCTCGGTATCCTTACTCGCCTATCACCCACCCTCTGACATTTCCTATATTTAATCATCCTTTCTCCACTCTATGTAGCCCCCTGCGCAGTAGTGGCAGTGACATGCCTTGCTCAGGGTGAAACGCTTATAAAAAAAAAAAAAATATGAAGAAAATGTGGTTGACTCAACTCCATGTTAGTAGCATGGAGTATCTTTTTTTTTTTTTAAATCATAGGAGGAAAGTTATGAGAAAGAGTGACAGGTTATAAGAGGTGTCAGGAAGTGGGTAAGAGAAGGATGATTGTGGCTATAAAGTGAGGGATCAGTTTTTATATTGATTGTAATGTAGAATTGATCCCCCACCTTACTTTATATCTACATTATAATGATATAGAATTTTTTTAATAATCATATCGCCCCAAGCAAGGCATTTTACTGCCACTGTTTTGCAGTGGGTTACATAGGAGGAAAGTTATGAGAAAGAGTGACAGGTTATGGGGGTGTCAGGAAGTGGGTAGAAGTGTGAGAATACTGATAAGAGCAGAGTAGATGGAGAAAGGAGCATGAGAGAGAGAGGATGCAAGTTAGTGAGATAGATGGAGCAGTGGGTGTATCTATGGTAATTTTTTTTTTTTTTTTAATCATATCACCCCAAGCAAGGCGATAACGCCACTGATGCACAGGGGGCTACGTAAGGGTAAAAAGAATGGAAAATAGAAAGCTGGAAACCACATCATAAATAGGGAACAAGGGATGCGCCTCTTCACCTGTTCAATAGACGTGGGTGGAGCGTGAACCGGGCGATAGTTTAGTCTTACAATTGAATGTAGCCCATTCCTCATCTAACTGCTTTTGAATTCAGCTGTGCTTCTCTTAGACTGGTTCCTACTCAAGGCAAGAGTATCCAGCCTGCCATAACGGGAAGAAAGAATTTTTTTTTTTATTATTTTCAGTAAGTTAAGTGCCATATGTGATGCATATTTGGGTGATCCTGTCTCATTTGATTCATTATTGACTATGCAGAATGTTTTCCTGCAGTAGGTTGCTGTTTTTTTCTGTAGTAAACTGGTTGCCAACCAAGTATATAGAACACAATCTATCCTGCTATTTACCCCATAGCTGGAGGGAGAAGAGATGGATTCATAACTTTCCCAAGGATATTTGACTGAAATTTGAACTCAGCTCTCCGATTTTTCATTCCAAAACGATATCCATTATACCACAAGGCACGTTTATCATCTTGAGTATCGTATTAATATTGACATTAATTAATATTTTACACATACAGATAGAGGAGTCTAATAAGCAATTAAGATGATAGGGGCATTATGTGTAGCTCTTGGGAAAGATTGTGATAACAACATAATAACTGATATTTTATTTATTCATTTCACCCCAAGCAAGGCAAGAGCTTCACTTGGGTAAAAAGTGAGTATGAAAATAAATACTAGTCAAAAATTAATAATAATGGCTGACAGTGCTTCATCTAATAAAAAATGAAGATGAAAATAAATACTAGTAAGAAATGAATAATGGCTGACAATGCTTCTTTTAATAAATAATGAAGATGAAAATAAATACTAGTCAAAAATTAATAATAATGGCTGACAATGCTTCATTAATAAAAAATGAAGATGAAAATAAATACTACTCAAAAATTAATAATAATGGCTGACAATGCTTCATCTAATAAAAAATGAAGATGAAAATAAATACTAGTAAGAAATGAATAATGGCTGACAATGCTTCTTTTAATAAATAATGAAGATGAAAATAAATACTAGTCAAAAATTAATAATAATGGCTGATAATGCTTCATTAATAAAAAATGAAGATGAAAATAAATACTAGTCAAAAATTAATAATAATGGCTGACAATGCTTCATCTAATTAAAACGAAACTTAAAATGAAATTTTAATAAAAACTTTAAAATATTTGATAAGGTTTCATCTAATAAAACATGGAAACTTGTCAAGAATTAATAATAATCGCTGGTATTCAAACTTATCTTCATCTGGATAAAAATGATTTTGAAACAAAGAACAACGTACTGAACTGTGAGGTAATATTTGTCCTTCTAGACAGCAGTGAATGTTGGAGAATCTCATAACAGGTGAAAAAGCAACTTGAATGAACAGAAATGTGGTTCTACAGAAGGGGATACTGAAAATTAATTAGACTGAACATTTGAGCAGCCACAGGGTCCTGTAGACAATAAACACAAAAAGGAGACTTATAATTAACATGAGGAAGAGAAAATTTGAAATTTCTGGGGTACATAATGAAGAAAAATGGCTTGGAAAATCTAATACTCAGAATAGATTGAAAGCAAGCATAACAGAGAAAAACAATCCATTTAAATACCTAGCAAACTTAAATTTGAGGTGGAACAAGTTTTAGGAGAGGTAGCAAAAAGATAAGTTTATTAAGAGCTACAAAGGACAGGAAATTGTGGAGAGCCATGATCGCCAATATCCTGAATGGACACACTACATAAAAGAACTACAAAAATCAAACTGATAAGAAATAGTCAGGGTTATAAGCTTATTGATGCTTATTTCAGAAGGGTTACAGTCAGTCAGTTAAGTGCCATACGTGATACACGCTTGGGCGATCATGTCTCAAAAGAGACATGACTGACTGGGCAGAAGATTATCCTGCAGTAGGTTGCCATTGCTTTCTGCGGTAGACTGGTTGCCGACCAAGGCTATAGAACCCAATCTGTCCTGTTATTTGATTCATAGTTAGAGGGAGAAGATATGTACTATATTATTAAGTAGTAATTAGTGGGGGATCAGTTTATTACTTCATAACAATATAAAACTGATTCCCCACTTTATGTCCAGTAGTAGCCTTAATCATGTTTCCATCTATTATATTCATTCAGTCAGTTAAGTGCCATACGTGAAACACGCTTGGGCGATCATGTCTCGAAAGAGACATGACTTACTGGGCAGAACATTATCTCGCAGTAGGTTGCCATTGCTTTCTGCGGTAGACTGGTTGCCGACCAAGGCTATAGAACCCAATCTGTCCTGCTATTTAACCCATAGAAGGGTTACACTTGCTTCAAAAAAACTGTATATTCAAATCAAATTCATGGTTGATGCGATTTATTTGATAAATATTTTGCCATTTGTTTGAAAATATCAGTAAACCTCTTTCCGTATTGATCTTTGTTTTATCAGTTTAAATAGCAGTTTCTTTTCTGCTTACAAATATTCAATGAGTTCACCTGACAAAATTGTTGTTGAAATTCAATCGGATTCTTCATTGGGAAATCAACAATTGATTAAATAAATCTTTATTGATTGCTGCTTTTCATAAACCCCTTCAGCATCTGCAAATTGTTTCAACTTGAAATCTTACTGTTCAGTCACTAGCAGTTTGTCAACACCATTATAGCCAGTGGAAATCTGGAAAATCAAAAACTGAAAGAATTTCCTGATATAAAATATATACATACTTTTTGTATTTTATATATATATATATATATATATATATATATATGTTATTTTTTATTGATACTCATTATCGATAAAAAAATAATGTTCAAACAATTCATTTCAAATTGTCGGTTGCTTATAACCAAGTTTTGTTAAAATTCGTTGATTTCCGTAACATGTTTACAATATATATATATATATATATATGTACAGACTGAGATAGACAGATATGAACAGACGTGTTGTCATAGAAATAAGTATAAATTACAATAATTATCCTATTTTCCAATTAGTCACAATAATTTTTTAAAATTTGGCTAAGCAGTTACTTCCCCAACACCTATCACTACTAACTCAAGGGTCAAGCCACATACCCCCCCCTCTCTCTCTCTCTAGATATATATATATATATATACATACACACACACAACACACACACACACATATATATATATATATATATTGCAATTTTTTTAATTACAATGGTTTCTAAAAGCATTATATCACCACACAATAATTTTGATGTTTCAGAACAATATTATTCTTCTTCAGGTGATATTTTAAAAATAAATGGTGAAAATTTATTTTAGAAAATGTAAAATGAATTTATGGTTACTGAGAAATTTAAGGAGTGGTGGTTAAAGGAAGTTAAACAATATGATTGTAGGCGTGTCAATATTGCTCAATCAAAAGTGAGAATTCAGTTAAAGTATTGAAAATTTGAGTTGTGTGGAGAACAATGTAGTTTAATGTCAAAAGATGACAGTTTTTATTTTGTCTGGGTAAGATACATGCTAGAAACATACATTATTTAAATAAGTAGACAATAATTTGTTTTTTTAAAATTTGATTTTGTGTAACCTCATCTGTTAAAGAGGTGGGATTATTTAGTTTAAAATTAGAATAAAGTAATTTTGATATACTAAGGTTTATCACAGTTATGAAAACCAACTAAGTATTGTGTTGGTCATTAATTTTAATAAAATATCTTTTTAGTAATATTACAGCATAACTTATAAATGAACAATATAATTAATTAAATTTTAAAGCGAAAGATTTGAGGCGTTTACATCATACTGTCAATTCATTTCTGTGAGTACTTTATTTTTAGGGAACCTTCTAATCTGCAACTTTTCATTCAGGCAGAGAGGGCGGATGTTATTTTGTATTGAGCAGTCTTTATAAAAATACATGCATGAACAATGGGTTTTAATCTATCAGTTCTTTCACTTCCTTAAATTTTATATATATATATATAGTCATCTGCAGACAGATCTGTTTCACTGTATCACAGCTCATCAGTATGGTTAGACATCCGATTGCTTTTTACCCAGGATTGAAACCCGACTGAATTGGCGTCAGTTGGCGATTCTACCCCTGAGCTATGGGTGCTTGATAGGAGGCAGGCTTTTAGCATATGATGCATCATACGCCACTAGTTAGAGTGCTCTAATTCATTACTGAATGAGTGATGCGTAGATGCTAGAGTAGCTACTGTTTTTTCAAAAATTACGATTCTTCCAGAGTGCTCAATCAGAGTGTGAGCGCGTAAATAGTCATCTACAGACAGATCTGGTTTGCTGTATCACAGCTCATCAGTATGGTTAGACATCCAATTGCTTTTTTACCCAGGATTGAAACCTGACCGAATTGGCATCAGTCAGCAATTCTACCCCTGAGCTATGGGCGCTCAGTAGAAGGAGGCAAACTTTTAGCATATGATGTATCATACACCAATAGTTAGAGTGCTCTAATTCATTACTGAATGAGATTGAAAATAAGTTGGATGTCTTTATATATCCATTGGTAATAACTTATTTCCCAGAGCTCTTACAGACCGCTCATCAGACCAAATTTCTCACAACAATGAATGCGTTAGATTTATCCAGACAAAAAAAATCATGGAAGGAAAACAAAATTGGTGTGAGGCGGTTAGATTTAGTTATTACTGAAGTCTGTATTCTTATCTCAAGTGATATATATATATATATATATATATATATATATATATATAGTGTTTAGCATCAAGGTTGTCACTTTTTCAGTGATTAAATGTATTTAGGGCAAGCAGATTTTATTATAAAGTGCTTGACATCAAGGTGGAGATAGAGCATTGATTAGAACAAAGGTTTTGTCACTTTAACTGAGCAGGTATGATGTCCTCCCTCATCAGGGATAGTTTGTCGCTAGGCTCCAGTCTTTGCTTGTTTATATAGAGTATGGTATAATTTTGTGGAAGTGGTCTTGTTTGTGATTGGTTGATTTTTCTTTTTCCTTTTGTCTATTTTTCCAAAAAATAAAAAAAACAAAAAGCAGTAAATAAAAATAAATAAAATACCTGCACAATAACATATTTTTATATGTATATGTATCCAAATGTAGAACTCAGAATAAAATTGCAATGTTCAAAACATCAATTTAAAACAGTGCTCAATATAAAAATAGAACAATTCATATTTATTATTAATTATTATGTTAGAACATGCGAAAAACTACTAAAAAAAAATGTCTCATCAGGTAGTTAAAAATGATGGTAATTTTCAATGTTAAAACAAAATGTACAATTTTGTAGTAGTTTTTCATATGTTCTAACATAATATTTAATTATATATATCTATACACACAACAAGCTATAATTATTAGGCCAGTCCAGTTTTTTTTTTTTTTAAAGGATGTATTTCATACTATTTTTAGTATTTATTGCCAAGTGTATAATTCTAAATAAAAATAGAATGGTTCCGTTATTACTTTGCAAAATTTTACAAGGCAAATAGCGACAATTTACCCATCGCACTCTGTAGATTTCATACATATATATATATATATATATATATATGAACAACCCTATTCCTTTATTCGATATATATATATATATATATATATATATATATATATATACTACCGGCCATAATTATTAGGCCACCCCAGTTTTTTAAAAGAAATGATATATTTCATACTATATTTTAGTATTTATTGCCAAGTGGATAATTCTAAATGAAAATAGAAAGGTTCTTTTGTTATTATTATTTTGCAAAATTTTACCAGGCAGCCAGGGAACCTTTGCTTCAGCCAGCCAATAAGAAGAAGAGACTAGCATGGGGAAGAGAGCACAAAAGCTGTACACTAGAACAATTCATTTGATGCACATGTTATTGTGCAGTATTAACAAAAAACAATTCTATTTTCATTTAGAATTATCCACTTGGCAATAAATACTAAAAATAGTGGCCTAATAATTATGGCCATTAGTAATATATATATATATATATAAAATAAAATCTTCCTTGTTGGTCGTTTTAAGGTAACAAGATTAAGTGAAAGATTGTTGCCAAAACATATAAATATAGTTTTAAGGTGTGCTATATTTATAGGATGAAGTGCTCAATATCAGAGATAGAGCATATGTAAATATAAAATGAGTGGCTTGATGATTGCGCTTAGCATGAAACAGTCTGTTGCCCCTGAGTCTTGACTTTAATGTTCACTCTTAAATCTTCTATCCGGTTTTACTTCCCTTTTTCCCCCCGTGTCCAAGGGTTGGAAGTTCTGCCATGCCGTCCAGGTCTGATGTTCATTTACAGTCAGATGGGACCCACACCAAAGTGACCCACCCAACCATGAACGACACCTTCACTATTAGTTCCGGCCCCGTTGTTACTAACTATATCTGAATTTGACATGACATATGAAATTGAAACAAATTTTTCTAGCTGGATGCCCTTCCTAATGCCAATCCCTCCAAAGAGGACGGGTATTTGTTGAGTCACCATCTCGCCATAGTTCACTGCTAACTGGAGCAATGTGCTTGTCCGTTGTCAAGCAGATGGTCATCTGCACAACCATGCTGTTCTCTAAACCGCTACCACTCTTACATTGGGCGCCACATGAACTACTGCTACCCAAGGAAATAGCAGGATAGTTTATCGAGGTTTACTCCTCTAAATCCGCAGAGTTGTCATCTCCACTAGCATCCAAACACTATTTATTCATGATCAACACTATGTGAGTCACCAACCAAGGTCAACAGACCCCGCTCAACCAAGTTTTGAGTCAGTTTGGTTACAAGGCGCTAAAACACTCGCCTGAGACTACCTTTTACAACGGGTATCTGTATGCATTTCTAGGAAGTACACCTGACCAGGGCATACCCCACACACACCCTCAGAGTAGCATGCTAGTAGGTCCTGAACTGCTTATTGAATATTCGCAGCTAACTTCCAGTATCTGGAGGTCATTTCCCGATCCACCACCTGGGGACCCGGTGGATGGGAGATAGTTGCTCCACACCACATATATATATATATATATATATATATATATATATATATATATACACATGTCAGATTAAATAAATTAAAAATATTATATCTGTTTATTATTAATGAAATTCATTCATACTCACGAATAATCTTTTATTTATTATATTTGAAAAAAGAAATGCTCTGTAAATTTAAAAGTTGATTTTATTTTTCATTCCTCAAGTTCACAAAAACTTACAATTTTTTTCCAATATAATCTTCAATTAAAAGCAAAAAAAAAAATAATCACAAAACTGTTTTGCTATATATCACTGTAATCTTTTCTTTCTACTTTAAATCAAATGATTGAGTGTTATACTCAGCATTCGTTAGAAAGTGAAAATTATCTGGAATGGATATTTTTTTTTGTTGTGTAATGCCATGGTCATTAACGTATTAAAGCATACAAAAAAACTGTTCTTTTTATAAACATTTTAGAACATAACTACAGAATTTGTAGCTGATTCTATTAAGTGATGGCTTAATTTTTTTAATGTATATTGCTTCAAGGATCTGTAGTTTGAATTTGTTGTTTTTTTGGTGTGGTTGAGGATTATTTTTTATATTGTGTATACAGGCAGGAATGTTGTTTGTAGATGACTGAAAATGGATGAATGGTCAGGCATGTGTAATATAAGAAATCTTGTTAATGCATATATATATATATATATATATATATATATATATATATATATTTAATTATTTAGTTTTTGGTCATAATTAAATTAGACCAGTCCACAGTTGTATTTAAAAGCATTAAATATAATTATATTGTAGAACTTCAGAATATTTTTCATTTGTAAACAAGTTATTACGTGACTCAGGTTTTTGACTTTTTTGGGGTCTTCAGGTGGTTTATAGTAATCGATTTTACCGATTTTTTTTTTTTTTTTTTTTTTTTTAAGCGCTCACATAAGTTTTTTATGAATGTGCAATTTTCAAACTTAGAAGTTAGAACATTTTCATCCATGATTGTTTGATCCTAATAGGTATTTGTTATATATATATATATATATATACTTAAATTTAGTGTATCAAGGCAGCATATAGCTTTCTAAAAATATATTGTTAAATATAACAGACAATGAATCTGTTATGTTTCAAAATTTGTATTTTGGCTTTAATTTCAGGTGAAAATAAAGACAAAAATTCTCCAACATTTGGATATTTTTTTATGAAGTTGGTTCTAAGCTTTCAGCTCACATGAGCCATCTTCAGAGAAATTATCTGTTGCCTCGATACACTAAATATATATATATATATATATATATATTGTCATCCGCAGACAGATCTGTTTCGCCGTATCACAGCTCATCAGTATATTCGTATATATGTTATGTTTCGAAATTCGAATCACAGCTCTTTGTTTCTCATGAAGTGGACATGTTTACACTGTAAAAGCAGCAAGAAAACTTGTGTGATCAGACGCAAACTTTGATCGCCTGACCACAATAGTGCCAAACTATAAGTACGCATGAGCAGAAAACAGCGTGACAATCATAAAGGTATATTATGGAGTAAGTGCAGATCATTTTTGATTTACATCTGTTGATATACTCATGCTTAATAGAGAATTCATTTGAAATTTTAACATTCCATAAAGACCTTAAATCTATAGATTTCAATGAAGAACAGTAAAACTGGATTTTCCAAAAATGCCGCTCATTAACAATGGAAAAGCAACAAAAGAAAAATCTTCACTTAGACTCCTTTTCAAACTTGATGTCGCAATTAAAGTGAATGACCTGAAAAATTCAACATGTCGTGCAAATAAAGTGCATGGTATGGATCCATTTGCAAGGAATTCTCATTACTTTTAGCGATGCTAGTCACATTCAGTGTCTTCCACAATTTTGCATTTGCAGGAAATATTTAACCCTAGAACACTAACCATGCCTATGTAGTCAATCAGTTAAGTGCCATACATGAAACACACTTGGGCGATCATGTCTCGAGAGAGACATGAATTAGTTGCCAGCCAAGGCTATAGAACCAAATCTGTTCTGTTATTTAACCCATAACTGGAAGGAAGAGATGGATTAATACCTTTCCCAAGGGTATTTGAGCGTAAGTGAATGCAATGAATTCAACTGGAATTCGAACTCAGCTCCCCGATTTCTCATTCCAAGCCGATATCTACTGCACCACAACACACATCCGACTATACAGTACCCAGCACAAATTTTCCAATTTTTAATTACCATGTTCAGTACTTGATTTTTTTAATTAAATAATGTTTTTCAGTTCTTATTAATTTTAACTCGAAGTACAAAGTTTGAAGTGCCTGCAAGTAAAATATTTCAAATAAAGATTTATATTTAATTTTTTTTTTTTTTTTTTTGATAATTTAAAAATTGGGTATTATTTTTTTTTCTTTTTAATCATATCACCCCGAGCAAGGCGGTAACGCCACTGATGTGCAGGGGGCTTCGTAAGAGTGAAAAGATTGGAAAAGAGAAAACCGGAAACCACAACCTAAACAGGGAACAAGGGATGAGCCTCTTCACCTGTTCAATAGACGTGGGTGGAGTCTGAACCGGGCAATATTTTAGTCTATCTACTCCAATTGAAAAAAAATAAAGAAAAAGGAGTGAAAAGGTTAGAAAAGAGAAAGCCGGAAACCACAACCTGATTACCCATGGTTAGTAGTGGTGTAACTTTAATTGATGATTAGTGTTCTAGGGTTAAGGATCATATTTTCAAGAAATGGAATTCCTAAAATGCTAGTATCCGACAACACTTTAGAGCTCTGTGACGAGAAACTATGCCAATGGTTGAACAAAATTGAATGAAAGCCATATAAAGCCCCACCGTACCACACGCAATCAAATGGATTAGCAAAAAGGATGTTTGTAAGAGTTAAAAACGGACTGAAAGTATGTATACAACGGAAAGAAAAAATAGAAACATTCCTTCTTAGATTGTAGTACAATACCACATGCTGGAAAAATGAAAAGATTTATATTTAATTTTTTTTTGATATTTTAAAAATCAGGTATGATTACCCATGGTTAGTAGTAGTGTAATTTTAATTGATGGTTCGTGTTCTGCTTTTAAATAGTGGATTGTATAACAAGAAACAGTATTAAACTATGTAACTATCAATAAGCATTTTAACAGTACATTGCTATCTTGATATGACATCAATGGTGTGGCAATTTTATTAAGAGGGGAATATATTAAGGTGCTATATACCATTATCTAACACATTGTATTTCTTCATTATAAAAGGCTGTGTGGGAATGGGTGCCTGAGGGATTGAGCTACCATCTTGAGATAGATTGCTAAGCAAGCTTACAGAGTTTCTCTCGGCCCATTACATAAGGGTTGTTGCTACATTTTAGCACAACTATTGACATTTTTCAAACAGTTTCATATAGCTATTTTCACTCTCAAGGTTTGAATCAACATAGGGTTTGGTTTCAAGGACCTTTTGAATAGTACCACAAAGTGGGATCATCTCCCGAGAATGATATTATCAAGAATCTATCTCGGGAAGATTTGAATTCATACCTCATAAATTAAGCATTGATGCTCTCCCCCTCTTTGCCGCATGCTCTATTAATATTGTAAATGAGCTCGAAATAGAATTTCCGATATCTAGGAGTCCTTGACAAAATCCAACAGAGAACCTGTAATGTGATCAATCCCAACTTGGCAGCTTGGATACAGTCACTTTCTCACTGATGCAATGTGGCTTCCCTGTGTCTCTTCTACAAATATTTTCATGGCTTCTGCTCTGATGAACTTAGCTCACTGGTGCCCCCCATACACGAATTTACTTGAGCAATAAGATTAGCAACTAGCTCCCACTCTTTTACCGTGAAACTAATAAACTGTAAATGCAAATTCTACTGCAGCAACTTCTTTTCTCGCACTTCCTACCTATGGAATTCCCTTCCGTTTACTTGCTTTCCTGACAGCTACAATCTTCAAGAGTTCAAATGTAAAGTCAAGTCATCTCCTAACTTGCATCCTCCCTCTCTCATGCTCCTTTCTTCATCCTCTCCACTCTCATCAGTATTCTCATTCCTGACACCCCTTTTTCTCGTAACTTACCTCCTATGTAACCCTCTGCTTAACAGTGGCAGTAATATGCCTTGCTTTGGGTGATATGATTATAAAAAAAAATTTCTATACTATTATAATGTGGTTATAAAGTGGGGGATCAATTCTACATTACAATCAATATATAAACTGATCCCTCACTTTATGACCACAGTCATTCTTCTCTCACCCACTTCCTGACACCCCCTATATAACTTGTCACTCTTTCTCATAACTTTCATTTTATGTAAACCCCTGCTCAACAGTGGCAGTAAAATGCCTTGCTTGGGGCGATATGATTATAAAAAAACAAATGTGATGATGATTGACAGAAAAATTCATGTTCCCTATTTTAAAAAGTATCCTTATTTTCCAAGATAATTGTACATGCTATTGATTGGATTCCCAATTAGGATCAAACCTCATAAACACCTTCTGATTGATGCACTTACTCTTGATAAAATATGCTTTATAGTGCAGTGGATATTGGATCAGAATGAGTAATTGGAGAGCCAAGTTCGAATTAGGCACAAATGCCCTTGGCAAAGGTATTAGTCCATCTCTTCTCTCAAGCTAAGGGTTAAATAAGAAGATAGATTCGTATTTTTCTATATTTCTGAGATGAGACAGTATTTACAGTATTTACATTATTCGGACTATTGTCCGCATCTTTGTTGCCATTTGTACGACGTTTAATAATAGATCATTCTATTTGTCTATATTTCTGAGATGAGATCGTATTTACAGTATTTACATTATTCGGACTATTGTCTGCATCTTTGTTGCCATTTGTACGACGTTTCAGTTGTTGTAGACTCCAGCCTTCTTCAGGTGTTAGGAATTTTGAACCGAACTCTTTATTACAATCACTGGGGTATATCATTCTCATTCCTTGCATAAAGCCTTGATTGGAAGTTATGAGTTATCTCCCACTTACCCTACAAGTTACTTGTTCACTACTGCTGTAGCCTGGTATTAAACTCGCAATTCTATAAGTCAAGTCAAGTCAGGAACTAAGCAGCATCTGTATCCACTGGGCCATGTGTCCTTAAACATGGCAACAAAGACGAGGACAATAGTCCGAATAATGTAAATACTGAAGATAAATTGGGTTCTATAGCCTTGGTTGGCAACCAGTCTACTGCAGATAGCAATGGCAACCTACTGAGGGAAAATTTTCACCTAAATGTGTGTATCACGTATGGCACTTAACTGACTGCATATTATAGTTGGAAACATACATTCTACTGCAGAAAGTACGAACAACCTACAGTAAGAAAATTTCTTTGCCCAGTTATGTCTCTTTCGAGACATGATTGCCCAAGCATGTATCACATGTGGCACTTAACTGACTGATATGAATTCTTGAGTTATTTTGCTTACAAAATATTCTCAGATGATATTGACGGGATAAGCTACTGCATATTGAACCATACTTAATCAACACGCATCAAATCCATGCTTGTCAATTGGTAGCTATATTGGGTTGGCTAAACTTGTTCAGAAATGACTAAATTATCAGCTGCATAGATCTGCTTTGTCAGGTCAATGATTAAAAATGGCTTCCAGTGAATGAAGTCTTTAGGTCTTTGTATTCATTCATAATATTATTTATTATAATAATCAATAGCCAATATTTTAATAGACAATTCAATAAAATATAAGTTTTTGACAATATTCATAATATTTAATATTATAATAGTCAATATTAATATAGACAATACAATAAAATAGGCAAATTTTTGATAATATCCATAATATTTAATATTATAATAACCAATATTATAATTGAAAATATAATAAAATATTCAAGTTTTTGCTAATATTCATAAAAAAGAATATTATAATAGTCAGTGTTACAACAGACAATAATATTCAACAAAATCTATCTAAACTTATTTATAAATGGAACTTTGTCTCTGTGTGTGTATCTGTTACCTATAGACTCCGAAACGGCTGAACCGATTTTCTTGAAAATTTACACAGTTGTACTATAAGCATCTGCGAGTGTTCTTAGCTAAGTTTTGTATCGAGGTACCTCTGATAAATATGGAAAATAGATAATCGAAAAAATCGGATTATAGAAGGCGTGGTTCGATTTTAATCAAATTTGATACACTCATAGACAAAGACATAAGAAACGATATTCAGAAGTTTCAAGGTTGCAGTTCTTACAATAGTGCAGAAAATTTGATGTGGATACCAGGAAATCAAAATTTGACTTACATCCATTCATTTTTCTTTAACTGGAAACAACTATTGCTTTTTAGTCTTTCATGCCAATGTCCAAAGAGTCTGAGCTCCAGGACCATGGATTTTTTTTTTTTAATCATATCACCCTGAGCAAGGCGGTAACACCACTGATGTGCAGGGGGCTATGTAAGAGTGAAAAGATTAGAAGAGAGAAAGCTGGAAACCACATCCTAAACAGGGAACAAGGGATGAGCCTCTTCACCTGTTTAACAGATGTGGGTGGAGTGTGAACTTGGTGATAGTTTCGTCTATCTACTCCAATTGAACTAGTTTTAAAGCTTTCATTACACCCGAGCAACGCCGGGCTATACTGCTAGTTATATATAAAGTTAAAGAATATATAACTTGAAGCATAAAAAGGAGAATAGTCATCTGAATAATTCATAGAAGAAGGACAATGAGTCATTTACATTTTGTTTTTGACCATTTATTAAAGTTGCTAAAGACACTACAGGTTGTCGTTATCCTTCGTATGCTGAAATATTTTTGCAGTCATACAAAATGTTAATAAAGTGTTAAGAAATGAATGTGTTATGTCAAAAAAACAGATTAATAACAAAAAAGAGAGAGAAAAAATTGCAACATTATCGTACATTAATAATAATATTTTTTTCATTCATTTCACCCTAGACAACACAACAGAGCCACTAACACACTGTGGGTTACTGAGTGTGAAAAGATATCTGAAAAAACATTGTTAAGGAGTGGCGAGAATAAAAGAACAAGAATTAAGAAAACAGAAGATAACAATTTATTTTTTATTTTAATCATCTCTCCCCAAGCAAGGCATTCTACTGCCACTGTTGCACAGGGAGTTACATAGGGGAAAGTGATGAGAAAGAGAGGTTAGTTATAAGAAATGTCGGAAGGAGGATAACAGACAGATGAGGATACCGAGGATGTGGGTGGAGTAGATGGAAAAAGAGCTTTTGAGAATGGATGCAAGTTAGTGTGATAGAAGATATCTATCGACCTTACATTTAAATTCCTAGAGATTGTAGCTGTTGGGGAAGCAAGTATATGGAAGGGAATTCCACAGGCGGGAAGTGCATGAAATGAAGCTGTTAGAGTAGAAATTGCGGTTACACTTTATCGGTTTCACTGTAAAAGTTGCTAATCTAGTAGCTCGTGTAAATTCATACCTAGGGGTCACCAATGATCTAAGTTCATCGGAGCAGAAGCTGTGAAAATATTTATAGAAGAGGCACAGGGAAGCCATGTCATGCAGGTGAATTGACATTGCATTTAAATTTTTGAAGATAGAAATTGACTGAAAAGCAAGAAGCTGGGAGAGAGTTCCACAAGCGAGAAAAGAAACTGTTAGCATAGGACTTATGGTTACTTTTAGTCATTTTAACTGTCAAATGATGAGATCTTGCCACCAATGTAATAACATGCTTAAAGTCATCAAATCTAGGTACAGTAAAGGAAAGTTCATCTGACCAATTACGATGAAAGTATTTATAAAAAAAAGACAGTGGTGTAGTGGAGGATGTGCGTCGTGGTATAGCAAATATAAACTCAGAATGACAAATCGGGATGCCAAGTTCAAATCCCAGTTGAATTGCTTGCATTCACTTACACACAAATACCCTCCAATTATGGGTTAAATAATAAAACAGATTGGGTTCTATAGCCTTGGCTGGCAACCAATCTACTGCAGAAATCAATGACAACCTACTGCGGGATAATCTTCTGCCCAGTCAGTCATGTATCACGTGTGACACTTAACTGACTGACAGGGAACCTGTGTTGCAGTTGTGAGAAAATGACTGAAGCTGAGATGCCTGGTCAGTACCAATAATATTGCTGATTCTTTTATAAATTTTATCAAGAATCTCTAAAAGGAGTATCAGACCAGATGTGGCATCAATACTCAAAGCATGAATAAATGGTAGACTTATAAATATGTCAGATAGATTCCAACACGGAATAGGAAAGGCATAGAGAAGCTACATTATATTGGCGGGAAAGTGCGTGAAGCTGAGATGCCTGGTCAGTACCAATAACTATTGCAGATTCTTTTTTGGATTTTATCAAAAATCTCTAAACTAGACTAGATGCAGTAGCAATATTCAAATAATGGATGAATGGTAAGCATAAATATGTAAAAGATGCCAGCAAGGAAAAATTAAACAACTTATTGCAGACGGATTGTAGAAAAAAGACAAAGAAGGTTGGTAAAGGGTCAAAAACTACTTTGTGCAACAAATACTGATAATGGATGAATGGTAAGCATAAATATGTAAAAGATGCCAGCAAGGAAAAATTAAACAACTTATTGCAGACGGATTGTAGAAAAAAGACAAAGAAGGTTGGTAAAGGGTCAAAAACTACTTTGTGCAACAAATACTGATAATGGATGAATGGTAAGCATAAATATGTAAAAGATGCCAGCAAGGAAAAATTAAACAACTTATTGCAGACGGATTGTAGAAAAAAGACAAAGAAGGTTGGTAAAGGGTCAAAAACTACTTTGTGCAACAAATACTGATAATGGATGAATGGTAAGCATAAATATGTAAAAGATGCCAGCAAGGAAAAATTAAACAACTTATTGCAGACGGATTGTAGAAAAAAGACAAAGAAGGTTGGTAAAGGGTCAAAAACTACTTTGTGCAACAAATACTGATAATGGATGAATGGTAAGCATAAATATGTAAAAGATGCCAGCAAGGAAAAATTAAACAACTTATTGCAGACGGATTGTAGAAAAAAGACAAAGAAGGTTGGTAAAGGGTCAAAAACTACTTTGTGCAACAAATACTGATAATGGATGAATGGTAAGCATAAATATGTAAAAGATGCCAGCAAGGAAAAATTAAACAACTTATTGCAGACGGATTGTAGAAAAAGACAAAGAAGGTTGGTAAAGGGTCAAAAACTACTTTGTGCAACAAATACTGATAATGGATGAATGGTAAGCATAAATATGTAAAAGATGCCAGCAAGGAAAAATTAAACAACTTATTGCAGACGGATTGTAGAAAAAAGACAAAGAAGGTTGGTAAAGGGTCAAAAACTACTTTGTGCAACAAATACTGATAATGGATGAATGGTAAGCATAAATATGTAAAAGATGCCAGCAAGGAAAAATTAAACAACTTATTGCAGACGGATTGTAGAAAAAAGACAAAGAAGGTTGGTAAAGGGTCAAAAACTACTTTGTGCAACAAAAGTTAGGAATTTGTGGATCAATGTTATATATTTTGTTTTTGATTCGAGTGATGCAAATGTGCGTTGTAGTGCAGTGGATATCGGTTCGGAACGAGAATTGGGAAACCGAGTTCAAATTCCAGTTGAATTCATTGCATTCACTTACGTGCAAATACCTTTGGGAAAGGTATTAATCCATCTATTCCTTCCAGTTATGGGTTAAATAACAGGACAGATTGGGTTCTATAGCCTTGGTCAGCAACCAGTCTACTGCAGAAAGCAATGGCAACCTACTGTGGGATAACCTTCAGCCCAGTCAGTCATGTCTGTTTCGAGACATGATCGCTCAAGCATGTATCACGTATGGCACAAAACTGACTAATTTCTCTTTTCTTTTTTTTTTATTCTTTTAAGTAATATCTGCGAATATCTTTTCACTGGTTTAATCACACTGCGACCCTGTTCAGATTCATCCATAACAGAATTGCCAATGTCGATTGATTTATAATCAGGAAGTCTAGCAAGCTCAAGCAAAGTTAGCATTTATATCTCACTTTTACTGGCACTAAATCAATTATTTCATATTTTGTTTCGTTGTATAATTGGTCAAGGTATTAGCTTTCGAGTTGTCCATGAGAATTCAAATTTCCAATGACCTGCCAACAACTTTGGTTATCACTTTCTGGATACGTCTGGGTCAGTTCTTAGGATTATTTTCAACTAGCAGTATAGCCCGGCGTTGCTCGGGTGTAATGAAAGGTTTAAAACTAATCCATGGTCCTGGAGCTCAGAATCTTTGGATATTGGCACGAAAGACTAAAAAGCAATAGTTGTTTCCAGTTAAAGCAAAACCTGAGACTGAAAGAAAAGTGAATGGATGTAAGTCCAATTTTGATTTCCTGATATCGATATACAATAAGTTTTTTTTGTTGTAAACTGAATTTAGAAGGCTAAATAAGTCCTCTGAGTAAATGGTATCATGGCTGAGACTAAGAACTACAATTATACCTACTTAGAGCCAAACCCAAAGCAAAAACTAAAATAAAGGGGCTGAAAAAATACAGACGTACAGGCAGATAAACACACACATACTAACATCTTGCCTTTTATATATATATATATATATATATTATCTATTTTCTGCACTATTGTAAGAACTGCAACCTTGAAACTTCTGAATATTGTTTCTTATGTCTTTGTCTATGAGTGTATCAAATTTGATTTAAAATCAGACCACTCCTTCTATAACCCGATTTCTTTGATTATCAATATTTATCGAGGCTACCTTGACACAAAACCTAGCTAAGAACACTCGCAGACGCTTATAGTACAACTGTGTAAATTTTCAAGAAAATCGGTTCAGCCGTTTTGGAGTCTATAGGTAGTGGACACACACACACACACACACACACACACACACACACAGAAAGTTCCATTTATAAATAAGTTTAGATTTTCATTTTTTAATGTTTATTACCAAATTGCTTTATGAACATCATTATCTATTTATTTAAATCAAAATATTTTTTCACAGATTTCATAAAAACCATTGAAAATATTGATTTCTGATTTTTAATAGAAATTAAAATTCATGTTGCTTATTATTATTATTAATTTTTTTTTTTTTTTTTTTTAGTGAAATTAAAGTTCAGGCTGATTTCTAAGAGAAATTAAAATGCAAAACAAAATTATGACATCAAATATTTATTCAAATATTTTGCTACACAATCTCTCCATTTTTCCATCAACTTAAAGATTCCGTCTTCCCAGAATTTTGGTGGTTTCTTGGCAAAAGAAAATGATTTTTTACTATTGGGATTACTTTGCAAGGAGTTGAATAAATGCAAATCCAAAGGAGTAATATTTGGTAAATATGGCAGGTGGGTTAACACATCTCAGTCAAGTTGAAACAATTCTTGCTAGGTCACCAAAGAAACCTGAGGTCTTGCGTTATCCTGATGGAAAACAACACCCTTCCTGTTTACCAGTTCTGGACATTTCTCTGGAATTGCTGCCTTTGATTTGTCCAACTTTAAGCAGTACTTTTCAGAATCAATTCAGTGATTACATGGCAGAAGCTCATAGTACAGGATTCCTTTCCAATCCTACCAGATACTCAGCATGATTTTATTAGGATGAAGACCTGCTTTTGGGGTGGTTAAACTTGGCTTATGTTCCTTACCCAAGGATCTTTTTCGTTGAATATTGTTGTAAACAATCCATTTCTCATCACTTGTCCCAATTAGCTTCAAAAAGTTTGTTTTTATTGTTTATACAGAAAATAGACCCAAATGATTCTTTTCACTCAGGTCGTGGTACCCAAACATCATCGATTTGAATATCCAAGTTTCACTAAGTGCTTAGGAATAACAGATTTTGGTAAATTTAATGTTTCTGTTAATTTCTTTAATACAGGTTATTCTCAATCAATGTTTAGATTTGATTTGTAGTGGGAGCGGGGGCATTCTGATTGTTCTTCATCAATAAGGCTACAATCACCAACACTAAACTTAGCAGACCATTTCTGTGCATTTCTGTCCACTGGAGCACCTTCACCATATACATCACATATCTTTTTTTGTTGCTTGTGAGGCATTTTTGCCTTTTACAATAATAAAAAAACATCAAGTATGTAAAATGCATCTTAGATTAATTTTTTTGTTTTTTCTTGAAGATACTACAGCCATTTTCCCAACAAAAACATCTACCTTAAAAATGGTGGGGGGGGTATTTTTTTTTCTCTTTTAAGTTAAAAAGAAAAATCTCAACTCTTTGTAACTGCATTTTCATATTCTCTAGTTGGTCACCACTAAAAAGACATTAGATGCTGTGATCCCAATCGATTAACATTACATTAATAAACATTATCAGTATATATATATATATATAATATACACACACACACACACACAAGAAAAGGTAGGAACACCTTGGAAATAATTTTAAA
Organism: Ascarosepion bandense; assembly: GCA_037127315.1. Lineage (NCBI taxonomy): Eukaryota > Metazoa > Mollusca > Cephalopoda > Sepiida > Sepiidae > Ascarosepion > Ascarosepion bandense. Next base: position 1,028,857 of record JBBBDQ010002187.1, read on the forward strand.
AATCTTAAAAAATTAAAACATTACATTTAAAAGTGAATGAATCTGCAGATGTGAAGACTGGTATGTAATGTTTCATTTTAATTTAATAATTTTTAATATTTTTTGTTGTTTACTTGGCAGAAGCTCATAGTACAGGATTCCTTTCCAATCCTGATAGATGGCTTCCTTTAATTCACCCTTTTGCGAGCAGTACTTTTCAGAATCAATTGACTGGTTACTTGGTAGAAGCTCATAGTACAGGATTCCTTTCCAATCCCGATAGATGGCTTCCTTTAATTCACCCTGTTGCTCGCAGTACTTTTCCGAATCAATTGACTGGTTACTTGGCAGAAGTTCATAGTACAGGATTCCTTTCCAATCCTACCAGATACTCAGCAGGACTTTATTAGGATGAAGACCTGCTTTTGGGGTGGTTAAACTTGGCTTATCTTCCTTATCCAAGGATCTTTTTCGTTTAATATTGTTGTAAACAATCCATTTCTCATCACTTGTCACAACTTGCTTCAAAAATGGTGCTTTTTTTCATTGCATTTATACAACAAATCACAGACAGAAATGCAACCCAAAAGATTCTTTTGATTCAGATCATGTGGTACCCAAACATTGTTGTGAATTGGGTACCCAAGCTTCACTAAATGCTCATGGATGGTGGATTTTGATAAATTTAGTGTTTCTACCAATTCCTGCATTGTGTAATGTGAGTTAGTCTCAATCAATATCTTGATTTGGTTGTCATCTATGTTAGGAGATGGAGTCTGTCTGAGCATTCTTCATCAATGAAGCTACAATCACCAACTTTAAACTTAGTGAATCACTTTCTGTACAATTCTGTCAGATAAAGGACCTTCACCATACACATTGCATAACTTTTTTTTTGTCGCTTATGAGGCATTTTTATACTTTCTGGTAATAAAAAGGTATGAAGTGTCTAAAATGCACCTTATAATCTTCCATTTTCATAGGGATGGAAAATTGACATGAATTATATAATTTTAAAATTTCTTTCTCAAGAGATAGTTTGAAGTGTGCTCTTATTGGAAATGTAAGCATTTCTGTTAAGAAATTTGACATATTCATGGAAAATGAACAACTAAAAATTGGCATGAACTTTGGAATAAAGAGTTATTATTTACACTATATCTAAACTTATTTATAAATGGAACTTTATCTCTGTGTGTGTATATATATATATATATATATATATATATATCCGTTACCTATAGACTCTGAAACTGCTGAACCGATTTTCTTTAAAATTTACACAGTTGTACTATAAGCATGTGCGAGTTTTTTTTTTTTTTTAATCATTTCACCCAGAGCAAGGTGGAAACACCACTGATGTGCAGGGGCTTACATAAATGTAAAAAGATTAATTAGAAAAGAGTGAGGAGTACAAACTAGTTAGAAAGGAACAATAGAAAGCTGAGAAAGAAGGTGCGATGTCAGATACATAGGAGGAGAGAAAGGGAAGGTTATACAGGGGAGGGGAGAGAGCTAGAGGTCAGTGGTTAGTAGATGAGTATTAACTTTGCATTTAAATTTCTGGAGGTTGTAGCCGTCAGGAAAGCAAGAATACGGGAATGAGTTCCACAGGCGGGAAGTGCGAGAGAGGAAGCTGCAGGAGTAGAATTCTCGTCTGCATTTGGCTAACCTGACTGTGAATGGGTGGGACCCAGTTGCCAGTCTGGTTGCACGGGTAAACACCTGTTGAGGAGGCATCAGTGACTTAAGCTCATCTGAGCAGAAGCCATGAAAGTATTTATAGAAGAGACAGAGGGAGGCCACATTTCGACGATGGGAAAGTGGCTGCAGTCGAGTCGCCAGATCAGTACCTATCACATTACAGACTCTTTTTTGGAGCTTGTCAAGAACACCGAGGAGAACGGCAGAGGCACCTGACCATAAATGGCAGCAGTACTCCATGCACGGACGGATGGTTGACTTGTATATATGCAGGATGGATTCAGGTGGAAAAAACATCCTGGATCGACATAGTGACCCAACCTTCTTAGCAGTAGATTTTGCTATGGATTCAATATAGTGGTTTCATTTGGGGTCTGAGGACAGGGTAAGTCCGAGGAGGCGTAGTGTAGTTAGGTTTTGTGTCAAGGTACCTCCGATAAATACTGAAAATCGATAATTGAAAAAATCGGGTTATAGAAGGAGTGGTCTGATTTTAATCAAATTTGATACACTCATAGACAAAGACATAAGAAACGATATTCAGAAGTTTCAAGGTTGCAGTTCTTACAATAGTGCAGAAAATTGATAATATATACATATATATAAAAGGCAAGATGTTTGTGTGTGTGTTTGTTTATCTGTCTATATGTCCTTTATACAAATCCACAATTTTTATCTGATTCTCACCAAACTTCACACAAATATTCTTTAGGCTGAGTTTGAGCTCCAAGATTATGGATTAGCTTTAAAGCTTTCATAACACCTGAGCAACGCCGGGCTATACTGCTAGTATATATATATATATATTTAAACTATTGTCCTCATCTTTGTTGTTTTTATCACATTTCAGGAGTTGTGCTCCCCAGTCTCCAGTAGGTTAAATAAAGGATTCAGTTTGAAATTCCCTGTAGGTTACCCAGATTAATACACACCTGAAGAACGCCAGAGGGCACAACAGCCACAACATTATAATAAAAACAATAAAAATGAAGACAATAGTCTGAATATAAATAGTGCAGATATTGTCTAGTTAAATGTTTACCTCCTACTGAAAATCCTAACAATTATATTTCTTGAAATTTTCATTCGAAAAAAATTTGAATTTTATAAATTTTCTAGTTAAAATTAGAATAGATTAAAAGTATTTTTGCAACATTCTGAAAATTTCAAGAATCTCAAAATCAATAACATAAGCTCCAGACCAAATGTGGCAACAGTATTCGATGCCTAAATGAGGTAATTTTCAAGGGCCTTGAAAAAAAGAAGAAATATTCCATTTCTACCTTGCTTTTCTTGATTTTTTTTTTTTTTTTTTTTTTTTGTATATAATGATTTCACCCCAAGCAAGGTAGTACCACCACTGGTGCACATGGGGCTACATGAGAGGAGAGTGAAAAGGAAAAGGAACAAGTTACAGGGAGTGTCGGAGAATATATGAGAGAAGGATGGGAATAGTGTGAGTAGAATTACTTGGGAGTAGAGCAAAAAGGAAGAAGAACAAGATAACAAGGGTTGCTGCGGGAAAGATACAAAAAAGATGAGTCAAGGAGATAAAAGATGGCAATTGACATTGCACTTCAAGAAAAAGAAATACAGTTGGGTGTTTTTTTTTTAATATTGGAGGATTTAATAGCTTACCATACAAGCAAATCCAAGTTCAGTTTTATTTTTTATGAAGAGCATGGTATGTGCGTTGTGGTGAAGTGGATATCGACTCAGAATGACAAATCAGGGAGCTGAGTTTGAATTCTAGTTGAATTCCTTTTATTCACTTAGGCACAAATACCTTTGGGAAAGGTATTAATCCGTCTTTTCCCTCCAGTTATGGGTTAGATAATAGGACAGATTGAGTTCTATAGCCTTGGCTGGCAACCAGTTTACCACAGAAAGCAATGGTGACCTACTGTGAGATAATCTTCTGCCCAGTCAGTCCTGTTTCTTTCAAGACATGATCACCCAAGTGTGTATCATGTATGGTACTTAACTGACTGACTGAATATAATAGTTAGACACATGATTAAGGCTTCTACTGGGCATGAAGTGGGGGATCAGTTTTATATTGTTATGAAGTAATAGACTGATCCCCCACTAATAATTGCTTAATAATATAATACATTTCTGCCCCCTCTAGCTAAGAGTTAAATAACAGGACAGATTGGGTTCTATAGCCTTGGTTGGCAACCAGTCTACCGCAGAAAGCAATGGCAACCTACTGTGGGATAATCTTCTGCACAGTCAGTCATGTCTCTTTCGAGACATGATCGCCTAAAGTATGTATCATGTATGGCTTACCATCAATACTAACAAGACAATATAAATGATATAATATTAAAGGGATCTATGGTATTTATTACATATAAATATTGTGGACCCAGTGAGGATCAAACTCAGTATTTATTTTTGTTTTTTTTAATCATTTCACCCTAAGCAAAGCTTTAATGCCACCAATGTGCAGGTGGTTATATAAGATAGTTGAAGTATTAGGCAGGAGGAGAGTGAAGACAAAGACTAACCAGCTACAGGGGGTGAAAGAGAAAGGGCAAGAGAAGGATTTGAACACAGGAGTGAAGACAGTTGCAAAGGTAGAGAGAAAGGAAAAGAACATTATACACGGGGTGATGTAGAAAGAGTGAAGAGAAAGACGAACCAAATACAGAGGGTGAAAGAGAAAGGGCAAGAGAAGGATATGAACACAGGAGTGAAGACAGTTACGAAGGTAGAGAGAAAGGAAAAGAACATTATACACGGGGTGATGTAGAAAGAGTGAAGAGAAAGACGAACCAACTACAGGGGGTGAAAGTGAAAGGGCAAGAGAAGGATTTGAACACAGGAGTGAAGACAGTTGCGAAGATAGAGAGAAAGGAAAAGAACAAGATACACCGGGTGATGTAGAAAAGGCTGGCGTCAAGTGGTTAAGAGATGGGAATTGACTTTGCTTTTAAATTCGTGGAGGTTATAGCCGCCAGGAAAGCAAGTATATGGAAGGGAGTTCCACAGGCAGGAAACACAAGAAAAGAAGATGCTGGAATAGAATTGTCGTCTGCATTTTCTTTATCTAACTGTAAAAGGTTGAGACCTTATTGCCAGAATTGTAATTGATCAAGTGAGATAAGCTTGCTAACCATTAAACCATATCAAAGTGCCCAATGATTTTCTAAGCTTAGCTGAGATATGGCACAGGACCAAATGTGTGGAATACCCAGTGATGATCAAACTCACTACACAGTTGTAATTAATCTGGCCAGACAAGTTTGCTAACCATTAAAACCACATCAACATCCCCAATGGATTTTCCAAGCATAGCTCAGATGTGACGCAAGGCTAAAAGCATAGAGCACTTAGTAAAGATCAAACTAACTATTTAGTCACAATTGATCTAGTGGGACAAGCTTTTGTAACTATTATACAACATCAAATTTCCAATGATTTTGTAAGCTTAGCTTTGATGTTGCACAAAGCCAAAAGTGTGGGCCACCCAGTGAGGATCAAACTCACTACTCGGTTGTTATAATTGGTCTGGTGAGACAAGTTTGCTAACCATTACACTACGTCAATGTTTTCAAGCAATCGTCAATGAAATACTATTTTCTTTTTTTTGCAACTAGTCATTCAGTAGATTGTTTTTGTTTTGTATCCCTCTTGGACACCATTTTACTCCACTTATGCTAAGTTACTATCATTAACATAGAAAGAAAATATATGGGTCATTGGGAGATGGTTAGACCCCTACAGTTCTGCCTTGCACATTTACCTTTAGTGTCATAGTAAAGGCAATATTGATAAGGTCTGAACATAATACGTTGTCATTTTTATGGTATATCTGAACTAGTCTGTCATAGTGAAGGAAGAAAAAAAGTAGAAAAACAAAAAAAAAAAAACGGAAAAAACCTGTTGGTGAACTTTTTTACCACTTGTCTTTCTTCACTCCTTTACATCATGACATGGTGATTTTCAAATTGATGTCATGCTGGTAAAAATATGTTTTCTTTAAATTTTAACTTTCTCGGGGGAAACATGATCCTCCTTGAAAGAACGTTCTGCTTTGTCATTTCTTCTGATATAGATTTTTCCCTGTTTTATCATGAAATAAATTTACAGCTTTAAATAAAAAAAAACTTTTTCAAAGGTCAAATTATACTTGCCAAAACCTAAAGTCAGCCATTTTTATGGCTCAGTGGTTGTCACGCGACCCACGTTGCTTATTTTACAAAAAAATATAGCCTTGAAAAAAATAGAATTGCTCTTTGTGTTTTTTTTTTAATCATTTCTCCCTGAGCAAAACAAAAAAGCCACTGAGATGCAAAGGGCTACTGAGAATGAAGAAAACAAAGAAAGCATTATTATGTAAAAAGGACAATAAAAAGAAAATGATTTAAGGTGGTGAATGTTACGTTTAAATTGATGAAAATGTCGGTTGAAATTTCTGTTGCCAATTTGGAAATACATTACCCACCACATAACTGTGCTCACATCTACTATGTGGTTTCTGTACGTATTTATTGGTAGTGATTTTCTAAGCATAGAAACGATTAGAATGGAATCCCAGCAGAAAAATGATGAAACGTCACTACTAACTAGTACTATACGGAAGATTATGAAATTGAAGTTCCAAAGCTCACGAGAATTTAAAAAATACATCATTTAGATGCAGTTAGGACACATCATCAGTGATGTTACCCTGGTTCATTGACGGTTTCGATCCTTTACAAGCATCATACCTTCTCCTCAGGTTGAACCAGCCAAGTTTGATCAGGCCTCGGCTTGTGTCCTAATCTCTGCTTGCTATGTTATTAGAATGCAAGATGTTTTGTTTTCAGTTGCACAAAAGAGGAAAAAATTTCTTGAACGAAGTCGTCCACAAATAATAAAAAACAAAAAAAACTAAATGTCCAGTGATGATAATGTGTAAATAAATGGTTCAAATAAATATCGAAAAAAAAATGTCTAAATATATTTAAAATAAACATGTAAAAGCATTAAAAAATGATTTTTCGTGATAATAATGTGACGATGAATGGTTAAAATAGCTAAAGGACCAGGTAGAGAAAAAAATTGTTTAAATATACTGAAATAAATGCATATATTAACAATGTGGACGATACTATTACATAGGGATGAAGGAATATGCCTATTAACAAAATCGAAAATTGTACCGTGATCGTCCGAGCTAAAAAAGAATAGATAAAGTAAATATTGGAAGGGTGGATAAGTAAATCAGTGGAGAAAAAAAGTGAATGATATTAGTAAAATATTTCGAATTAAAAAAAATTGTTTAAATATACTGAAATAAATACATAAATTAACACGATGTGGACAATGCCGTTATAAAGGGATGAAGGAATATGCCTTATATATAATATTACAATGGTGGGAAAATTATTGAAATCAAGATACCAGATCAAGACTGATAATATTGCAGATTCTTCTTTGGCTTTTATCAAGGATTTCTGAATGAATAACAAAAGATTCAGACCAAATGTAGCCACAATATTCAATGCCTAGATGAGTTAATTTTCAAGAGCCTTAAAAAAAAAGAAGAAATATTCCATTTCTACCTTGCTTTTCTTGATTTTTTTTTTTTTTTTTGTATATAATGATTTCACCCCAAGCAAGGTAGTACCACTACTGGTGCACATGGGGCTACATGAGAGGAGAGTGAAAAGGAAAAGGAACTAGTTACAGAGACTGTCGGAGAATAGATAAGAGAAGGATGGAAATACTGGTGTGACTAGAATAACTTGGAATTAGAGCGAAAAGGAAGAAGGGGGTGTCGGGAAAGGACAAGAGAAAGATGGGAGTCAAGGAGATAAGACATGACAATTGACATTGCACTTAAACTCTTGGACATTGTAAGGGAAGCAAGTATATGGAAAGAAATTCCACAGGTGGGAAGTGCGAGAAAACAAACTGAGAGAGTAGAAGGGTAAGCTTCATTTGACTATAAAAGGAGGGGACATATTTACCAGTCTTTTAGCTCACATAAATTCATCGAGAGGGGGTACCAGGGAGCTAAGCTCATCAGAGCAGAACCTGTGAAAATATTTGTAAAAAAGACAGAGGGAAGCCACATCCCATCAGTGAGAAAGTGACTGAATTTGAGCTGCCAGATCAGGACCAGTTATATAGCAGATCCTCCTTTGGATTTTGTTGAGAATCCCCAAATGAGTAGCAGGAGTACCCGACCTGATATGACAGCAGTATTCAATGCACGGGCAGATGGTAGATTTGTATATGTGCAGGATTGTTTCGGATGGGAAAAACTTTCTGGCCCTACACAGAGAACCGAACTTCTCAGCAGAGGATTTAGCTATGGACTCTATATAGTCATTCCACTTAAGGTCTGTTGTGAGAGTTAACCCAAGGAGGCGCAGTGTTTTACTTTCAGGTAGACAAGACTAATCCATGCTAATGGGGGGTAGGAGCGATTGTCTGTGGTGATTAATAGATAGCATCTTTGTTTTAGAAGCATTAAAATTGACAAGCCATTTCTTACCCCAGTCCACCATGGATTAGAGAAAGAAATAGAAATTTTTTCATCATTTTCAAGAACCTTAAAGCGTTGTAGCAGAAACTTACTTCGACAAACCAAAAGGGCTAGAGTCGCGTGTATGTTTTGCAGTGGAGTATAGAGATGGCAATTTTGTGAGCTTCAGACCAAAGGTAAATCAGGTAGCACTCATGTGGGTAGAAAAGGTGGTGTTGATTGGAGCCATTTTTATCAGCTGGTTCTGGCCACACACTGGCTAAGAAATGGCTGGTCAGGTGCATAAAAGCACAATACACTTATTTAGAAACTGACTGGGAGAGTGGCTTACCTGAGATTAAGGAACGGTGATTTGTGTAATTAATTTGCCTAGGCAATACAAAAATTAAACAGGTTCAGAAATTTAAATATCTGGGAAGCATCCTAACAGAGAACACAAAGTTTGACACTGAGATCTGAAGGCGTATGGGTACGGCCAAGGATGCATTCCACAAGATGAATAGAATATTGAGAGACAGAAAAAATTTGCTGGAAACAAAGAAGAGAGTACTAGACCGTTATGTGATGTCTGTCCTTGAATATTGCAGCTGATGTTTTACAGTCTCATCAAATATGAAGGAAAGACTTGAAGCAGCAAAAATGTGGTTCTACAGAAGGATGTTGAGGATACCATGGAATGAACATGTGAGCAACAACAAGGTTTTTGAGAGAATGGACACAAAAAGGAATGGGACATGTAATGAGGAAGGAGGGCTTGGAGAATCTGATGCTCACAGGACAGATAGAGAGAAGGAAAGATGAGGGAAAGCAATGCATGATATACTTGATAGACGGAAAACAATGCAGAGTTTGAGTGAGATAACAGGAGAAGGGTTGTTAAGAGCTACAAATAGGGAAATGTAGAGGGCCATAGTCGTCCTACGTCCTGAAGGTACACGACACATAAAAGAAAAATCAGATTTACTTTACTCAGCTTTTATTTTTATGTGTTTCTGACCAAGTTTTACACAAAAATAAATATTCCGTTTATTCTGCCTGAATTTCTTAGTTTGAATATAATACTTTACAGTTTTAAATTATAGAATTTTTTTTTTCTTTTTTTAAAACATATCACCCCAAACAAGGCGGTGACGCCACTGATGCGCATGGGGCTACTTAAGAGTAGAATGATAGGAAAAGAGAAAGCCGGGAACCACATCCTGAACAGGAAACAAGGGATGAGCCTCTTCACCTGTTCAAAAGACATGGGTGGAGTGTGAACTGGGCGATAGTTAAGTCTATCTACTCCAATTGAGAACAAAAAAAGAGAAAAGAAAAAAAGTGAAAGAATAGGGAGGGGAAAGAATGGGATTTTATTTTTTCGTATTACTTTTACGAATATGTCAGTAATTTTGTATGCTCATAGTTGTTATTCTTACCAATATTACAGACGAGTCTCGACATTTTGGTCCTGTGCATGACGGTAAACTGCATCTGGCATCAAGTCCTCTGATTGAGAGGTTGTGAGAAGCATGAAACCACCTCTTGATTGCTGCTGTTCCCAGGTCTACCCTAACCTGGAGTGGTAGCACCTGTTAGAGTCCCAGCTATGGGCAAATAGTTAACTCCCAAACCGGGGTCAAAACACTATGAAAGAATAAAAATACACTTTTATAGAAATATATACATAAAAATTCGAATTCCAGCTGAATTCATTGCATTCACTTATGCGCAAATACCCTTGGGAAAGGTATTAATCTGTCTACTCCTTCCAGTTATGGGTTAAATAACAGGACAGATTTGGTTCTATAGCTTTGGTTGGCAACCAGTCTACCACAGAAAACAATGGCAACCTACTGCGGGATAATCTTCTGCCCAGTCAGTCATGTATCTTTCAAGACATGATCACCCAAGCGTGTATCATGTATGGCACTTAACTGACTGATACATAAAAATAGACATTTATAGAAAAATATACATTTTTAAAAGAAAAAAATATTTCCAGCAAAACATTTTTGAATTCAAAACTAAAATACATTTTCAGTTTTCTAAAATAAAAAAGGATAAAAACAAAATATCTTCATTAAAATCTGACCGAATCAACCTGAACAAAAAAATCTGACCGAATCAACCTGAACAAAAAAATACCTTAAAACCCCACCTTTTTGGCATTAAATAACTCACAGAGGTGTTGATATGCTGTTAAGCAAAACTCAAACTTTTCCTGCCTATCGAGATATCACCGCTTGCCCTAATTCTTTGACTACTTTAAAAAGAATTCTCAAGTCGGAAATAGAAGTCAAATTGATTTTGTTCCTAATTTTATCGTCAAGTGCTGTTGTTTATAACTGACTGCTAAAAACAGAAGACAGAATGAAGCAGAAATAAGATGCAGTGTACCAGGTGATGCTGTCTGATAAATAATAGGATCGCCATAGTTTCAGCATAAATACACACATCATTTTCATATGGATTCAGGTTGTCTCTAATTAGGTTTTACGTCATACTTTTCTCTTCATTTCTAACAAGTTTTTTTTTTATGTTATTCAGAAAAATAAAAATAGTTCAACAATCTTTTGTAGCTTTCTTTTTAACTCCATACAAAACTAGCAGTATAGCCCGGTGTTGCTCGGGTGTAATGAAAGCTTTAAAACTAATCCATGGTCCTGGAGCTCAGACTCTTTGGACGTTGGCATGAAAGACTCAAAAGCAATAGTTGTTTCCAGTTAAAGCAAAACCGTAGACTGAAAGAAAAATGAATGGATGTAAGTCAAATTTTGATTTCCTGCTATCGATATCAAATAAAATTTTTTCGTCGTAAACTGAATTTTGAAGGCTAAATAAGTCCTCTGAGTAAATGGTATCATGGCTGAGATTAAGAACTACAATTATACCTACTTAGAGCCAAACCCAAAGCAAAAACTAAAATAAAAGGGCTGAAAAAAATACAGACATACAGGCAGATAAACAGACACGCACACAAACATCTTACCTTTTATATATATATATATAATCAATTTTCTGCAATATTGTAAGAACTGCAACCTTGAAACTTCTGAATATCGTTTCTTATGTCTTTGTCTATGAGTGTATCAAATTTGATTAAAATCAGATCCTTCTATAACCCGATTTTTTCGATTATCGATTTTCAATATTTATCAAGGGTACCTTGACACAAAACCTAGCTAAGAATACTCGTAGACGTTTATAGTCAGTCAGTTAAGTGCCATGCGCAATACATGCTTTGGGCGATCATGTCTCGAAAGAGACATGACTGACTGGGCAGAAGATTATCCCGCAGTAGGTTGCCATTGCTTTCTGCGGTAGACTGGTTGCCGACCAAGGCTATAGAACCCAATCTGTCCTATTATTTAACCCATAACTGGAGGGAAGAGACGGATTAATACCTTTCCCAAGGGTATTTGCGCGTAAGTGAATGCAAGGAATTCAACTGGAATTCGAACTCGGTTCCTCCGATTTCATATTCCGAGCCGATATCCACTGCGCCACAACGCACATCCGCACGTTTATAGTACAACTGTGTAAATTTTCAAGAAAATCAGTTCAGCCATTTTGGAGTCTATAGGTAATGGATACACACACACACAGACACACACACAGACAAAGATTCATTTATAAATAAGTTTAGATGAATGAATGTCTTGTATTAATTGGTTCTTCTCTCTTTATCCATCACATCCAATGGTGCATAGGGCAGCAAGTTTTTGTTGCTGTTTCTGTAACAAACTGTTTTTTACAGGATAGGGTTGTTAGCCCTGCACCCAACCCTCAAGCCTGGAGGACTGGTGGACCATTCTTGGTCCTTACGTTTACAGCACCTGGTATTCTCAGATGGTCAACCATTTAAGTACTGACCAGGCTCAATGTTGCTTAACTTCGGTGATCGGGCGGGAACCGGTGCATTCAACACCATATAGCCGTAGACATATTAATTGGTTGCACACTCATATTCTATATATATTTGATCATTTATAATCATTTCAAGATTATGACTGAGTATCACGTTGAATACACCAGTTCTCGTCTGATCACCCAAGTTAAGAAATGCTGAGCCTGGTCCATACTTAGATGGGTGACCACTTGGAAATACCAGGTGCTGTAAACATCTATTTTCCCGGATGAGCATTATGGTGCAGTGGATATCGGTTCAAAACAAGAAATCAGGGAGCCGAGTTTGGAAAGGTATTAATCCGTCTCTTCCCTCCAGTTATGGGTTAAATAATAGAACAGATTGGGTTCTATAGCTTTGGCTGGCTGGCAAGCAGTCTACCGTGGAAAGTAATGGCAACCTACTGCGAGATAATCTTCTACCCAGTTAGTCATATCTCTTTTGAGATATGATTGCTCAAAGTGTGTATCACATATGGCACTTAACTGACTGATAGACACAAAGCTTCAAGTGTATAGAGCTGAAGTCCTTTCATCCCTGCTCTATGCTTGTGAAACATTGACAGTTTATAGCAGGCATGCAAAACAACTGAATGCCTTCCATATGAGGTGCCTGCGTGCCCTCCTCAATATCAAATGGCACCATAAAATTCCAGACTCAGAAGTGCTGGAACATGCCAAGTGTAACAGCATTCATGCCATGCTTCTGTGCTCTCAACTTCGATGAGCGGGTCCATACACACCGCATGGAGGACTGCTGACTACCGAAGGGGCTCTTCTATGGTGAACTCTCCACAGGAAATGTTCACTTAGTTGGCCAAAGTTGAGGTACAAGGACAGCTTAAAGGAGACCCTCAAGTGCTGTGAAATCCAATACTTTTCCTGGGAATCCACCGATAAAGATATAGCTGCCTGGAGATCCCAAGTGAAATCTGGAGTTGCAAAATTTAATGAGAGTTGCATCAGGGCCCTCAAAGAGAGGTGCCAGAAAATAAAAGAGCACAAAAGATCCACCCACCAGCTTGGGTCTGCCCCCTGCATCCCCTGCTCCTACTGCAACAGGCTCTTCCATGCAAAAATTGGTCTTCCTTCCACACCCACCCAAGTCCTTAGTGACCAGGAGTCATGGTCTTTATTGTCTGCAAAGGACGAACATCAATCAATCATTTTAAGGCAACAAAGTCACTAAGATGCAAGCGATTACTAAGTAGAGAGAACATTAGAAGAGTCCTGTTTATTATCATAAACTACAACTGGCACAAGGCCTCTGATTAGGAGGTTGGATGTTTTGAGAAGTGTTGAACTATCTTTTAATTGCTGGTGTTCCTAAGTCTTACCTAACCGAAGGTGGTAGCATCTGTTAGGGTCCCAACTATGGAAAAAGAGTGAATCCATCAAACAAAAACAAAGGACTATGAAAGTAAAAAAATACATTTTTATAATAAAAATGCCAACAATATATTTTTATATAAAGACTTAGTAACAATACATATTTATAGTAGAATTACTAACAATATATTTTATAGTAAAATGACCGACAATTCTCGTATTTGTAATGTTTTTTGTAGTTCCTCTAGACATATTTTATGAAGGGTTTTGTCAGCTACTATTGTGCAAATTTGTCATGCTAGGGAGCCGGGGGTGGATTTTAGACAACTTTTAGGGTGGTGACTCTTGAAATAAAGGTCTTGTTGGGTTTCTATGTGTTTATGGTAAATGTCTGTGATGATATAATTGTTTCTGTTTTTATGAGTATTTTAAGGAATGTAAGCAATGATGAGGGTGTTGTGGTGCATTGGATATCGGCTTGGAACAAGAAATCAGGGAGCTGAGTTTGAATTCCAGCTGAATTCATTGCCTTCACTTATGCACAAAATACCCTTGGGAAAGGTATTAATCCATTTAATCCTTCCAATTATGGGTTAAATAACAGGACAGATTGGGTTCTATAGCCTTGGTCGGCAACCAGTCTACCGCAGAAAGCAATGGCAACCTACTGCGGGATAATCTTCTGCCCAGTTGAGACATGATCGCCCAAGCGTGTTTCACGTATGGCACTTAACTGACTGAATATAATAGTTGGAAAAATGATTAAAGCTTCTACTGGGCATAAAGTGAGGGATCAGTTTTCTATTGTTATGAAGTAATAAACTGATCCCTCACTAATTACTACTTAATAATATAATACATCTCTTCCCTCTCTAGCTATGAGTCAAATAACAGGACAGATTGGGTTCTATAGTCTTGGTCGGCAACCAGTCTACCGCAGAAAGCAATGGCAACCTACTGCGGGATAATCTTCTGCCCAGTCGAGACATGATCGCCCAAGCGTGTTTCACGTATGGCACTTAACTGACTGAATATAATAGTTGGAAAAATGATTAAAGCTTCTACTGGGCATAAAGTGAGGGATCAGTTTTCTATTGTTATGAAGTAATAAACTGATCCCTCACTAATTACTACTTAATAATATAATACATCTCTTCCCTCTCTAGCTATGAGTCAAATAACAGGACAGATTGGGTTCTATAGTCTTGGTCGGCAACCAGTCTACCGCAGAAAGCAATGGCAACCTACTGCGGGATAATCTTCTGCCCAGTTAGTCATGTCTTTTTCGAGACATGATTGCCCAAGCATGTATCACGTATGGCACTTTACTGACTGACTGAAGCAATGATGAGGTGTTGGAGATGCAAATGAGAAAAAAAACTCATACTTAACATCAGGAAGAGTCAGATGAACAAATAAATAGCGAAACGAGGTTTGGAAAGGATACCAACAGAAAATATATTAAGAGCAACAAGAGACAGAGCCAAGTAGAAATCCATGATTGCCTACATCCTAAAGGAACATGGCGCATGAAGAAGGGTTTGGGGTGTGAATATATTCAGTTTTTTGGTCCTGGATAGCTGCTTTAATTGTGTTTAATTTGCGTATCTTTGAGAGTCTGTAAAAATTGCTGGATTTTGATACAAAGTCTGTAAGAAAATCTTTCTTTTTTCATTAGTATTCTACTGTGTGTAAGACAGAGTTTTTCTGGTTTTTGATGGAATGTTTTCATTTATATTATTGTTGATTAAACTATAGTTATTTTCCTCTCCTAACACATCTTGAATATTTGTTTTGTAGTAAGTTCTATCCATAATAACTACAGCACTGCCCTTGATCAGTTTCCTTTATTATTATGTCATTGTCATTGCATATGAACTTTCTGACCTGCTCACCGACCACTTATATATATATATCTATACACAGTGTTTTTGGACGTCAGAAAGACAAACAGATCTCAATATATAAGGTTACAAATTTATTCACCTGAAGAGAGTTAACTTTAAACTCAAAACACATGTAGCAACACAAATACCATTATGGTCACTTAATGTATTATACAAAAAGCAAGTAATAATAATAATAATAAATCTACATTTAAATAAAATTTTCACAGCTTCTCACAATTTTTTCAAATATCTAAATCTAAACTTATTTATAAATGGAACTTTGTCTCTGTGTGTGTGTGTGTCCCCATAACCTATAGACTCCGAAACGGCTGAACTGATTTTCTTGAAAATTTACACAGTTGTACTATAAGCATCTGCGAGTGTTCTTAGTTAGGTTTTGTGTCGAGGTACCCCCGATAAATATTGATAATCGAATAAAATCGGGTTATAGGAGGAGTGGTCCGATTTTAATCAAATTTGATACACTCATAGACAAAGACAAAGAAACAATATTCAGAAGTTTCAAGGTTGCAGTTCTTACAATAGTGCAGAAAATTGATAATATATATAAAAGACAAGATGTTTGTGTGTGTGTCTGTTTATCTGCCTGTACGTCTGTATTTTTTCAGCCCTTTTATTTTAGTTTTTGCTTTGGGTTTGGCTCTAAGTAGGTATAATTGTAGTTCTTAGCCTCAGCCATGATACCATTTACTTAGAGGACTTATTTAGCCTTCAAAATTCAGTTTACGACGAAAAAATCTTATTTGATATCGATACCTGGAAATCAAAATTTGGCTTACATCCATTCAGTTTTCTTTCAGTCTACGGTTTCGCTTTAACTGGAAACAACTATTGCTTTTTAGTCTTTTGTGCCAACGTCCAAAGAGTCCGAGCTCCAGGACCATGGATTAGTTTTAAAGCTTTCATTACACCCGAGCAATGCCGGGCTATACTGCTTGTATATATATATATATATATATATATATTAAGGAGATGAAAGTTTTTAGCTCAATGTTACACATTATAAAATAGTAAAAAAAGCAAAGCAACCGGTTTCGCTCCCACTCTTCAGGCCTCTACAGGAGATTTAAATTAGAATTAAAATACAAAAGTGTGTAATGAAAAAAAAATTCTTTCTCAACAGTAAACCTCAACTTAACTAGCTTTTGTAGATGTCCTCGTACATTGGGCACTTACAACTTTTCTCAGTTTATAAGAAACCAACATTTGTAGGGTTATATACACGTTGGAATTCCTTCTGTCCTAAAAAACATAACATTAGAACCTTAGTTCATAGGGCATTAATGATGTTCTGAGTCTTTTCTGGATAATGAAATTAGTTTTGCGAAGGAAACTTTATGCAGTTTAGGGTATCCCCCCCACCAATATTGTTTATTCAGTTATCCGTAACAAGTTTTTGAAATTCAGAAAGGATAAGCTTATTACTGTTAAAAAGTGCCCCGTTTATCTGAGACTTCCCTGGATAGGATCAAAGTGTGAAAACATGGCGAGACATATTTCATCGGATGTTCAATGTTGTTTTTTCTCAGCTGAGGTACGTATAGTGTTTCAAACTCGGTCCATATTATGTTCAGGATGCAAGGATGCTCTCCCTCCCCACCAAATTAATTCCATTGTTTAAAAATATAATTGTAGTTGCAGAGCTGACTCCATAAGGAGAACTACTTAGCATCTGGACATGAGAATTAAGCAACATGTCCCCACTAAGATAAGAAACCACACCTTACCTCAGAATGGACTCATCCGAAATACTTATGGTTCCACCATTTGCAAGCACTTTTTAAAGAATAGAAAGTGTGCAGTGAATGTTAGTGTAGATTGGTTCACTGTTGTATCTCGGTCACACTTTTTGTTCTATCTTAAGGTGCTAGAGGCTTTATATATTGGGTCCCATGAACCTTCCCTGTGCAAACCGTATGAATTGTTGGGGCTCGATATTATTTGCCTCTAGCTCTTTGTATTCATTATTTTCACCCCCTCATTCATTTTTCATTACACAACAAAGAGACAGTAAGAGACTGGCATGTTGTGATTATAATAATTAAGTTTTGTACGTCCTTTGATTTAAATAAACACATACCAAGTGAGAATAATGAAACTGTTTAGTCTATTAATACATTGCATCCAATATTTTAGAGAGAGGTTTATCGAAAATTTTAAATCTACCAGCCTTAAGATAATGGTATTAGTAATATTAGCCATTTTTTTTAATAAATAATTCAGCATTCATAAACAAATCAATCAGTTCTACGTTTGGTCAAAATTTATAAACTCTTCCTCTTGATACAATTTTTCAGAAAAATGGGTTTCAAGAAGCTATTGTCATTCTTCCCATTATTGAAGGGGTTTCCTTCCTTAACCTTTTATTTGAAGCAGTGTGGAATGTCAACATCTTGATTGTGTGATTATTTTCACTTTGTGTTACGTGATATGGCTTACGGCCATATCACGTTGAATACACCAGTTCTCGCTCGATCACCGAAGTTAAGCAACATTGAGCCTGGTCAGTACTTAGATGGGTGACCATTTGGGAATACCAGGTGCTGTAAGCATTTAGTGACAGATATGCGTTGTGGTGCAGTGGATATCGGATCAGAAAGAGAAATCGGTGAGCCGAGTTTGAATTCCAGTTGAATACCCTGCATTCACTTAAGCACTGGTACCCTTGGGAAATGTGTTAATCTGTCTCTTCTCTCCAGTTATGGGTTAAATAACAGGGTAGGACTTGGGGACCCTGCCCTTAAAAACAAATTTCAATGAATCTTGATACTCAAAAAGGAAAAAAGTATTACTAGACACAAAACATATAAAAACAAGAATAAATTGTTGAAAGAAAAAGGTATTACCAGCAATAAATAAATAAATAAAAAATTTAGTTGGCAATAAATGACCCGCTGAGGTTGATATGCCATAAAACAACCAACATGTCTTATCCATTTTTGCTGTTGGTTGTTCTCAAGTGATGTGGTTTCTGTTATTTGGCACAGTTCGTCAATTGTGATTCTGCAGCACCAGTTCACAAGGTTTAAACAAATTTCAATTTTCAGTAAGGTGACATTTTTGCTTGTAAACTAATTTTTTCTCTTGTTCAAACCAACTCAAACAGAAATTTATTATTTGCACCTTAGCATATGTCTATGGCTATATCATGTTGAATGCAATAATGAGCCTGGTCAGTACTTAAATGAGTGACTATTTGGGAATACCAGGTGCTGTAAACGTAAGGACCAAGAATGGTCCACCAGGTTTGGAGGTTTGGTGCAGCGCTAACAACCCTGCCCCTTAAAACACACTTTGTTACAGAAACAGCAACAAAAAGTTGTTGCCCTATGGGTGTGATGGATAAATGATGTGATGATGATGATGATGATGATGATGACCTAAGCATATGTTTTGTCTGCTTCATGTTTGCATATAAAAGAAATAATCTACAGAGATTTTCTTTTAGGAAAATTCTTATGCATAGAAAAAAATTGTATAGAGAAAAGTTTCTTTTTTTTCTGAGAAATTATAAGACACAAGATGCATGTATTAATTCTTCCATTTGAACTGGTTTTTGTAATTCTGTTTGTGTGTGGGCAGACCTCAAATGTCCATTTTTTTTTTTTTTTTTTTTTAGCTCGCATTGAGGTTAAAAAACAGCAAGTCTTCTACAATGTCTGTCCATTGATTCATTAAATATGGTGGGATTTAGATTTTTTTTTGTGTTGGTCGAACGGTGTTTTTTTTTTTTTCTAGTTTTTCTTCATTTCAGAAAATTTTATTTCTCATAATGTTTGCTGACCAAAAAGTTTGCTTTGTTTACAAAGCAAAAATAATGTACTGCTTTCTTAAATTAGATTTTAATCTGATCATACAAAATGTTTGCCATTTCAATCTCTTATCTTCCATGAAAGAAAACTACGAGAAAAAAAGGACTAGACATCAATTAAAAGACAGAAGCATCAGCAAGAGAAAAATGCCTGAGATGTGGACTGCAAATCAGAGATGCCCAAATCAAACAAGTACCTGGGGAGTTTTTTTTTTCATTAATCCTTTCACCCCAAGCTAGGCAGTACCACCATTGGTGCACATGGGGGATACATAAGAGAAGACTGAAAGTTTAAGCAGATGGAGAGTGAAGAGAAAAACGAACCAGTTACAGGGGGTTTTGGAGAAAGGGCAAGAGATGATGGGAATACTAGTGTGAAGACAGTTGCGAGGGTAGAGTGAGAAAGGAAAAGAACAAGATACACAGGATGATGGGGAAAGAATGAGAGCAGGACCGGAGTCCAGTGGATAAGCGATGGGATTGACATTGCATTTAAATTCTTGGAGACTGTAGCCGTCAGGGAAGCAAGTGTACAGAAGGAAGTTCCACTGGTGGAAAGTGTGAGAAAAGAAACTGATGGAGTAGAAGTGGAAGCTGCATTTGGTTGTTTTGACTATAAAAGGGTGGGACCTTGTTGCCAGTCTGGTTGCTCAAGTAAATTCTTGTGGAAGAGATATCAGTGTGCTAAGCTCGTCAGAGCAGAAGCCATGAAAATATTTGGAGAAGAGAGGGATAGAAGCAACATCCTGTCGGTGAGAAAGTGGCTGGAGTCGAGCTGCCAGGTTTAGAGTGATCACATTACATATCCTCCTTTGGAGCTTGTCGATTCAACCTAAGAAATGTTAACAGATGATGGAAAATGTGACATTGAAAACTGAAGGTGCATTTGAAAAGTTAAAGTTTTTTTTTTTTTTTAAATCATATCACACCGAGCAAGGTGGTAACACCACTGATGCGCAGGGGGCTACATGAGAGTAAAAAGATTGAAGAGAAGGCTGGAAACCACATCCTAAACAGGGAACAAGGGATGAGCCTCTTCACCTGTTCAATAGACGTGGGTGGGGTGTGGACTGGGCGATAGTTCAGTCTACCTACTCCAATTGAAAAAAAAAATAAGAAAAGTGAAAAGATTGGAAAAGAGAAAGCTGGAAACCACATGCTAAACAGGGAACAAGGGATGAGCCTCTTAACCTGTTCAATAGACGTGGGTGGAGTGTGAACCCGGTGATAGTTCAGTCTATCTACTCCAATTGAAAAAAGAAGAAGAGTAAAAAGATTGGAAAAGAGGAAGCCGGAAACCACATCCTAAACGGGGAACAAGGGATGAGCTTCTTCATCTGTTCAAACGTGGGTGGAGTGTAAACCGGGCGATATCTACTCCAATTTGGAAAAAAAAAAAACTTCCTAAGTTTTAACTCTATGTGTGTGTAAATAGCTATTTATTGGGCAATGTCAAAGTTGCCTTCCAGAAGTAAGTATTAAGAAACAAGAACATTTTGGCGAAAACAAAGGCGTGTTGAAATGCTATTTAATATCAATTCTCCTATATGGCAATTAATTCTGAATAATTTGAGAAGAATGAAGATATGGTTCTGCAGGAGGATGCTGAGAATACTAAGGACTGAATATATAAGCTATAAGAATAACTTATAAGCTAAATAATTTCCTTACAGAAAAGTTGTGAAGCAACAGGTTCATATAACTTTATATCAAATTTCATTTTAATTTTCAAATAATTTGTTTTAAAACTAATTTTTGCTAAGATGAAATTAGAGATTAGCTTTTACTGAAAAAAAATCTAATGAGAGAACTAAAGACTTTAATGAGCACAACTGAAAGTTCTCTGTAATATAATTCATAAGACAGCTGTAATGTTAACTTTGTTTTATGAGGTTGAATCATAGATAATTTCTGATTTTGGAAAGCAACTGTAATGAAGGAAGTATCATCCTAACTCTTAATTATATTACTCTATTGCATCCATAGCTGCATCTACTACTAGGAAGGTTGGGTCACTGTGTTAGGCCAGGAAGCTTTTCTTGTCAGAATCCATTTTGCACATTTATAAATCTACCATTTGTCTGTGCATTGAATACTGTTGTCAAATCTGGTCAGGTGCTCCAGCTATTCATCTTGAGGTTCTCGACAAAATCCAAAGGAGGATCTGCAATATAATTAATCTTGACTTGACAGCCCACATTCAGTCGCTTTCTCACCAATGGGATGTGGCTTCCCTCTGTCCTTTCTACAAGTAATTTCATGGCAACTACTCTGACTAGATTTTTTTTCCTGGCACCCCTACCTCATATAGTTATCCATGCTACCAGATTGGCATCAAGGTCCCAACCTTTTACTATCAAAATAGTTAAATGTAACTACCTCTTCTACGCTAACAGTTTCTTTTCTCGCACACCCCTTTTGTGAAACTCACTTCCATTTGCTTGTATTCCTGGTAGCTACACTCTCCAAAAGCCTGTCATTTAGATTCGTCTCAGTATCATACTATCCTACCAATACCAAAATAGCAGTGCTTGTGAGAAACTACTTTTGGCTTCTTGTTTCCAGTATATGGCAATTTTCTATTTTTCCCAAAATGAGCCAGCACAGCCAGACAACAATGTTATAACAATGAAGTAATGAAAGTGTTAAACACCTGCAAAACCAAAAAGTATTAAGAACTAGCGGTTTAGAACAGAATACGTCTTCTTTTATGTACAAAGGCTTTTCAGGGTATCAACAAAAATAATTCTTCATAACTTTATTTCGCTTCTTTGAATAATTTCTGACTCATTATCCTTGTTCCACCATTCAATCACACAGACTTGTTAAGTATATTAATCACTGTTTTCCTCCACTTCTCTTGCCTTCAATGTGTCTTGTGAGTGTTAAATTCTCCAAGCCCTCTTTCCTCATTATATATCTCAGAAATTTAAACTGTCTCTTTCTAAAAGTCTCCTTGTTCTTATTTTCCCTAAAACTTCTTTGTTACTCTTATGTTTTGTCCACACCATTCATACCATTCTTGCTTCAATTAGTTTTTTTATCTGTGAAGAAAACATCCATTGCCATATAGGAGACTAAATATTAAGGAACAGTTCAGCATTCTTCTTTGTTTCTCGTGATATTTTCCTATGTCTTAATACTTTGCTTAGTTTCAGAAAAACTTCTTCACTATTTCTATGTTAGGAAGATATCTATTGCCATATAGGGGATGAGATATTACATAACAGTTCAGCACTTTGTTCTTTGTTTCTTGTGATATTTTCCTATGTCTTAATACTTTGCTTAGTTTCAGAAAGATATTTTCACTATTCCTATGAACTTTAAGGGAAACATGAATGAGAATCATAAACGAGCCCGCATAGCCAGGCAACAATGTTATAGCAATGAACTCTTCGACAAAATAAATGAATCTTTTGGTTTTTAAATAGTTTCTCTATTCAATGCTAATAAGTGAAAATGTTTCTCAGCACAGAAATTTCAAGTTCACTCCAGTTTGATCCATTGCTGAAGATGCTAGAAAAAATGTCCAGATCATTCTGTCATACCAGGAAGTACCTGACTCCTGTCATGCTCTAACTTTACAAGAGTTAGAACAGACCAAAAAGACAGCTAGAGCTGTGCAAGGCTCACTTTCCAGTTCAAATTCATTTATACAATCTTGTAAGAGATGAGTTGTCTTCCATTCTATAGCCTCTTTCGCCCATTGTTCCGAGCCTATCACTACACTGTTCCTACTTCCAAAAAAAATCTTCAGATTAATTCAGACTGCTAAGATAAGATTTGCAATGCTATATAAACAAAATATTCCAATTTTAAGGAAAAAGTTCAACTCTGGCAGATTTTTATCAAGATCTGCTACTTTGTGGATGCTTCGTGAGGTATGAATCCACCTCCTCTTCCACCAGCTATGGGTTAATTAGTAAGACTTGTATCACTCAATCATTATTACTGAAAAAAAAAAATCTTACAATCTAAAAATATTTTCTGTCTTTAAATAACCTTCAAAGCCATAAAAAATGAATCACTCAATCATGCTGCCTGAACACTGCAATCTTAACTTCTTCATGTCAAAATTTAATCATTATCTATCCTCCTTAGCCTTATAATCTTCAATCCCTTCTACCTCCTCTTATATTATATCTTATCCATATTCTTGCTTTCCTGACAGCTACAACCCGCAGGAATTTCAATGCAATGTCAATGCCCATCTCTTAAATATTTGACTCTAGTTCTTTCTACATCACCCTGTATATCTTTACCTTTCTCTCTAGCTTTGCAACTGTCATCACACCTGTATTCCCATCCTTCTCTTGCTTCCTTCTCTGACACCCCATGTAACTGGTTCGTCTTTCTCTTTACTCTCCTCCTATCTAATCTTTTTCACTTATGTAGCCCCCTGCGCATCAGTGGCATTACCGCCTTGCTTGGGGTGAAACGATTAACTATCTACTTTGAGCTATCCTGGGTATGACAATAAACTACATCCGACAACAGGGCCTCTGATCAGGATGTATTGAGTAGTGTGGCACCACCTCTTAACTGCTGTTGTCCCCAGGTACACACTGACTCAGGGTGGTAGCACCAGTTAGGGTCCCAGTTATGGGCAAATAGTTAACCCCCCCACCAAATTGTGGTCAAAACACAATGAAAGTAATTTGGTCATGTTTTGAAGGCAGTCAAAATGCGTTTAGTAAAATAAAGGAAGGTAAATAAGTTGTTGGATATCACCTGTTTATTATACATTAATGTTTCGAGATTAAATTCTCATCTTCAGAATGTTAGAGGGCTTGTGTTTGAGTCCGCGCCCTTCAACAAATGGTTCTTCCTGGCTGCTGCTGCTGTTGTTAATTGTAGTGTGTGTGTGTGTAAGTATGCTAGATCATGTATGTGTGAGTGCATTTATGTTGTGTATATGTGTGATTGATAGTTGGGATTTTTATGGTCTGATGGTATCAGTCTGCTTTGATATGTTCTTTATCTAAGTGTGTGTTGGCCTGACCGTTAGTTTGATCCCTGCCAAAATGGAAGAAGGCCTTTTATGACTAGTGTGTGTGTGTGTGTGTGTGTGTTTTTATGTGCGTATACTTTAGGTATTTCATTTTTACTTCATTTTGTGTTTGTGATCTCCAAACTATTTTTGTAATTATTTTTTTTAAGTGTTTTTTTTTTTATAATATTTTCTAACGAACATCATGGTGTAATGAAGAAGGCTAAATAATTTAACAGTAAAAATACCTGCAATCCTTTCTCATAAGATAAACATTATCTTTCACCGGATTAATATTTTGAGGACTATAGTTGCTACACCAGGTTTTGTTATCTGAGGCCACAATTTGAACAACATAAGGTATACAGATGATACAGTGCCAAAAGCAGGCATGGAAAAGAAAGGTACAGTATTAAATGCTAAACAATTCCTGATTGGTTTATTTGTTTTTTTTTTATAAAATTAGATTAACAGTAGATTAAAAGTAGATTAACATTACCTGTAAAGAGAAGATTGTTTGAGGACTATAGATGCTACACTAGGCTTTGTTATCGGAGGCCACAATTTGAACAACATAAGGTATACAGATGATACAGTGCTGATTGCAGACATGGAAAGAAAACTACAAGACCTCCTACAGAAGATAGCTGAGGAGACTGACAAAAAAGGACTACAAATAAACAGCAAGAAAACTGAATGTATTGTCATCAGCAAAAAGAACAACCCAAAATGCCAAATACAGGTGGGGAATACCAGAATCAAGCAAGTACAAAATTTTAAATACCTAGGAAGTGTTCTAACAGGAGATGGAAAGTGCGACACAGAGATCCGAAGACGAATTGGCATGGCGAAGGACGCATTCCAGAAGCTGAGTAAAGTACTAAGACACAGGAAAATTTCCCTAGAAACAAAGAAGAGAGTGCGAGATTGCTATGTGATGTCAGTTCTTCAATACGGCAGTGAATGGACAATATTATTGAGGAAAAAACTTGAAGTAGCAGAAATGTGGTTTTACAGAAGGATGCTGCGGATATCATGGACCGAACATGTGAGCAATGATGAGGTTTTGAAAAAAATGGCATTGAAAAGAAAACTAATAGTGAGCATCAGGAAGAGACAACTAAAGTTCCTGGGACATGCAATGAGGAAGAAGGGCACACAAATACCCTTGAAAAAGGTATTAATCCATCTCTTCCTTTCAGTTAAGGGGTTAAATAATAGGACAGGTTGGGTTCTATAGCCTTGGCTGGCAACCAGCCTACCACAGAAAGCAATGGCAACCTACTGCAAGATAATCTTCTGCCCAGTCAGTCATGTCCCGAAAGAGACATGATCGCCCAAAGTGTGTATTATGCAATTCCCTTAACTGAGATTTTTATAAAAAAAAAAAATTACCAATAAAACATTTTTTGTAATAGAAAAAAATTACCCACAATTTTGCAAAAAGAAATTATAAATGCAACCAAGAAAATTCAATTTTGGCATTAAATGACCGATAAGGAGTTGATACAGCAATAATTTAATGTATTAGGTGAACTGTAGTGGAAAAAATGACTGATATAAAAGTTTTAGAAGCTACTGTTGAAAGCTTCTTGACACTTTCTGGCACATGTAGTGATCACCTCCCCAGCCCGATGTCAACCATAATGAGATTTGAAACATGGAGCTTCTTCCCATGAACCCTGACTATCTACCCATTATACTGCTATTTGGTCACACTGCTCTGTCAGCATTTCCATTGAAAGTGTTAATTTGAAATACATTCTTTAGTTCCACCAGTTCTAACCTTCACTGCTAAAACCCTAATCCTGTCACCATACATTGTATCCAACAACTCTCATTTCCATCATATTTTATTGGTGAAATCATTTGTAGCTTCTTCCCACAAACCACTGCTTTACTTTCTGGGACTGACTCCCAAGATAATGCTTCCTTGATCACTGCAATTTTAACCTGTTCAAGTCTAGAGTCAATTGTTATCATCCCCACAAATCAATCCTAATTTGGCAGCTCAGTACTTGTTGCGTTCCCACTGCAGCAAGGTTGCCTCTCTGTGTCTTTTCTATAAATATTTTCATGGTAATTGTTTGGATGAGATCATCGCTATGGTACCTAGACTTTTTGAATTTAAGTGCAGTAATAGACTGGCGTCAAGATCTCATCAATTTACAGTTGTGCTACCTAGATTAACCATACGTTAAACTTTAAATGCAATGACAATTGCCATCACTTCTTTGGCAAAGGGCAGACCATGACAATGGAGGTTCACCTGTATGTCATGAAGAATGTTGTGAAGCCGTGGATTGTTCAGGTAGCTGCAGGGAAACCATGGCTCCTTCAACAGGATGCAGCTCCTGTTCATGCATCCAATTTGGTCCAGGCTTGTGGGTGACGAAAATCCGTACATGTTCTGGTCAAAGGAGTTCTGGACCCCTAGTAGCCCAGACACGAATCCTTGCGACTACTACATATGGGGCGTACTTGAGAGACCAACAAAAGTGCACACAATACTGTCGACTTCCTGAGGACTGCCATCATTGGGGCCAACTTGCCCAAGGAGCAGGTGACCAACGCCTGTAGGAGGTTTCAGCCTCATGGGGAGGCTGTGATTGAAGCTGGAGGTGGCTGAATTGAGTAATATGGTAGAAGAGAGATCAGACAATGTTATAAAACAATTTGTCATGGAAAGACTTGTCATTCTAAATAAACACAATCAAATACCCTTGGGAAAGGTATTAATCCATCTCTTCCTTCCAGTTATGGGTTAAATAGCAGGACAGATTGGGTTCTATAGCCTTGGTCGGCAACCAGTCTACCGCAGAAAGCAATGGCAACCTACTGCAGGGTAATCTTCTGCCCAGTCAGTCATGTCTCTTTCGAGACATGATCGCCCAAGCGTGTGTCACGTATGGCACTTAACTGACTGATATGTTTTCCAAATTGTAGTGCACACCCCTGTATATCTTAGAAAGTGTGTCTCTTAATTTGTAACCCTCCACCACAGGTGGCTCTTGGGCTTTGTATAGGGTGAATATCATTCTAAAAAAGAAAGATCTACACTAATTTTTTTCCCATGAACCAGTTCTTTGTGTAATCGACTCCAAAGATGATCCTTCTCTAATCAGCACAATCTTAACCTGTTCAAGTATAGCGTTATCTTCCCCACATATTCCCATAAAATGTGCCTCATACTCTGTAACCCGCTACTATGAGTGGCTCTTGTGCCTTGAACAGGGTAAACATCATAGTAAAAAAAAAGATCTACACTAATTTTCTTCCCATGAATCACTTTTTTGTGTAATCAACTCCCAAGGGGATGCTTTCCCAATCATTAGAATTTTTACCTATATAAGCTTTGGGTTAACCATATCTTCCTCACATATCCCCATAAATTGTGCCTCATACTATGTAACCTCTACCTCGAGTAGCTCTTGTGCCTTGTACAGAATGAACATCATTGTAAAAAAAAAAAAATGTCACAGAAATTAAAAAAAAAAAAAAAAAAAGCATTAATTTAAACAATGCTCTTGAGTGACTGGTCTACCCTTGTGCCTGATATTTAAGCAGGAATAAGGCTTGATTTTGTCAAAGTTTGTCTAGATCCATCTCATTTTCTAACCAGGTCCTGACATCAAAATTGCACTCAAAATTGCACTCAAAATTTGCATTAAGATATTTGCTGTCAAAAGACAAAAACTAGGTTTTATTGTTGTTTATTGTACAATAATGATTTAAGCATTACATTTTGTTGTATTTTTGATCTTGGATTAATTCTGATATGGGGATTAGTGTTCAATCGATTTGTTCTTGGATTACACAGAGGATTAACCTTCTAAATCAACTGATGCAACTTCTTTATCTGTAAAATGAGCAGCAAACTTTTTGTTCTTCCAAATCAATGTATTTAGTTAGGTAGTAGAGGACATTGATTTGGGTTATATTATGGACTATGGTTAAGAATTAGTGGCACTTAATTTCACCTAATTGTCTGCGAATTTGCAGTGAAACATTATCACTCTGCATGAGACTTCATCTGCTGTTTTCCTGCCACTAAAGGTGACTCTGATCTGTGAATAATAGTATATTTAAATTTTGTGGTTGTGATGCTATATCCAGCTATGGCAACAGAAAACAACTTTGAAGGAAATTAACAATAAGGATACTGCAACTGATAGGTCATGAAAAAATGTAGTGGAAAGGGAAATAATATTGATAATGCTGAATGGTAAAAGTTAGCCATTTGGGGACTAAATGACTCAGTTAAGCATATGCAGACAAAATGACGAAGAACATTTATGTCTGGTCTTCAACCTTAATATAATCCAGCACATTAGTATATCATAATGAAAATAGTATGTTCTATAAACATTTTCTTACAAATCAATTTGCTGTTTTATTAATGACTTTTTTGCTGATATTATTATTGTTTTTTTCTTTGACCTCCGATCTCCCTTTTGTGGATTCCCACCACTCAAAATCCAAATATCTTCTCTTTTCATTGATCTCTGATTTCTCTTCTTTGTAACATTGGATTCCCACCACTCTTTTCTGGCAATACATCCTTGATAATGTCTAAAAAATAGCCTAAAGCAGTCGGACATATTTCTTGGCTCGGGATATTAATAATTATTTCCATAATGAAGATATTGGGAGGAAACTAGGTGCAGGTGGATATTTTCATAAGATTTATTGGCGGCAATTTTGAGAAATTTGTATCTAAGTAAGTTACTTTCTGTTTTAAGTGGAATGGCTACATCGAATCAATAGCTACATCGATCACCAAAGTTAAGCAACGTTGAACCTGGTCAGTACTTAGATGGGTGACCGCTTGGGAATACCAGGTGCTGTAAGCGTTTAGTGAC
This sequence comes from Ascarosepion bandense, assembly GCA_037127315.1. Lineage (NCBI taxonomy): Eukaryota > Metazoa > Mollusca > Cephalopoda > Sepiida > Sepiidae > Ascarosepion > Ascarosepion bandense. Next base: position 1,057,814 of record JBBBDQ010002187.1, read on the forward strand.
AGATGTGCGTGCTTACGGCCATATCATGTTGAATATACCGGTCCTCACTCGATCACCGAAGTTAAGCAACATTGAGCCTTGTCAGTACTTAGATGGGTGACCGCTTGGGAATATCAGGTGCAGTAAGCGTTTAGTGACAGATGTGCGTGCTTACGGCCATATCATGTTGAATATACCGGTCCTCACTCGATCACCGAAGTTAAGCAACATTGAGCCTTGTCAGTACTTAGATGGGTGACCGCTTGGGAATATCAGGTGCAGTAAGCATTTAGTGACAGATGTGCGTGCTTAGAGCCATATCACGTTGAATACACCGGTTCTCACTTGATCACCGAAGTTAAGCAACGTTGAGCCTGGTCAGTACTTAGATGGGTGACCACTTGGGAATACCAGGTGCTGTAATCATTTAGTGATAGATGTGCTTTGTAGTGCAGTGGGTATCAGCTCAGAAATAGAAATCAGTGAGCCAAGTTTGAATTTCAGTTGAATACCCTGCATTCACTTAAGCACTGGTACCCTTGGGAAAGGTATTAATCCGTCCCTTCCCTCCAGTTATGGGTTAAATAACAGGGTAGAACTTGGGGACTCTGCCCTTAAAAACAAATCCCAATGAATCTTGATACTCAAAAAAGAAAAAAGTATTATCAGACACCAAATATATAAAAACAACCATAAATTGTTGAAAGAAAAAGGCATTACCAGCAATAAATAAATAAAATTTAGTTGGCAATAAATGACCCGCCGAGGTGTTGATATGCCATAAAACAAAAACAACCAACCAACCACACTCATTCTCTCCATATTTTATTTGTGAGATGTAGATTCTACTCAGGCTGCTTTTTTTTGTGAATCATTGCTCTGTGGAACGAACTCCCAAGAGGGTGCTTTCTTGATCACACAAATCTGTTCAAGTCCAGGATTAACTATTATCTTTCCCATATATCTGCCTAAACTGTGACTCTTACTCTGTAATCCTTTACTTTGAGTGGCTACTGTGATTTGTATAGGGAGAAATCACTCTTAAAAAAAAATGTGTTTGAAAGGTTCTGGAAATATTCTGTATTACAAAGAAGAGCTGAACAGTTCTCAACTTAACCTGCTTTCTAAAAATGAAACCAAATGACCAGACATTAGACTTTAAGAATTTCTTGATTGGACTGAAAATTATATCTGCTTTCTCTTAGGGAAAAGCATGTATCAAGTCATCTTATTGTTAGTCATATCAAGACAAAAACATTGATTTTTCTTCACTTATGGTACAAAACATAAAAATGAAGTATTTCTGCTAAGGTTGGGTTACTGTGTTGGGCCAGGAATTTTTTTTTTTATCAGAATCTTATAAATCTACTATTTGTTTGTGCATTGAATACTGTTGCCATATTTGGTTGAGTTCTCCTGCTATTCATATCGGGGTTCTCGACAACATCCAAAGAAGGATCTGCAATATAATTGATCCTAATCCGGCAGCTTGACTTCCCTCTGTCTTTTCTACAAATATTTTCAAAGCTTCTGATGAGCTTCTTTCACTGTTGCCCTGACCACGTGGATTTACACAGGCTACTAGGTTGGCTTCTAGGTCCCATCTTTTTACCACCAAAACAGTAAAATGTAAGCACCATTCTACTCTAGTCATTTTTTTCTCGCACTTCCCACCTGTGAAACTCCTTTGCATATACTGGCTTCCCTGATAGCTACAATCTTCAAAAGTTTAAGTGCAATGTCAACTGCCATCTATCTTCTTGATTCACATCTCTCTCTCCTTCTTTCTTTGACATCTCTGGTAAATTGTTCCCTTTTTCTTTTTGTTACCTCTCCTCCTCAATGCAAACCCCTGCACACCAGTGGCAGTACTGCCTTGTTTGGAGTGAAAGGATTATTAAAAGAAAAAAGTTCGGCATTTGATAAGTCAAAGTTGCGGTTGTATTTATTTCTGCATATAATTTCTGAATTTGATTGTAGAAAATTTTTAAAACAACGATATTTTTTTTTTAGATAAATAATTTTGACATGATCCTTCAATTTGCTTGATAAAATCCCTCAGAGAAGGAATCACATTGGTTAAGTATAAAAAAAATAACATATTTCTAGTGTGTTATAATATTTACAGTATTCAGACTATTGTTCTCATCTTTATTGCCATTTGTACAACATTTCGGCCATTGTCTGCTTTTTCAGGTGCTAGCAATTTCAAACTGAACCTTTTATTATGATTACTGGGTTATATCATTCTCATTGCTTGTGTGAAGCCTCTTTTGGTAATCATAAGTTATCTCCCTCTGACTGGACTCTCTAAGTTACTTGTTCACCACTGCTGTAGCCTGGTATTGAACTAACACCTCTTTGGTTCAAGTCACTGGAACTAACCAACATTTATATCTACTGGACAAGAACAACTGAATTTCTGGGTTTTACAAACCTAATGTTCAGTAACCATTTCTTACCAGAGTTCATATTGCAATTTTTGATGCTAATTGTTTTCTCTAGTATTTTTACCAGAGTTCATATTGCAATTTTTGATGCTAATTGTTTTCTCTAGTATTTTTACCAGAGTTCATATTGCAATTTTTGATGCTAATTGTTTTCTCTAGTATTTTTACCAGAGTTCATATTACAATTTTTGATGCTAATGGTTTTCTCTAGTATTTTTACCAGAGTTCATATTACAATTTTTGATGCTAATGGTTTTCTCTAGTATTTTTACCAGAGTTCATATTACAATTTTTGATGCTAATGGTTTTCTCTAGTATTTTTACCAGAGTTCATATTACAATTTTTGATGCTAATGGTTTTCTCTAGTATTTTTACCAGAGTTCATATTACAATTTTTGATGCTAATGGTTTTCTCTAGTATTTTTACCAGAGTTCATATTGTAATTTTTTATACTAATGAATTTCTCTAGTATTTTTTTGATGTTGATGGTTTCTCTAATATGTTTTACCAGAGCTCATATTACAATTTTGGATGTTAATGGTTTTCTCTAGTATTTTTTGATGTTAATGGTTTCTCTAATATTTTTTACCAAAGCTCATATTGTAATTTTTGACACTAATGATTTTCTCTGGCACTCCGTATTACTGGTTCTGAAGGTGTTGAAGATGCTGTTCATCAGGTCCAGGCAACCCTCTCTTTGTAAACAGAGAGATTGTATGCTTGAGCTTGCTTTACTGTGTTTCTAGCATCTTTAGATTTTATAACTTTTATTTTTCCCTATCCATCCATTCACGTCATCCACGACAGACTTTCTTATAATTTGTTTCCCTGTTTACAGTTCTAATGAGAGGGAATGAAACCGGTCAACTGGTCATTTTCTTTTTTTTAATTTACCATAGCCTTTAGTAAAAAATTTCTTGCCTTTAATGCCATAATATATATATATATATATATATATATATATATATATATATATTTTTTTTTATTTTATTTTATTTTTTTTTTTAATCATATTACCCTGAGCAAGGTGGTAATGCCACTGATGTGCTGGGGGCTACGTAAGAGTGAAAAGATTGGAAAAGAGAAAGCCAGAAGCCACATCCTAAACAGGAAACAAGGGATGAGCCTCTTCACCTGTTCAATAGACGTAGGTGGAGTGTGAACCGGGCAATAGTTTAGTCTATCTACGCCAATTGGTGGATAAGAGTTGATATTGCATTTAAATACCTGGGGGTTGTAGCCGTCAGGAAAGCAAATATATGGAAGGGAGCTCCACAGGCAGAAAGTGCGAGAAAAAAAAAGCTGATGGAGAAGAATTGTTGGCTGCATTTGGTTGATCTAAGTATAAAAGGGTGTGATCTTGTTGCCAATCTGGTTACTCAAGTAAATTTTTGTGGAGGTGGCACCAGTGACCCAAGTTCGTTGGGGCAGAAGCCATGAAAATATTTGTAGAAGAGACAGAGAGAAGCCACATCCCGCCGGTGAGAAAGTGACTGGAGTTGGGCTATATATATATATATATATATATATATATATATATATATATATATATCTCCGTGTGTGTGTGTGTGTGCATATGTGTATGTATATATATATATATATGTCCATATATATGTGTGTGTGTGTATGTATGTATGTATATATATATATATATATATATATATGTGTGTGTGTGTAATATATATACATATATAATCTGTACATATATACGTATGTTTAAGAACCATCACATCACTTGACAAACACAAAAGTATTGAAACAAAATGGTTACTTTTGTAGTGATATTGTCACATATCCATGGTATAATTTATGAATAAATAATATTATTAGCTCTACTTTTGTATTGAGCACTTTCTTAAAAATAGTGTTTCTTTGGACAAGGAATATTATTCCAACAATACTTGGTATATATATATATATATATATATATATATATATACGTGTATGTATATGTACATATATATATATATCTGTGCATATGTGTATGTTTGCATATATATATATATATATATGCACACACACACCACATTATCAGCATATATAAATTTTTGTATGTGTTTTGGGGGAGAATTTTAAACTTTGCATTTTAATGACTTTTGTGCAGTATATTTGCCATTTTGAAGCCAAGTTGTTAATCCAGGTGATGACAGTTATAAAAATAAAATTTTAGTTGATTTCTTTTATCATTCCATTACACAGTCGGCCATTTTGTCCCTTGTTTCTATGAGAGATAATCAAGAATATTTGTTCAAAATTTTGACAGTAATTACCGTCTGAATTTTAATGTCTATAAAGTTAGTTTGCATATTGTCAAGGAAAATAAGAAAAATGGCAACAAAATTGCCTGAATCTCAAAATTGCCACTGAACACTTATGAAACTACATTTCCTTCCCACAATGCTTAATAAGTTGTTCACAAAATTAAGTTCTGCTTGACAGGAATTTGTTATTAGGTTGTCCCAAAAGTTCATAAATACTTGCAAAATGAGTCTATCTGATCCAGCACAATCAAGACAAGCGATGGGTTCAGAAAGGGCAAGAGACACTGTCGGTTCAAAAACAAGATCGATTCAGCAAGAAAGTCGTGTTGTGCGTTTGGTGGAACTTTGAAGGAATCGTGCGTTTTGAGTTGGTTCCGAATGGTCGTGCCATCAGTGCCGAACTTTACTGTCAGCAACTTGAGTGGGTCTATGAAAAGTTGAAGCAAAAGTACCCAGCTCTGATCAACCGAAAGTGCACTTTGATCCAGCAGGACAATGCCAAGTCACACACCACCAGACCAAAAACAAGTTTGAAAAGCTGGATGGTGTTGAGGTTCTGCCACATTCAGCCTACAGTTCTGACTGTGCTCTATCAGATTATGGCCTTTTTCACTCAATGCAACACTTTCTGAAGGGCCACCGATTCGACTCGTTTGATGGAGTCGAGGAAGCATGTCAAGAATTCTTTGATTCAAATCCAGCTGAATGGTACTTTGACCAGATCCGAAAGCTTGCAGATCGATGACAGAAAGTCTTGAAAAATGATGGCCTTTATTTTGAGCAATAATTTTGTTGTTTTTGCAAGTAAAATTTCAATTTTTTGCAAGTGTTTTCTGGTAACCTTAGATTACTTGACGAGTAAAATTTCAATTTTTTGCAAGTGTTTATGAACTTTTGGGACAACCTAATAGTACCATACTCCTCTTCATATTTTTTCTACAAGTTATTATGGCAAAAGATGCCTTCCAAAAGCTAAGCAAAGTACAGGGTTTCTATAAAGTCTGTGTAAAATTTAACATAATTGTAGCTATAAAATGATGAGAAAGCTTCACCTGCATATTTTTTCTTATTTTCAAAAAATTTATTATTTGTATCACCTATTTTATTTTATTTTTTTTCAATTTAAATATCAAGACGTTTTTTTTTTTTGGCTTTTTTCTTTAACGTTTTCTGGTGAAGCAACGTTCCACATTAGTCCGCAATATAACTGCCATATTTAAGAAACAGAAGAGCCAGATTTGTTGAACATGAATTAGATTTTCCTAAAATTAAGGTCTCATATACTTTGGAAAAAATCAAATTATTTGAAGGGTTTGTTGTTAATGAGGATTGCTATTTAGAAATCTTGCAAAATTACTTTATTCCCAAGCTTGACCAATTAGAACTGACAGAGGATATAATGTTTCAACAAGATGATGCACCTTGTCTCTTTGCTCTGCAAGTTAGGCTGTTTCTAAACAAAAAAATTCCTGAACAGGCAAATTGAAAGAGCTTGACAGTTATCTTGGTATCCACAAATCACCAGATTATACCCATTAGATTTCTTTTCATGGAGACATGTGAAAAGTAATATTTGTTCAACTAAACCTTGATCTTTAGAGGAATTGTCAGCTGGGATAAACTACAGAATCCTATAACCTTTTTTTATGCGTAATGATGGCGGCAATGTTGAAGATTAACAATTCCAATAATAAATACTTTCACGGCTTCTGCTCTGATGAACTTAGATCACTAATGCCCCCTAAATACGAATTTGCACGAGATACTAGATTAGCAACTAGATCCCACCCTTTTACAGTGAAACTGATAAAATGCAACCACAACTTCTACTCCAACAGTTTCTTTCCTCGCACTTCCCGACTGTGGAATTCCCTTCCACACGATTGCTTCCCCGACAACTACAATCTCCAGGAGTTTAAATGTAAGGTCAATAGACACCTCCTAACACACTAACCTGCTCCCATTTTATCAAACACTCTTCCCATCTGCCCAACCCTCATCCTCGGTATCCTTACTCATCTGTCACCTTCCTCCTGACATTCCCTATGTCTAACCACTCCTTCTCTTTACCTTCCCCTATGTAGCCCCATGCGCAATAGTGGCAGATGAATGCCTTGCTTGGGGTGAGATGATTAAAAAAAATAAATAAATAAATTTTAATTTTTTCTTATCCTTGTTTCTGTCATGAATAGTTACAAAGCTACACGTATTTTAATTACACACAAATTTTATGGACACCAAGTATTAAGGAACTGTAGAAGAGTCCTCTTAAACACGAAATGCAAAAAAAGTTCTTCCCAAAGAGAGTGTAGATTAGTAGTCTCAAACATGAGAATTCCAAAGAGAGTGTAGTTCAGTAGTTGCAAACATGAGAACACACGTCTTGAGGGCAGACCTGAAGCAGACTACCACCACATTTAATTTCCTTGTTTTTCATTCTTTTTACTTTTTTCAGCACAGTCCTATCGATTGTTACCTAAAATTTCTGATTATCAAAAAATATTTTGAAAAATTACAATATTTGAATAAATTGGGTGGGGCGTCAATTTCTCATACATCGTTAAAGTAAATCGATCCTCCATTTTCAATCCACTCGTGTTGAGGTTGCTTTGTTTATGTTAATTTCGTTGTTTTTCTTTTTTTTTTTTTTTCAGTGCAGTTCTATCAATTTTTACTTAAACTTTCTGATTATCAAAAAGAATTTTGAAAAATTCAAATAGTTAAACAAATTTCTGGGGTGGGGTCAGTTTCTCATACAATGTTAAAGTAAATCAATCCTCCATTTTCAAACCACTATAAGGTTGTATGAGAAACTGGTCCCCACCCCAAAACTGTTTAAATATTGAAATTTTTGCAAAATGTTTTTGTCATTTGTAAAGTTTAAGGTGTAAAAGATAATATTGCACTAAAAAAAAATCTAAAAAATTTGATAATGAACAAATTTACAGATGACGGTAATGTTGTACCGGCAACTGGTTTCAAAATGGAGGCTCGATTTACTATAACGTTGTATAAGAAAATGATCCCCCCAAGAAAATGTTTAAATATTGAAATTTTTCAAATTTTTTTTTGTCAATCGTAAAATTATGGGGGTAATTGATAGGTCTGCACTGAAAAAAGTAAAAAACAAAAATGGAAAACAACAAAATTAAACGTGGTGGTAGTCTGCTTCAAGTCTGCCATGTTGAGTTCTATCCTTGCAGGCATATTTATATTTCCTCAAACCTCATGGTTGCCATGATTTTGCATCATTTTGACAGCATAAAAACAATATGGCTTCCCCATGAGATTATTTTTTACATACAGACGTCCATGTAATTTTTTTTTCTTCAAACTACAGAAACAGGAACTTTTTATTAGAAACAAAGAAAAAAACTACTGAACTGTAATATCAGCCTCGCTATATGGCAGTGAATACTGGGCAATCTTCTCACAGATGAAGAAGTCCTGGGTATGACCTTAAACTGCATTTGGCAGCAAGGCCTCTGATTGGGAGGTTGTGATTGGCGTCAGTCAGCGATTCTACCTGAGCGCTTGGTAGAAGGAAGCAGACTTTTAGCATATCATGTATTCATACGCCTATAGCGAGAGTGCTCTAATTCATTACTGAATGAGCGATGCGTAGATGCTAGAGTAGCTACTGTTTTTTCAAAGTCTACCATTCTTCCACAGTGCTCAATCAGGGTGTGAGAGCATAGTCATCCACAGACAGATCTGTTTTGCTGTATCACAGCTCATCAGTACAGTTAGACTCCGACTGCTTTTAACCCGGTAATTTAAAAATTATTGTAAATATTTTTTCTGATTCAAATATAACGGTTGACAAATTGCTAGCATATAAAAAAAAATTCCATATTGGACAATTTTCACATTCTAATGAATGCTAGCAATTTGTCAACTGTTATATTTGAAGCAGAAAAAAAAATTACAGTAATTTTTAGAAACACAGTTTTGTGGTTATTTTTTGTTACCATAACTCACACCATGAAGATGATCTCAGAAAGAGATTGAAAGTACTTGGGTACCTTGAGAAATGAATGATAATAACATCTGTCAATGTTACAGCTAATTTCTGACATCTTTCAATTATAATATGTGAAAGATTATCCATGAGTATGAACGGATTTTATTAAAAATAAGCAGACACAATGTTTGCAATTTATTTAATCTGACATATATATATATATATATATATATATATATATATATATATAATGATTGAAATGCAATAGTAAATCTTTCCTCAACAATGAAAGATATCATTTAGACATTTCTTTTTGCACCTGAACCCCTTGATATGATTTTCTCTCCAGCACAGACAATGTTTCTCTATTCATTTTGTTTGAAAAGATTTATAAATTACAACTTTTTTTTATTGATCCACTGATTGCTGCACTTGCCATTCTTTCCTGCCATTCACTGTATCTCCCCCGTGACCCCAGGGAAAGTATCAACCATTTTGGGAACCACTGTCCTAGATTATTGCATTTATGCTGTACAAAACTGCTTAATGTTATGAGGTGAGCAGTTGCCATTGTCCTATTAATCTATGCTCAGTAAGAGCAGGAAACTAATGATGTTGATAGTAATAAGTGACCAGGAGCCAGATGCTGATTCATCCTTTACCCCGTCTCCCCCACTCGCTGACCATCCTTATATTTGCACAGTGGAAGGAAGAGGAAACACAGGTTAGTTCAAGTCGGCCGAATAGGCTGATTCTTACTGCGTATCAAGTCTGACGGTTAGACACACAGCAAGTGAAATGAACAGTTTTTTTTTCCTCTTTTCATTATTATAATGTATCTCTCACTCATCTGCGTTGAATCTGTAGCTATTTCTTCCCACCCCACTTTTCATCTCGGCCAGCGCCTTGTACTGTGAAGCAATCTATATGGCAAACCAACTGATAGACTTGGAGCTTCACTACCCTTGCTATTATTTACTGCTACCAGTGCGATTCATAGTAATATGACTTGTATTGGTCCTATGACTGGGGACTGCTCACATTACTAGTGCCGGCTGTTTAACCACAGTGACATTTTGTTAGTTTCTTCGTGTAATCTACTTGATTGCAGAAGATTAATAGTTAGTTCTTTTCATTCAGGTTTTTGTGATTTAAAAGAAATCTCCATTTTTTTTTTTTTTTTTTGCCTATAAAATACCCAATAAAATTTAAAGAAATATTTTTTATCAAAATACTCATAAATTCTATTTCTCACATTTTCATATCTCTTTCTCTCCCTCTCTCTTTTTCTCCCTCTCTCCCTGTGGCTTACAGTTACATCATGTGGAAACACCAGTTCCTGAACAATCACCAAAGTTAAGCAATGCTGAGCAGGGTCAGTACCTAGATGGCTGACCACTTGGGAATACCAGAGACTGTAAGCTTGCATGTGCAGCTGATGTAATTGATAATGGGTTGGAATCGTTAATTAGAGAGCCAAGTTCCAATTCCTGTTGGCTTCATTGTATTCCTTTACATGCAAATACTCTTGGGAAATGGTAGGAATCCATCTCTTCTACCCCAGCTAAGGGTTAATTAGTAAGACATATCACTAAACAATTATCTTCACAAAAAAATTCTTACTATCTAAAAATATTTTCTGGTTTTAAATAACCTGCAAAGGGTTGAAATGTCATAAAAAATGAATCAATCTCTCTCTCAGTATATATATATATATATACACAAATGTTTAGAGGCACAAAATTGGTATATTATTTTAAAATGATATATATATATTGTTACAAGGATGCATTTCTATGTAAAAAAATTAATAAAATCCAAAAAAGGTTAACATTTATAGTGACGGGTTCTACTGAGTCCTACTTGTTAATACGAAAAAGTTTTCATTCATGAAGTAGTTGTAAAATAGAGAAATTAGAAATAGGACATTTGGAAGATTCTAGATCATTCCTGTATATTCAAGAAAAATCTAGATGATTGGAGAAACATCGAGAAACATGCTAATTAGGTGCTAGCCTAATCTCTCTGAAAATTTACCGACCAACAAAAACCCAAAAGAGGACCTCCTGGAAATAAATAGAGTTTTTGACTATTTTCATTGACCAAACTAAAAATTATTTTCTATATACATATATTTGCGGATTTCCAGTAATAGCACTTAGATTACTTCGCTAACCCAAATGCGGTAAAAATACTTGACTCTCACTTTTTTCTTCTCCCTCATAACACTTTGCCAGTTGGCCTAGACGTCTGCGTTTTCTGTTTTGAATACCACAGTTGCATCTTTCTACACATTTTATTTTGTATTTTTTAGAAAATTAAATATTTGTTTGTGATTTCGCTCTGTGTTTTGGTAAATCATTTTCTATGCTTTTGTTACAACTTCTAACAAGTAACAATATATATATATATATACTAGCAGTATAGCCCGGCGTTGCTCAGGTGTAATGAAAGCTTTAAAACTAATCCATGGCTCTGGAGCTCAGACTCTTTGGATGTTGGCATGAAAGACTAAAAAGCAATAGTTGTTTTCAGTTAAAGCAAAACCGTAGACTGAAAGAAAAATGAATGGAGGTAAGTCAAATTTTCATTTCCTGGTATCGATATCAATTAAGTTTTTTTCGTCGTAAACTGAATTTTGAAGGCTAAATAAGTCCTCTGAGTAAATGGTATCATGGCCGAGACTAAGAACTACAATTATGCCTACTTAGAGCCAAACCCAAAGCAAAAACTAAAATAAAAGGGCTGAAAAAATACAGACGTACAGGCAGATAAACAGACACACACACACACACACACACACACACACACACAAACATCTTGCCTTTTATATATATATTATCGATTTTCTGCACTATTGTAAGAACTGCAACCTTGAAACTTCTGAATATCCTTTCTTATGTCTTTATCTATGAGTGTATCAAATTTGATTAAAATCGGACCACTCCTTCTATAACCCGATTTTTTCGATTATCGATTTTCGATATTTATAGGGGGTACCTCGACACAAAACCTAGCCAAGAACACTCGCAGACGCTTATAGTACAACTGTGTAAATTTTCAAGAAAATCGGTTCAGCCATTTCGGAGTCTACAGGTAACGGACACATAAACAGACAAAGTTTCATTTATAAATAAGTTTAGATTATACTATATTATATATATATATATATATATATATATATATATATATATATATAAAGGATGTGATGGCAAATTGTTGGCATTTTATATTTTTAATTTCATGCATGTGTGTTGCATGTTTTTGATTTTTTTCAATTACACAGTATAGTAGGATCAGTTGGGCGCCATCAGTGCACCATGACACAATTCACTCTGCCAGGAATTTGGTGTACTGCTTGGCATTCAGGCTGGAAGAATTGTCATCTAAATTACGCCAAAATGAAAATAACACTGACATCTCATTTTAATAGATATATTTACCAAATTTACACAAAAATGCCTTGAAATACCAAAAATTAAAATTTATTCAGTTAAGTTTCATTCATTAGCTTCAACCATTCATTCAGAATCTCTTGCAACTCTTCTGAGTGGTCTCCTTGTTTTAGTTGCTGAATACTGACATAATCTTTGCCTTCAGTTCATCTTTGGTGTTACAAGGAGTTTTGCTGGTCTCTTGGTCACCTGCACCACCCATATAATAAGCAAGGCAGTTGCAGTCTGGGGAGTTAGGTGGCCAGTTGAGTCTGAGGTCCTGGAGAAGAGGAATGGAGTCATATCCAACTCTTAGTTAATCCTCTTCACTGTCCTCAGATTGACACCTAACCCACCCTGAAATGTTTATATTGGGGCTTCCAGCCCAAATGCCAAACAGTACCGGATGTTGTTTTCAAATTTCTGGCAGAGTGAATTGCAGTATGGTACTCGTTTTCTCACAGACAGTGCTCAACTGACTCTACTATATTGTGTAGTCGAGAAAAACCAAAAATAAACAACGCAAATAAAATGGTGATCATTTGCCCACGGGAAAAAATAAAAAAAAATGAATAAAAATTCAGAGTTTAGGCAGAGATGTTAGTAAAATGTAGTTGAAGTAAACTTCAGAAGGAACTGGAAACCCAATTTTAAACTGGAAAAAGGGATAAATCTCTACTCCTGTCTAAAAATCAGGGAAGGAGTGTGAATTGGACAGCAGGCAAATTTAAATGTCATGTCCCTTCAGAATGTAAGCAGTCATGGAGCTACACAGCTTTCATTTCTTTAAGATCTGTGAAATGCCATAAATATTTGGGAAGAAGAGTAGAGTGGTTTCCTGTTGCCTTCTCTACAGATTCTTTTTTTTTTATTATCTGTGAATTGTCATGACTTCTTGGGAAAAGTGTCGAGTGGTTTCCTGTTGTTTTCTCCACAGATTCCTTTTCTTTATGATCTGTGAATTTCGATGACTTCTTGGGAATGAGTGTGGAGTGGTTTCCTGTTGCCTTCTTCAAAGGTTCTTTTCGGAGTTTCTCTTTTCACAGACAGGACGCCACTCAAAGCTTGAGAACCCAGTCTGCCTACATTTGAGAATCTACATTTCTGAAAAGTCTTTCATCAGGAAGAAAATTTCAATTTCTTATTAAAAGGTGTGAAAGTAAAAGAATTTACAAGACCTAATTAAGGAGGAGCTTAACTTCATAGTTGCCAGTACAGAAAGTGGAAAGGCAAGCTGAGTTCAAATTTTGATGAGGCTTGTTATGTTTACTCTGCACCTGATGCCCTTCTATACCCAGTTACTCTACTGCCTTGCTCAGGATGAATATGCTTAAAAGAAAAATAGCAAGGTAGACAAGGCTCTCTAGCTTCAGGGAGTCTATAAGAAAGTCATCTTTGAATTTCAAACCATGGAGAAAGCAACAGCAAAACACTCTGTGTCCCAAGAAATCAAGTGATATATAATAATAAAATAAAAATAATCTGTGGAGAGCCATGATCACTTATGACCTGAAGTGGCATGGTATTATAAAAAAAAGATTTCTTCTACGAATAACTAGAAAATTTAAACTTGAAGCCAACAGAAAAGCACAATTAAATAGGAGCTCTTTTACCTGGTAAACTAATCTTAGACTGACAGATCAGATCAAGATCACTGATCTTCGGCAGACAACTAGTCTTAACCCCGTTCTGACCATCATACAGAACAAGGCCCTGAAACTCTACAGTCACATTAAACATTCTCAATCAGGCCTATCAAACCTCTGCTTGGAAGGTATGGTTGAAGATAGAAGGAATAAACGCAGACCCTCAAAGAAGCCGAGATATTATCACGCCACCTCTTAGGGGTCTGCATCTATTTCTTCTTCCTTAACATCAGGTTGAAGTCTGCTTACCCCCAAAATCGCCACACAAAATTTTATTTTTAGAGACGACTTACTTCTGTTAGTGCACAATCTATTAAAGGCCGAGACACTGTAAGATGGAAAAGACACCAAGTAATCTGACTCACATGGAATGAATTGTCTTTAAATTATAACAATTGAAATACTGCACTTAATTGTAAATGCTATCTTAGCTTTTCCTGTACAAAACTCCAAAGGTGCAAACACATGGCATTCATTCAAATTGGTGCTGATGTGAATTCTGTCTTTTGCCAACAGATTCCACATAATATTGCTGACTTTGTTGCCATAATTGTCTGCTGGTACCAAGCCAAAACTCCTGATTGTTTCCAAGCCACATGACTGTTTCATTTACAACTTCACTGTTTTCAGCATGTGGTTTGAGGCATATCATGTATAGTTGTCATATATTTAGCTTTTCTTGTACGCACTATACCCCACCAGGATCATGGCTCTTCACAACACCCTATCCTTTATAGCACTAAGCCATGGTTCTACTGTTCATATCCCTTCCATCCATTTACACAAACTCTTCAGGTAGTATTTGTCTATGTTTCTGAGATTATGTAGTATTTGCACTATTTACATTGTTCAGACTATTGTCCTCATCTTTGTTGCCATTTGTATGACTTTTAATAATAGATCTTTCTATTTGTCTATATTTCTGAGATGAGTTTGTATTTACATTGTTAGGACTATTGTCCTCATCCTGGTTGCCATTTGTACGACGTTTAATAATATTTCATTCTCTTTGTCTATATTTCTGACCATACACTACTGGCCAAAATTATTAGGCAACCACAGTTTTTTTTTTTAAATGAGGTATTTCATATTATTTTTAGTATTTATTGGCAAGTGGATAATTGTAAACAAAAATAGTATGGTTCTTTTTTTTTAAACTGCACAATATGTGCTTCAAATGAACTGTTCCTGTGTGCACTTTTTGTGCTCTCTTCACCATTCTAGTCTCTTCTTCTTATTGGCTGGTCGAAGCAAAGGTTTCCTGGTTGCCTTGTAAAATTTTGAAATCATTTGGTCATTTCTGATACATACTTAAGCGATCATGTCTGACTGGGTAGAAGCTTTTCCTGCAGTACGTTGCCATTACTTTCTGCAGTAGACTAGTTGCTGACCAAGGCTATAGAACCCAATCTGCCCTGTTATTTGACTCTTAGCTAGAGAGAGAAAAGATGTATTATATTATTAAGTAGTAATTAGTGGGGGATCTGTTTATTACTTCATAACAATATAAAAGTGATCCCCCACTTTATGCTTAGTAGAAACATTAATCATGTTTCAAACTAATATATTCAGTCAGTCAGTTAAGTGTCATACGTGATACATGTTTTGGGCGATCATGTCTCAAAAGGCACAACTGACTGGGCAGAAGATTATTCCGCAGTAGGTTGCTATTACTTTCTGCGGAAGACTGATTTCTAACCAAGGCTATAGAACTGTTATGGTGCTTTATCTACAGGGTATGGACTCTTCCTTCGTCAATAAATACTAGCCTGATTGACTTCTGGGGAGGCAGCTGTGAGACCTTTGTAAGACAGTCAAGACGCAGCATAACTACACCATTCGGTTTATACTTCTATTTTGCTGATTACGAACACTTATTATTGTATATATGTTCTGTTATTCTAATACACTGTTTGAACCAACTTTCTTGTTTCCATGTTTTTCTCCTGGCCCAAACAGGTCACAACAACTTAGCAACAAATTGGCAGCAAAGATTTTGTCACATCAAGAACCCAATCTGTCCTGCTATTTAACCCATAGCTGGAGGAAGAAATGTCAGATTAATCCCTTCTCAAAGATATTTGCGCATAAGTGAATGCAAAGAATTCAAACTTGGCTCTTAACTCTCATTTATTTGTAAACTGAAAGTAAATACTAATTACTAATCAGGTATCAGTCAGTTAAGTTGTATGTGATACACGCTTGGGTGATCATGTCTCAAAAGAGACATGACTGACTAGGAAAAATGTTTTCTCACAGTAGGTTGCCATTACTTTTAGCAGTAGACTGGTTGCCAACCAAAGGCTGTAGAACCCAATCTGTCTTCCTATTTAACCCATAGCTGGAGGAAGAAGCAACATATTCATAACTTTCCTAAGGGTATTTGTGCATATGTAAATGCAACAAATTCAACTGGAATTCGAACCTCGCTCTCCGATTTCTCAATCCAAGCTGCATCACAATGCACATATATTCATCTTTTATACTTGTTTCTGCCAACTATGTTCTTGTAAGATTACTTAAATTAAGCAACATCAAGCCTGATCAGTACCTAGATGGGTGACCACTTGGGAGTACCAGGTGCTGTAAGGTTGGATATGCAAGTGGTATAATGGCTTAGGCCTTTAAATTGTTACTCAGTTCACTGACTTCCAATTCTAGTCAGGCCCATTATATTTATATAGTTAAGTTATACGAGATGGGTGAGCATGTCTCAAAATAGACATGACTGATTGGGAAGAATATTTTCTCACAGTAGGTTGCCATTATTTTTAGCAGTAGACTGATTGCCAACCAAAGGCTGTAGAACCCAATCTGTCTTCCTATTTAACCCATAGCTGGAGGAAGAAGCAACATATTCATAACTTTCCCAAGGGTATTGGTGCATAATTAAATGCAATAAATTCAACTGGAATTCTGTTCTGATGAAGCACACCTATTCCTCAGATAATGGACTCTCCCTCCTATATTAATGAGAGTTAACAGAAGAAGTTCATGGGAGTTCTTTAGATTTCTATTGGAGTTCAGTAGAACTACTAGGCAGTTGATATTAGTCGGCAGTTAGCCAAATACTAACGAGTTAGCTTTCAGTGGAAGATTACCAAGTTCCTAACATTTTGGGTACGTTATGTCGATAAGCAACCAATATAGCACGATTATAACCTTCAGTGCAAAAACTACTCCGCAAAAAATTCGAACATGGCTTCCCGGTTTCTCGTTCCAAGTCAATATCTACCTTACCACAATATGCATATTTGTTAAAAAGGTTGTTGGTTGGTTGTTTTGTTTTTATAGCATATCAACCTTGGCGGGTCATTTATTGCCAACTAAATTTTTTTATTGATTTATTGCTGGTAATACCTTTTTCTTTCAACAATTTATTGTTGCTTTTATATAAGTTTTGTGTCTAGTAATACTTTTTCTTTTTGCATATCAAGATTCATAGGGATTTGTTTTTAAGGGCAGGGTTCCCAAGTCCTACCCTTGTTATTTAACCCATAACTGGAAGGAAGGGACAGATTAATACTTTTCCCAAGGGTACCAATGCTTAAGTGAATGCAGGGTATTCAACTGGAATTCGAACTCGGCTCACCGATTTCTCTTTCCGAGCCGATATCCACTGAACCACAACGCACATCCATCACTAAACTCTTACAGCACCTGGTATTCCCAAGTGGTCATCCATCTATGTACTGACCAGGCTCAACGTTGCTTAACTTCGGTGATCGAGCAAGAACCGGTGTATTCAACGTGATATGGCCATAAGCATGCACATCCGTCACTAAACGTTTACAGCACCTGGTATTCCCAAGCGGTCACCCGTCTAAATACTGACCAAGCTCAATGTTGCTTAACTTCGGAGATCGGGCGAGAACCGGTGCATTCAATGTGATATGGCCGTAAGCACGCACATCCGTCACTAAATGCTTACAGCACCTGGTATTCCCAAGCGGTCATCCATCTATGTACTGACCAGGTTCAACATTGCTTAACTTCGGTGATTGAGCAAGAACCAGTGCATTCAATGTGATATGGCTGTAAGCCCTTGTTAAAAAGGATATCATTTGGAGATTTATTTTCTGTTTTCTGAACACAAGGTTTATTTTATATTATTTTTCATGTTTATTTTAAAAACTATAAAGCAGAAGCTAATGTTGAATCTGTTTCACACTGGCAGTTTCTGTTTGTCGTCGTCTTTGCAAAGATGGTATCAGGAAATAATGTCCAAGCGATTCCATTTGCATCTGCTTCCTTTCTAAAAGTTGATTCATATTAAGTAAAAGCTCATTTACTTTTCATAGAAAGAGATGAGAAGTAATTGAAATGTCTATATAACAGTCATAATTATTTCAATTATTTATAGCGACAGACATTTATCATGAGAGTTGGCTCTTCTTTTGTTTATTTAATTTTCTTTCAGATTTATGGAATTTGATTGATAAGAGCTATAATCCTATAAAACATGTTTGTGACCAAATACAGTGTTATGATGAAACACACCTATTCCTCAGATAATGGACTCTCCATCCTATATTAATAAGAGTTAACAGGAAGTACTTGGGAAGTTCATGGGATTTCTTTAGACTTCTATTCAAGTTCAGTAGAACTACTAGGCAGTTGATATTAATCAGCAGTTAGCCGAATACTAAGAAGTCAGTTTTCAGTGGAAGATTACCAAGTTCCTAACATTTTGGGTACGTTAAGCCAATTAGCAACCGACGTATCACAGTTATAACCGTAAGTGCGAAAAACTACTCCACAACATACAGTATGAAATTGGTTTCAGAATGAAGTAAATTTATATCAGTGTAGCCCCCCACACATCAGTGGCATTTACGCCTTGCCCGGGGTGAAATGATTAAAAAAAAAAAATTATGGGGTCGATTGAAAAAGGCTACCATCCTATAAAACAAGTTTGAGACCATATAGAATTATGAAACTGATATCAAAATAAAGTAAATTTATTTATCACTGAAAATAAACTATTGTCCGGTTCACACTCCACCCATATCTATTGAACAGGTGAAGAGGCTCATCCCTTGTTTCCTGTTTAGGATGCGGTTTCCGGTTTTCTCTTTTCTAATCTTCTCACTCTTATGTAGCCCCCTGCACATCAGTGGCGTTACCGCCTTGCTTGGGGTGATATGATTAAAAAAAAAATACAGGGTCTATTGATAAGTGTTGTGTTTTGCATTTCTTTTTAGTGTAGTGGTAGTTACAGCAAAACTCTTCATGTCCTTTGTGACAACAGGGTTTTCTCCCTTCACCCTCCAGTTATTCTGTATTAAAACTTGCCTATTAATACGCATGCAGTACTACACCTCCCTGAACTGGAGAGTTCGTACACCCTTGTCTTTTCTTTTACTACTCCTGATTATTTTTGTATTTTATTGTCCTTTCTCTTGCCTTTCTTGTTTTCTCTTAAATGGTGATCTTGTTCTTTCCCGATTTTCTTCTTCATATTCGTCTGTCTTTTTATTCTCACTTTCTTCCATTTTCTGCTCTGTAACTTTATTATTCTTTGCATTCCTGTTACGCCGCAATGTGCATCATCATGTACTCTTTTTAATATGTCCCTTCTCAGTATTTGTGGAGCTAATATTACATCTCTTTTTCATATTATGCCATTTTCTATGGTTAGATTGTGCTTTGTTTCCTTAATGGGTCACTCTGCCATCAAACAATTTTTCCATATAGCATTTTTTATTCTCTCTAGTAATCTACTTAATATTTGGTTTTGCTTTGTTTATATTTTGAGTCTATTTCAAGAAAGAACGTCCATTTTCACCCAGTGTATTATTTTATCTTCAGTATTTTCTTGTTTTTCTTGTTTCATTCTTGAACTGTAATCTTGATAAAGTGTTTACATGAGGAATAATGCTCCCATTTATGTACACTATGTCAAAATCAAATACCATGATTTTTATTGCCCATTTTAAATCCTTGACAATGTGACTTTTGGCAATTCTTTTCTTGAGTTAATTATGAATTCTATCGGCTCAGAATGAGAAGCCGGGGAGCCGAGTTCGAATTCCAGTTGAATCCATTGTATTCACTTATGCGCAAATACCCTTGAGAAAGGTATTAATGCATCTCTTCCTTCCAGTTATGGGTGAAATAGCAGGACAGATTGGGTTCTATAGCCTTGGTCGGCAACCAGTCTACCGCAGAAAGCAATGGCAACCTACTGCAGGATAATCCTCTGCCCAGTCAGTCATGTCTCTTTCGAGATATGATCACCCAAAGCGTGTATCACGTATGACATTTAACTGTCTGACTGAATATAATAGTTGAAAACATGATTAACGCTTCCACTGGTTATAAAGTGGGGGATCAATTTCTTATTGTTATGAAGTAATAAATCGATCCCCCACTTATTACTACTTAATAATATAATAAATCTCTTCTCCCTCTAGCTATGGGTTAAATAACAGGACAGATTGGGTTCTATAGCCTTGGTCGGCAACCAGTCTACCACAGAAAGCAATGGCAACCTACTGCAGGATAATCTTCTGCCCAGTCAGTCATGTCTCTTTCAAGACATGATCGCCCAAGCATGTATCACGTATGGCACTTAACTAACTAACTAATGGTTTTTGGTCCAATTTTCATAAAAGTTTTTTGGCGGACCTGAAAAAGACTACCACCATCTTTAAATTTGTTGTTTTTCTTTTTTTTTTACTTTTTTCCGTGCAATCTTATCGATTAAACCCTAAACTTTCCAATTGACAAAAAAATATGTAAAAAATTTCAACATTTAAAAATTTGTGGTGGAGGGGCTCTGTTTTTCATACAACCTTATAGTAAATCAATCCTGTGCAACTAACTTTTTTGCTTGCGCATATTCAACTACTGAATCCTTTGTGAAATTTTTGAATCAAGTCATTCTTGGAGTCCGAGGAAGACGCCATCGTAAGAACTGAAGAAAACTTGAAAACGACAAAAACAAGAGCAACAACTTGTCCCCCAAAAAAAACAAAACAAAGCGACCCGAACGTGAGTGGTTCCAAACTGGAGGAGCGATTTACTATAATGTTATATGAGAAAGTGAGCTCCTCCCACAATTGTTTAAATATTGAAATTTTTTCAAATTTTTTTGATAATCAGAAACTTTATATAATAATCAATAATACTGCGCTGAAAAAAGTAAAAAAAAAAAACAATGAAAAACAACAAATTTAAAGATGGTGGTAGTCTCCTTCAGGTGCCCCAAGTTTTTTTCCTATCAAAACGTTTAGTGTTTTTTCCATGCTCCATACAATTGCTAGCACTTCTTTTTCAATAGTTGAGTAAGTAGCTAGTTTCTGCTAAAATTAATCTTTCTTGATATGTACATGAGCATGCTTTTTCTAACAAAACAGCAGCAACCACCTTTTCCCTCTTGTCAGAGGTTAACGTTATTTCTTTTTACGGATCAAAAACTTTTATTATTGGTTTGCTTCTCAGAATATTCTTTAGCGTTTCAAAAATGATAGTTTGTTTTTGTGACTAGCTTAATTCATTGATTTCTGGGGGGTTTTTTGGGGTTTTTTTTGCATAATTTTGCAAATGGCTCTATTCTGTAAACATATCTTGGTATATATTTACTGTAAAAATTCCTCAATCCCAAAAGGATTCTAATTCTTTTTTATTTGTTGCAGCAATTATTTCTGTTATTTTCTTTGCTAGTCTATCATCAGGTGATATGTCTTCTTTTGGTATTTAATATCCTAAAAATTACAGTCAAAATTACATTTATCTTTGTTTATGGTCAAGAATGCCTTTTTTTTAATCCCCCCAAAATTTGCTCTGTTTTATATTTGAACTCTTAGTTCTCCCTCCCCCTACACATATATCACCCTGGTATATTATCATATTTTTTATTTTTCTTAATAAGTCTCTTTCGATTGCTTTTGGAAAAAATATGGCTGGAAGTGTTTATCCCAAATATTAGATGAGTCCATCTTAATAAGCCTATAGGGGTGTTTATTGTGGTTATTTCCTTAAATTTCTTGTCAATTTCTGTATGCTTACTTGAGATCAAGGGTAAATTTTTGTTTTGTTCCCCAAAGGCCTTTACCCCACTGTCAAATCTTTCCAAAACATCCTTAATTCCATGCAAATGTATATGTTGAACTCAAATCGATAATTGTTTATTGAAGAAACCTACCTTTTTTCATGTTATCGACCAGAAATAAATCGGACTATATCTCACCCCTTACCACCATTCTCATATCTGATTCACCGCTGAATGACTTGAGGCATAGGATACTTATTTCAGCCTATTTGCTTCCTTTGAGCAATTACTCTGCGATTTGTTTGGTTTCGGAACTCAATTTCCGCATAGTAATTGCAAAAAGAAAGTAAAAAGGCCGAAAAATCGGCAAACTATGCATGAAGTCATTCTGCAGTGAATAACATTTTTGAGGCGTGGTTATGGGGTGAGATAAACATCGACAAGAAGTTCGATATTTTTCTGGTCGTTAACTTGAAAAAAGGTAGGTTTCATCAATAAACAATTATACTGTCAGGAAAGCAAGTATGCGGAAGAGAATTCCACAGGCAAAAGTGTGAGAAAATGTCTACTGTAGTTGTATTACTTTCATATTATCTGTGAATTTTGATTATCATACAACCTTCTAGGGTTAACGATTTGACATGAAATCAGACTTGACTAATGGATTCTATTACTTAGTGTTATCACACGGCTAACTGATGCAAAGCCCATTTGTACAGGACCACTATTAAATACATGTTCAGACACACTTCTATCTCAACTATTAGTGACACCTGGATGTGTAGGCAACAGTTATCAGCACCCAAAATGTGATCAATAAGGCATGAATCCATCTCTGCTGCCATTTCCTCAGCTATAAGTTAAATAAGTTTCTTTACTCTTGATGGTAACCAGTCTAAGAGAAGGAAAACTGAATTCCAAACCAACAGGAAACCACTGTACTATCTCTCCAAAGTAGGTATGGCAATTTGCAGGTAATACAAAAGGAAAGAGTGGAGAGCAATGATCACCTATATTCTAAAAAAAATGGTCAGAAATCCTTTTTATCAGTCAATCCTTATATTTTAGTAACTTTGGTTTTAACATAGCTTTCTTTTTTTAAAAAAACTAGCAGTATAGCCTGGCATCGCTTGAGTGTTATGAAAGCTTTAAAAGTAATCCATGGTCCTGGAGCTCAGACTCAGCCTAAAGAATATATTCACTGTCAATTATTAATCTGTTGTCTTCCTGATTACTCTTCTATTGTTCCTGCTCTTTAATCAATGTTTCACTATTCATTTAAGAAAAACAAATTTAAAATTAAGTAAACTTTTTTTTATGTAACATTTTAAACTAGATATGAGATCAGCTAATAAATTCAGCTAAAATATCTTATCCCTGAAGAATGAAGTAATCAAGAAATAAGTATTTAAACTTTTTTTTCTGAGATTATTTGCGATATATATACTAGCAGTATATTCCAGCATTGCTTGGTTGTAATGAAAGCTTTAAAACTAACCCATGGTCCTGGAGCTCAGACACTTTGGACATTGGCACGAAAGACTAAAAAGCAATAGTTGTTTCCAGTTAAAGTGAAACTGTAGACTGAAAGAAAAATGAATGGATGTAAGTCAAATTTTGATTTCCTGGTATCAATATCAAATAGTTTTTTTTGTCGTAAACTGAATTTTGAAGTCTAAATAATTCCTCTGAGTAAATGGTATCATGGCTGAGACTAAGAACTACAATTATAACTACTTAGAGACAAACCCGAAGCAAAAACTAAAATAAAAGGGCTGAAAAAATATCGACATACAGGCAGATAAACAGACACACACACACACACACAAACATCTTGCCTTTTATCTATATATATATATATATATATATATATATATTATCGATTTTCTGCACTATTGTAAGAACTGCAACCTTGAAACTTCTGAATATCGTTTCTTATGTCTTTGAGTATATCAAATTTCTCTATCTATAACCTTCTATAACCCAATTTTTTTTGATTATCGATTTTCGATATTTATCGGGGGTACCTCGACACAAAACCTAGCTAAGAACACTCACAGACGCTTATAGAACAACTGTGTAAATTTTTAAGAGAATCGGTTCAACCGTTTTGGAGTCTATAGGTAACGGGGACACACACACAAAGTTCCATCGATAAATAAGTTTAGATTCTTGTTTTCAGTTACATGTGCTATCCATTTTAGTTGTTGCTGCTGTTGAAAATCCTTAAATGATGCAGTTCTGGTTGGGTGCTCCTGCTTATCCACCTAGTGGTCCTTGACAAAATCCAATGGAGAATCTGTAATGTGATTGATCCCAACTTGGCAGCTCAGATACAGTCCCTTTCTCACCAGCGCAATGTGGCTTCCCTGTGTCTTTTCTACAAATACATTCAGGGTGTCTGCTCCGATAAACTTAACTTACTGGTTCCCCTACATATGAATTTACTCAAGCCACAAGATTAGCAACTAGGTTCCACCCTTTTACTGTGAAACCAATAAAATGTAAACGAAAATTCTACTCCAGCAGCTTCTTTTCTCACAATTCTGCCTGTGGAATTCTCTTCTGTTTACTTGCTTCCTCGACGGCTACAATCTCCAAGAATTTAAATATAAAGTCAATAGTCACCTCTTATCTCACTAACTTGCATCCTCGCTCTCATGCTCCTTTCTCCATCCACTCCACTCTCATCCGTATTCTCATCCTTCTCTCATCCACTTCCTGACACCCCTTATAACCTGTCACACTTTCTCATAACTTTCCTCCTATGTAACCCCCTGCAAAGCAGTGGCAATAAAAAAAATCCCTTGCTTGGGGTGATATGATTATTGAAAAAAAAAAATTCTAAACTATTATGTGGTTATAAAGTGGGGGATCAATTTTACATTAAGATCAATAAATAAGCTGATTCCTCACTTTATGACCACATTCATCTTTTTCTCCACCACTTCCTTACACCCCCTATAACCTGTCACTCTTTCTCATAACTTACCACCTATGTAACCCCCTTCAAAACAGTGGCAATAAAAAAAATGCCTTGCTTGGGGCGATATGATTGTAAAAAAAAAAATTTTCTTTTAATAAGAATTGGAAGCATGCATCACTAATAATATCATTTCTGAATTCTTGTAAATATATATAAAGAAATTAATCTTTTAATATGATTGTATTGTTATGTTTAATAATTTATGTTGATATGTCTAATAATTTCTTGATATTTTTTCTTTCTTTTCATTGCAGGTAAGTTACACAATATCGTTGGATTAAACTCAAGGTGCAAAACTGCAGATGTTTGAAGGTTAGTCAGGCAGTTTATTTTGTATCTGTCAGATTAAAAACCTGGTTGGTTATTGGTTATTGATTATTGCCCCAGAGTAAAGATACATTCATATTGCTGTGGATTCAAACCCTTTTAGAAGGCAATTCATGCCAGTTTCATCTTCATTCTGCTTTGCCAGTTTGGCATGTTTTTATTGGTTGCCTTATAAAGAACATGATAAACGACTTCTCACAAGTTGAAGAAAATATATTACTAAATGTGCAAAATATAGAATGAAACATAGAAACATAATATATATATATATATACATTTATAATTAATATATATATATATATATGTATAAGCATTTACACTAATATATATATATATATAAGTATTTACACTCCAATATATATATATAAGTATTTACACCAATATATATATATGTATAAGCATTTACACCAATATATATATATATATATATAAGCATTTACACCAATATATATATATATATATATGATACACCAATATATATATAAGTATTTACACTAATATATATATATATATATATATATATATATATATATATATATATATATATATATAAGTATTTATATATATATATATATATATATATATATATATAAGCATTTATATATATATATATATATATATATAAGCATTTATTAATTAATATATATATATATATATATATATGTATACATTTACAACTAATATATATATATATATATATAAGCATTTACACCAATATATATATATGTATGTTTATTTGCACTAATATATATATATATATATATACAAGCATTTACACTAATATATATATATATATATATATATATATATGTATAAGCATTTACACCAATATATATATGTATAAGACATGCACCAATATATATATATATATTTATATATATATATATATATATATATATATATATATATATATATATATATATATATATATATATATTTACACCAATATATATATATAAGATTTACAACTAATATATATATATATATATATAACTAATATATATATATATATATATATAACATTTACACCAATATATATATATAAGTATTTACACTAATATATATATATATATATAAGCATTTACACCAATATATATATATATATATATATGTATAAGCATTTACACTAATATATATATATATATATATATGTATAAGTATTTACACCAATATATATATATGTATACATTTACACCAATATATATATATATATATATATATATTTACACTAATATATATATATATATATATGTATAAGCATTTCAATAATATATATATATATATATATGTATAAGCATTTACACCAATATATATATATATATATGTATAAGCATTTACACTAATATATATATATATATATGTATACACACACTAATATATATATATATATATATATGTATACATTTACACACATATATATATATGTATATATGTATAAGATTATAAATTTAATATATATATATATATATATGTATAAATATTTACACTAATATATATATATATATATATATATATATATATATATATATATATATATATATATATATTTATATTATATATTATATATATATATATATATATATATATAACTAATATATATATATATATAAGTATTTACACCAATATATATATATATATATATATATATATATATATATATATATATATATATATATATATATATATATATATATGTATATACTTACACTAATATATATATATATATATATATATATATATATATATATATATATATATATATAAGCATTTACACCAATATATATATATATATATATAAGTATTTACATATTCTAATATATATATATATATATAGAAGCATTTATATATATATATATATATATATAGAAGCATTTACACTAATATATATATATATGTAAGAATTTACACGAATATATATATATATATATATATGTAAGAATTGCACGAATATATATATATATATATATGTATCTATACTAATATATATAAGAATTTACACGAATATATATATATATATATATATATATAAGAATTTACACGAATATATACATATATGAGTTGAATAGAGGAATAGAAATAGTAAAGAAAGAAGTAGGAAAAAAAGTGTCTTTAATCTAACATGTTTCACTTTTACAAGCTTCATCAAAGATTTATTAAAGACCAAATGAAATCTCTGAAGAAGCTTATTAAAGTGAAACATGTTAGATCAAAGACACTTTTTGTCCTACTTGTTCTTTACTTATTCTATTAGAGAGTTGAATATATGGATTGAACTAAGAAGGAATAGTTTCTTCAGAGATTTGTTTAGATGCCTTAACAAATCTCTGAAGAAGCTTATTAAATGTGAAAACATGTTAGATTAAAGACAATTTTTTGTCTTACTTGTTCTTTACTTATTCTATTAGAGAGTTGAATATATGGATTAAACTAAGAAAGGAATAGTATTTTCAGAGATTTGTTTAGATGCCTTAACAAAACTCTGAAGAAGCTTATTAAAGTGAAACATGTTAGATTAAAGACACTTTTTGTCTTACTTGTTCTTTACTTATTCTATTAGAGAGTTGAATATATGGATTGAAATCCAAGAAAAGGAATAGAGCTTCTTCAGAGATTTGTTTAGATGCCTTAACAAACTCTGAAGAAGCTTATTAAAGTGAAAACATGTTAGATTAAAGACACTTTTTGTCTTACTTGTTCTTTACTTATTCTATTAGAGAGTTGAATATATGGATTGAAATCCAAGAAAAGGAATAGAGTTTTTCAGAGATTTGTTTAGATGCCTTAACAAATCTCTGAAGAAGCTTATTAAAATGAAACATGTTAGATTAAAGACACTTTTTGTCTTACTTGTTCTTTACTTATTCTATTAGAGAGTTGAATATATGGATTGAAATCCAAGAAAAGGAATAGGAGCTTCTTCAGAGATTTGTTTAGATGCCTTAACAAACTCTGAAGAAGCTTATTAAAGTGAAACATGTTAGATTAAAGACACTTTTTGTCTTACTTGTTCTTTACTTATTCTATTGAGAGTTGAATATATGGATTGAAATCCAAGAAAAGGAATAGAAATTTTCCAGAGATTTGTTTAGATGCCTTAACAAATCTCTGAAGAAGCTTATTAAAGTGAAACATGTTAGATTAAAGACATTCTTTGTCTTACTTGTTCTTTACTTATTCTATTAAAAGAGTTGAACATATGGATTGAAATCCAAGAAAAGGAATAGAGTTTTCCAGAGATTTGTTTAGATGCCTTAACAAATCTCAAATAGCTTATTAAAGTGGAACATGTTAGATTAAAGACACTTTGTCTTACTTGTTCTTTACTTATTCTATTAAAGAGTTGAATATATGGATTGAAATCCAAGAAAAGGAATAGAGTTTCTTCAGAGATTTGTTTAGATGCCTTAACAAATCTCTGAAGAAGCTTATTAAAGTGAAACATGTTAGATTAAAGACACTTTTTGTCTTACTTGTTCTTTACTTATTCTATTAAAGAGTTGAATATATGGATTGAAATCCAAGAAAAGGAATAGAGTTTTCCAGAGATTTAAGCTAGATGCCTTAACAAATCTCTTGAAGAAGCTTATTAAAGTGAACATGTTAGATTAAAGTACACTTTTTGTCTTACTTGTTCTTTACTTATTCTATTAGAGAGTTGAATATATGGATTGAAATCCAAGAAAAGTGGAATAGAGTTTCTTCAGAGATTTGTTTAGATGCCTTAACAAATCTCTGAAGAAGCTTATTAAAGTGAAACATGTTAGATTAAAGACACTTTTTGTCTTACTTGTTCTTTACTTATTCTATTAGAGAGTTGAATATATGGATTGAAATCCAAGAAAAGGAATAGAGTTTTGAGATTTGTTTAGATGCCTTAACAAATCTCTGAAGAAGCTTATTAAAGTGAAACATGTTAGATTAAAGACACTTTTGTCTACTTTGTTCTTTACTTATTCTATTAGAGAGTTGAATATATGGATTGAAATCTAAGAAAGGAATAGAGCTTCTTCAGAGATTTGTTTAGATGCCTTAACAAATCTCTGAAGAAGCTTATTAAAGTGAAACATGTTAGATTAAAGACACTTTTGTCTTACTTGTTCTTTACTTATTCTATTAGAGAGTTGAATATCTGGATTGAAATCCAAGAAAAGGAATAGAGTTTCTTCAGAGATTTGTTTAGATGCCTTAACAAATCTCTGAAGAAGCTTATTAAAGTGAAACATGTTAGATTAAAGACACTTTTTGTCTTACTTGTTCTTTACTTATTCTATTAGAGAGTTGAATATATGGATTGAAATCCAAGAAAAGGAATAGAGCTTCTTCAGAGATTTGTTTAGATGCCTTAACAAATCTCTGAAGAAGCTTATTAAAGTGAAACATGTTAGATTAAAGACACTTTTTGTCTTACTTGTTCTTTACTTATTCTATTAGAGAGTTGAATATATGGATTGAAATCCAAGAAAA
Organism: Ascarosepion bandense; assembly: GCA_037127315.1. Taxonomy (NCBI): domain Eukaryota; kingdom Metazoa; phylum Mollusca; class Cephalopoda; order Sepiida; family Sepiidae; genus Ascarosepion; species Ascarosepion bandense. Next base: position 1,087,323 of record JBBBDQ010002187.1, read on the forward strand.
GGAATAGAGCTTCTTCAGAGATTTGTTTAGATGCCTTAACAAATCTCTGAAGAAGCTTATTAAAGTGAAACATGTTAGATTAAAGACACTTTTTGTCCTACTTGTTCTTTACTTATTCTATTAGATAGTTGAATATATGGATTGAAATCCAAGAAAAGGAATAGAGCTTCTTCAGAGATTTGTTTAGATGCCTTAACAAATCTCTGAAGAAGCCTATTAAAGTGAAACATGTTAGATTAAAGACACTTTTTGTCCTACTTGTTCTTTACTTATTCTATATACACTACCGGTCATAATTATTAGGCCACCCAGTTTTTTTCAAAATAAATGATGTATTGCATACTATTTTTATTATTTATTGCCAAATGAAAATAGAATAGTTCTTTTGTTATTATTACTTTGCAAAATTTTACAAGGCAAGAAAGCAAAGATGAACTTGTCCAAATCATTTTAAATTTTTTTTCATTCTTTCATTGATGAAACTGCAATATAGGTAATTATTAAATATTTATAAATTCATTTATTGCACATGTTACTGTGCAATATTTACAGAAAACCATTCTATCTCAAAGTAATAATAAAAAAAAATTCTATTTTCATTTGGCAATAAATACTAAAAATAGTATGAAATATATCATTTTTTTTAAAACATTGGGGTGGCCTAATAATTATGACTAGTAGTGTGCGTGTATATATATATATATATATATATATATATATATATATATATATATAAAATTGTGTGTATTTTGGCAACATTTTTTCATTAATGCAGGTTTCATTGAATAATACAGACAAGTTTCTTCTATTAATTTTGTGTAGGATCCGTTCGTACCGTCTGATATACTTGATGGTATGAACGGATCCTACACAAAATTAATAGAAGAAACTTGTCTATATTATTCAATGAAACCTGCATTAATATATATATATATATATATATATATATATATATGATTCCTTGTAATGTGGCTCAGTAAATAGATTACATTTATATACAATAAATGGATGTAACTTTAAGATCTATGCTAACAATTTCTTCCAGAAGTATCTTTTGGTTTCATGCAGACCACAAATTTACCATATATTATTTCTTATCATTTATTTGTGTTCTCTATTAATATAGAAGATTATTTACATAGGAATCAGCACATATACCTAAGATCAGCTTAGCATCTATGCTCAGTGGTTCATAATCTTTTTTGCTCAATTCACCCTAAGTCAGAATGTCATTACCCCACCTTTCAAGGTTTGTCCATTCCAATTAATCTGCATGAAAATTATTTTCCATATTAGTACATGCCCATGCTCATGTACATGGATTATATATATATATATATATATATATATATATATATATATATATATAAACTTATTGCTATACTCGTCTAAAAAACCCTCTGGGTACATACGCAGAAGGAAAAAATGGTAATAAAAAAAAAAAGAGCTAAGCACTTGAACATCAGTCAAAGTATGTAGCCCAAAGAAAAAACCTGAGACAAGTAACAATATATATAACAAATATATATATATATATATATATATATATGCAAATATATATATATATATATATATACATATACATATATATGCACTGTTAAATGTAAGAGACAATGAATGTCTATTATATTTAATCAGAATGTCATTACCCCACCTTTCAAGATTTGTCCATTCATGTACATGGATTATATATATATATATATAATATTACTATAGTCATCCGCAGACAGATCTGTTTTGCTGTGTCACAGCTCATCAGTACGGTTAGACTCCAATTGCTTTTTTACCCAGGACTGAAACCCGACTGAATTGGCGTCAGTCAGCGATTCTACCTCTGAGCTACGAGTGTTTGGTAGAAGAAGGCAGACATTTTAGCATGTATATCATTATACACGCCCAATAGCCAGAGTGCTCTAATTCATTATTGAATGAGCGATGCATATATGCCGGAGTAGATACTGTTTTCTAAGTCTCCCATTCTTCCAGAGTGCTCAATCAGGGTGTGAGAGCGTAAATATAATATTATATATATGTAAACTTATCGCTATACTCATTTCAAAAACCCTCTGAGTATATACGTGAAAGGGAAAAATGGTAATAAAAAAAAGAAAGAGCTAAGCACTTGAACATCAGTCAAAGTATGTAGCCCAAAGAAAAACACCTGAGACGAGTAACCTAAAACAAATATATATATATATATATATATATATATATATATATATATGATTCCTTGTAATGTGGCTCAGTAAATAGATTACATTTATATACAATAAATGGATGTAACTTTAAGATCTATGCTAACAATTTCTTCCAGAAGTATCTTTTGGTTTCATGCAGACCACAAATTTACCATATATTATTTCTTATCATTTATTTGTGTTCTCTATTAATATAGAAGATTATTTACATAGGAATCAGCACATATACCTAAGATCAGCTTAGCATCTATATATATATACACTGTTAAATATAAGAGACAATGAATGTCTATTATGTTTAATCATGAGCCGTTCTAAACATCATATTTTGGCTTTAATTTCAAGTGAAAATAAAGACAAAAATTCTCCAACATTTGGATAATCTTTTATTAAGTTGGTTGTAAGCTTTCAGCTCACATGAGCCATCTTCAGAGAGGTTACAGGGACATTAACATAAAAACATCCACCATCAGCAACAATTTTATCTTGTGTTGACATAAAACTTTGCTAGATGGTGGATGTTTTTATATTAACGTCCTTGTAACCTCTCTGAAGATGGCTCATGTGAGCAGAAAGCTTAGAACTAACTTGATGATGATTAGTCATCTATTATCATCATCATTTATCCATCACACCCAGATGATGCATAGGGCAGAAACTTTTTGTTGCTGTTTCTGTAACAAACTGTTTTTTTACGGGGCAGGGTTGTTAGCCCTGCACCCAACCCCCAAACTTGGAGGACCGGCGGACCATTCTTGGTCCTTATGTTTACAGCATCTGGTATTCCCAAATGGTCACCCATTTAAGTACTGACCAGGCTCAATGTTGCTTAACTTCAGTGATCGGACAGGAACTGGTGTATTCAACATGATATAGCCGTAGACTAAAGATGACTAATAACGTCGAACATTCAGAGATTTTTACACCCTTTATGTCCAGAAAAAACCCTTATATGGACACAAGAAAAAATTAAGAAAGCTTAATCGCAGTACCTTATTTCTCATCTATCTTTAATGAAACATATATAAAAGAAGGGTTGCTGTACAAATCCACAATTATATATATGTTCCGCTTCATTTTTAAAATGAAAATGTATTTCTTTTTGTCATTCACACCCATATTAATATTATCAACATATAAACACAATTTGTCTATAGCTTAAATATGCTTGACACGTAATATTTTCACATCCATACACTAACATTTAAAATAAACATCTATTGCTTTTATTATACACAGCACACACATATAAATGAACATAAATTTGTATATATTTAAAAATGATCATCTGTTCCTTTATTACTCATGACGTGTATTTGACCAGTGAAATCAAACCTCAATCAACATTCTGTCTCTTTGGATTTCTTTAAATTTTACAAAATTATGAAATCATTAGTCTTTAAAAAATCTCTGAAGAAGTGTCTTAAAATGAGACATTAGACTAAAGACACTTTTCCCTACCTGTTCTTTATTTATTCTATATATATATATATAGTCATCCACAGACAGATTTGTTTCACTGTATCACAGCTCATCAATACAGTTTGACAGCCAATTGACTTTTACCCAGGATTGAAACCCGACCAAATTGGTGTCAGTCAGTGGTTCTACCTCTGTGCTACAGGTGCTCGGTAGAAGAAGGCAGACTTTTTAGCATGTATATTATCATTATACACATCTAATAGCTGAGAGTGTTCTAATTCATTGCTTAATGAACAATGCATAGATGCCAGAGTAGCTAGTGTTTTTCAAAATCTACAATTCTTCCAGAGTGCTCAATATATATATATATATATATATATAATAATAATAATTTATTTATTAATAAATTAATAACATTGATATGTTATAATATCACTACAAAAGTAGCTATTTTGTTTCGACACTTTTTGTGTCTTTTCAAGTGATGTTGTTATTTCGAAATGAATGGCTTTAAAAGGTTAAGAACAAGCAAGACCTCTTTTATCAGGGAGGCATTATTGTACATACAATAATGCCTCCCTGATAAAAGAGGTCTTGCTTGTTCTTAACCTTTAAAGCCATTCATTTCGAAATAACAACATCACTTGAAAAGACACAAAAAGTGTCGAAACAAAATAGCTACTTTTGTAGTGATATTATAACATATCAATGTTATAATTTATTAATAAATATTATGATTATTATTAGCTCTACTTTGTATTGAGCACTTTTTTAAAAATAGTGTTTCTTTGGATGGGGAATATTATTCCACCCATACTTATATATATATATATATATATATATATATATATATATAAAAGGTATGCTAGGTATTTAAAAATGTTTCTTCAGGTGGTTTGGGCAAAATTATTATATGAGATAGTTAAACAAAAAAAAAAAATTATTCTGGAATGTGTCAGATCAACTTGCTATTTTCCGACAGCATATAGAATGATTTTTTTCCTTTATAAAACTGCTAAAAATATTATAGATCAATATCCTATTGTAGCTTCATCTGTGATATTTTTTGTCAAACCATTCAACACAAAGATTAAAAAAAGCTTCCGATAAAGTCTTGAGTTTTTTAAACATCCTTTGCTAATTTTTTTTGCTTTTCGAAAACTTATTGGATTTTTAATGCTTTTGTCTGCAAAGTATTGCCAAGGGAAGGGCATTTTTACTGTTTTGTTGAAGTGTCGCAGTAAGAATTGGCTATTTTGTGTGTGTGTGTGTTTGGAAAAGACAACAAAGGAAAATCTAATTCTGTTCTTAACCCATTGAATTTTGTTCATAGATAGACATACAGGGTGGGGAATATGTTTTGCAATGGGCTTTATTTTCAAATTTTAACCAGGATACGACTGTTCTCTTGATTTAATTTTGGGGTAGTATTAATGTTTATCTTACATTCTACAGGTTTCTGATAAAATTTTGATAGTTTGAAATCATTATATTTTGAACAACATGCATAAACAACATAAAACAATAATCAATCTTCATCGATCTGGAATGAACAACACTGCAATTGCTAAACAACTGAAAACCATCACCAAATTTAAATCCTATGGACTAATCAATATGGTCCATCCTCCAGTCAAATGCTTGTGAAAAATCATACATAAACCTGGATGGTCTGAAACGAGAACTCCTTCGGGTATGGGCAGAAATCGACCATGAAACAGTTCATGCCTCGGCCAATTCTTTGTTTGAGTGTCTTCAGTTAAGGTTAAAAGGGGTCTGATTGAGTCGGAACCTGGCAAATTGAAGAGCAATGCCTACAGAATTAAATGAAGAGCTTTTTTTTAATTACCATTTTCCCGGAAGGGGATAAACTGAAATGTTTTGGGTTGAATAACATATTCCACATCCTGTATTCTTAATGGAATGAAGAAAACACTGTTAAATCTATCCATTTATCTCTATTCATTATCTATCTATCCCTCTCTATCTATGGCATCTATCTCAGTCTGTTCATATCTCTCTATCTATGGCATCTATCTATCTATCTCAGTCTGTTCATATCTCTCTATCTATGGCATCTATCTATCTATCTCAGTCTGTTCATATCTCTCTATCTATGGCATCTATCTATCTATCTCAGTCTATTTATATTTATTTAAACCTTTTCATATCTATCTATCTATCCAAATATTTATTTATCTCAATCTGTTTATATCTAACTCTCTATTTATCTATCTGCTGTGTCCTTTCAGAACATCAGCTAGTATTGCTCTCCTTGGTTTTACAATACTTTGTAGCTTGAAGCAGTGTTTGTCTCCTTACTCTTCTTTCCAGTCCAGATTTTGTCAAAGGTTACTCAGTGTTCTCCTCTCCTCATCTTGCCTTTAATATGTCCTGTGAATGTTGAATTTTGTAAATCCTTTTTCTTCGTTGTTGTTCTTCTATAAGCCACATCCTTTCAGGACATGGACAACCATGGCTCTTCAAAACTTTCTATACCTTTTGGCATTTAGCAGTATTTTTCTTTTTGCTAAAGCGCCTGCCTCATCATTTACTCACACGTGCTCATCAGATTGATAGTTTGCTGCCTTCCCCAATTTCACTTACACTCAGTATGCCCTATGGAAATCCTTTCTTGGTCCTGGGTATGACGATAAACTGCATCTGGCAGCAAGGCCTCTGATTGGAAGGTTGTGAGGAGCATGGAACCACCTCTTAATTGCTGTTGTTCTCAGGCCCACCCTGACCAGGACTATGAGCAATTAGTGAACCCCCAAACTGGGGTCAAAACTGAATGTATAAAAATACACTTTTACAGAAATATATACATAAAAATAGACTTTTATAGAAAAATATACATTTTTGAAGGAAAAATTTTACCAGTAAATCATTTTTGAAGAAAAAATTATTCTCAGCAAAACATTAAGACATTTTCAGTTTTCTAAAATAAAAAAGAATAGAAACAAAAATATTTTCATTAAAATCTGACTAAATCAACCTTCTCAATATAACCAAACATAAAAATAAATACCTTAAGACCTCATCTTTTTGGCATTAAATAACCCACAGAGGTTGATATGCCATTAAACAAAACTGAAACCTTTCTTGCTCATTATGCATAAAAGAAATTTCAATTATCTCTTTCAGATTCTGATGTTGCTACTTTAAGACTTTTTTTATTGCTTACTCACTCAGTTCACAGAATTCTCAGTATCCTCCTGTAGGACCACACTTTTGTTACGTCCAGTTTTCACTTCATCCCTGAAGAGACTACCCAGCATTCACTGCCAACTAAGCAAATGAGTGTCATTCCCATTGCCATTTTTCTTAAAAATTCCCCTATTGCTCACACGTTCTAATCATAGCATTCTTCTGTCGCTGTAAAACATTTCTGTTGCCTCAAATTTTCTACTTATCTTTGAAGAAAATGTCCCACATTTACACTCATATAGAAAGATTATTTTCTTTCTAACAAACTTTTCCTATTTCTTATTACTTAGTTTAACTTTTAAAAGGCATATTTTTGCTATTCCAGTGCACCTTCAAAAGACGGCTAGATCCCTGTATTTACTAGTGTTGTCCTGGGTATGATAATGAACTTCATCTGGCAGCAAGGCCTCTGATCAGAAGATTGAAGGTTCTGATGAGTGTGGAACCAAACGCCACATTGGTTCTTGAAAATGACTGTAATGGTCAAAAATACATAAACAAAAAGTGAACATTGGACAGTCTATCCAAAATTTTGAGCACAATACTCAATTTATCTGCCCTGTTGGTTGGGGATTCAGAATACACTGACTACACTTCTGAGGAGGGGTAGTCCCTTCCTTAATGAGGGTATGATGATCAACTACATCCAGGTCCTGGGTTTGATGATAAACTGCATCTGGCAGCAATGAATCTAATTGGGAAGTTTTGAGGAGCAACTGTTGTTGTTCCCAGGTCCACTCTGACTTGAGGTAGTAGCACATGTTAGGGTCCCAGCTATGTGCAAATAGTAAACACCCAAATAATTTTACAGTAAAATAACAATAATATAAAAATACATTTTTATAGCAAAATTTCTAATGATACTTTTTATGACTTATAAACTATATATCGAAAAAAAAAACATTTTTATCCTCACAGTATATTATTACATACAAAATATCTGTAGTTGAAAGCATAAAATTACATACAACTAAAAAAGATCAACCAACCAACCAACCCTTACTAGTAATCATACAGGCATTCTTCTTAGAATTAATTCTGTAGTTATATGATTCATGCCAGGAAATACCAGAGGTTTGAATCAAATTCAATATCAATCAGAAGCTTTTATTCTAGCAAGAGTGGGTCTGTGGTGGCCCCCAATATCCATCTTAAGAGATAACACTGTAAGCTTTGGAATCTTTGTCACATCAGAATATCGAGAGAGCTAGATACATCAGAGGGTTGACTTAAAGGTGAACCCATAGCCACCAAGTGCAGAATTGGGTCTTAAGGGGTGCCATTGGCTGTGCAAGAAAGACCAAGTTTATTAAGGAGACAGGAAGTTGTGGAAAGCCATGATCGCTTAACACCTGAGAGGACACGGCACATAATGAAGTACTTTTTACTGTAGTAGTATGGAAAACAATTTGAAAAAAAATGATTATATTTTTTCACGGTGCCTATTGTACAACTCCAACAATTTTCCTAATTTTGTCTTTGGCTTTATTTTTATGAACCAAATAATCATTGTTCTACATTTTAAAAAAAACACATTTTGAGGGAGAAAGTTTCAAAATAAGTATGGAATTAGTAATAAAACAAATAGGGGAACCAGTAATGCAGTGTGCTAGAGAAAAACAACAACAACAACAACAAATTGTAATATGAGCTCTGGTTTTATAAAAAGTGATTACTGAAACATTAGGTTTATAAGTCCCAAACATTAAAACACTGATGACACATGGTCCAGTAAATAAAAGCATTGGTTGAAGTAATCCATTGACTTAATCCAAAGGGTTGTGAGTTCAATACCTGACCACAAAAACTTGAGAGTTGAGTTACGAAAAAAAATAACTGAGATATCCAGAAAAGGTATAGCATGTAGAACAAGAACAATCTACCCCACTGGACTGAATAGAGGGTTTTGTTTGAAATTCTGCTGTATATTACCTGAAAAACATCAGCATGTACAACAGCCAAAACATTGTGAATATGACAATAAAGATGAGGACAACAGTTCAAACAATGTAAATAGTTAGATTACCTCATCTCACAAATATAGACAGATCCTGAAGAAGTCTGAAGCATATGATGGCGAAAGCATGAATAAGACAATAAAAATGAGGACAACTGTCCGAACAATGTAAATAAGAAACCATCTGCACTTTTGTTTATCAAATATTTATTGCATAAAGACAAGATTTTCTTCTGTGAGATTTTTATTGAGTCGTTTATGATAGTAAGGGTTTATTTTTCTCTGCACTCATCTTGTATTAATTCTTTGTCCTGTTTATCAATACCATTAGCACCGGCTTGTCTAAAAGACAAATTCCCAAAATAGCTTTATTGATTAACTATTTACTCCTGATGAGTCTTCTATTTACAATATGGCTTCTCTGCCTTAGCCAATTTCAATTGATGGAATTGTCTTGTTACTACATTTTCTGCTTCTTCAGTGACTTTGGTAGTCATTCTCAGGTTAACCATTTAGGTTTTGTAGAATTCCCAGTGTTACGAGGATGCATCAAATCTAAACTTATTAATAAATGGAACTTTGTCTGTGCGTGTCCATTACCTATAGACTCCAAAACAGCTGAACAGATTTTCTTGAAAATTAATACAGTTTTATTATAAGCGTCTGCAAGTATTCTTAGCTAGGTTTTGTGTCAAGGAACCCCCGATAAATATCGAAAATCGAAAAAATTGGGTTATAGAAGGAGTGGTCCAATTTTAATCAAATTTGATACACTCATAGACAAAGACATAATCAAATTTGATACACTCATAGACAAAGACATAAGGAACGATATTCAGAAGTTTCAAGGTTTGAGTTCTCACAATAGTGGAAAAAATCGAAAAAAATTACAAAAAATCGATAATATATATATATATATATATATAAAAGGCAAGATGTTTGTGTGTGTGTGTCTGTTTATCTGTCTGTATATCTGTATTTTATTCAGCCCTTTTATTTTTGCTTTTGCTTCGGGTTTGGCTCTAAGTAGGTATAATTGTAGTTCTTAGTCTCAGCCATGATACCATTTACTCAGAGGACTTATTTAGCCTTCAAAATTCAGTTTACGACAAAAAAAACTTATTTGATATCGATAGCAGGAAATCAGAATTTGGCTTACATCCATTCATTTTTCTTTCAGTCTACGGTTTCGCTTTAACAGGAAACAACTATTGCTTTTTAGTCTTTTGTGCCAAAGTCCAGAGTCTGAGCTCCAGGACCATGCTTTCATTACACCCGAGCAACGCTGGGCTATACTGTTAGTATATATATATATATATATATAAATAAAAGGCAAGATGTTTGTGTGTGTGTCTGTTTATCTGTCTGTATGTCCTTTATACAAATCCACAATTTTTATACGATTCTCACCAAACTTCACACAAATATTCTTTAGGCTGAGTCTGAGCTCCAGGTCCATGGATTAGTATTAAAGCTTTCAGTACACCCAAGCAACACCAGGCTATACTGCTAATATATATATTTATATAAGAAAAAGAGGAAACATGTCAGCAAATAGTTTTTCCTTACAGATACACTATCTGATAATTATTTTTATATATATATATATATATATATGTGTATATATATATATATATATACATACACACATGAGAGAGAGAGAAAGATATTATGAGGCATTTGTGTATTTGCAGTTAGATATTCCATTACTTAAAATGGTAAATAACAAAACTTTTTCCTGTATAATTCAAGTGTATGATTGATTAATGTTTTATTCCTAAACTGTAAAAGACGCAATGAAATCATGTGTTCACCTTCAAAATAGGGCTTCAAAGAAAATATCCCTTCTTCAGGATTAATTTACTTGATTGATATGCAGCTGTGCTTGTTGTTGAATAATAATGATGATGATGGTGATGATCTCTCAAAAAAAAAATAATCGCCAGAAATTCCTCCTCTGAACGAACTGATCAGTTACTGAAAGCAAATATGCCTATAGAAACATCTGATTATTGATTAATCAGGTATCGATTTCTATCTGATTATTTTCTGCTTTTTGCCATTGCAACAGTGTTAATTAATTACCCCACCCCCACAACCAACTGAAATGTCACTTGACCTGTCATTTGTTACAAGAACCAGGTCACCCTGTCATAATCGAAGTTCTTTTTCATTATTGTCTACATTACTGCTAATTACAACCATGTTAATCACCTGATGTTGACTTATTTACCTGCCTTTTAAGATGAACGCTGAGAATTATCAGGTAGGAAATGGACTACGGATGAATATTAAACACTGACTTCATAACTCATGCAGCAAATTTCCATTTGTTGTTCACTTGCTGATTGAGGTTTAACAGTAGAAACAAAGTCAGGGATCAGTTTATGTATTGATTATAATATAGAATCGATCACCCCACTTTATATTATCTATATATGTTGTTTCTCTCCCTCTGACCCTAATCCAAGAGAGACATTCTACATTATTAACAATATCTATAAAAGTGACAAGGGTGGACCTTGTATAAGTATTTGCTATGTAAATTCATCATAAGTTTTTTTATTCTTATTATTCCTTCAACTACCCGAGTGAAACTGGGCTAAACTGCTAGTCTATATCTATAAAAGTGACAAGGGTGGACATTGTGTAAGTATTTGTTTGATAGATTTGACTTAGCATCTGCATTTTGCGGTCTATCTTGACAGGAGTTACACTCAGATGTAGATCAAAATTTTAGAACGCTAACATCACCTTGAAATTTTTCATAAAGCCAAAATTAGGGGTAAAAAAATATATATTATCACCCCACAAAGTCAGGGATCAGTTTATGTATTGATTCTTGCCGTTGTAACAGTGTTAATTAATTGCCCCCACAACCAACTGAAATGTCACTTGACCTGTCATTTCTTACAAGAACCTGGTCACCCTGTCATAATCGAAGTTCTTTTTCATTATTGGCTACATTACTGCTAATTACAACCATGTTAATCACCTGATGTCGACTTATTTACCTGCCTTTTAAGATGAACGCTGAGAATTGTCAGGTAAGAAATGGACTATAGATGAATATTAAATGCCGACTTTATAGCTCATGCAGCAAGCTTCCATTTGTCGTTCATTTGCTGATTGAGGTTTGGAAACATAGACATCATTAGAGATTTCAGTTGTCGACACGATAAATTTGGTAGCCTTAATTGAGACCTGGAATATCCGAGAAAATTTCATGGTTTTCTCATTTTCTGATTAATCTTAATTTGATCATTAACTTAGGAATGGACTTATGGTGAGTTCCATGACGATAAAATACTCATGGAAATTACTCGATTGTCTCATTAAATATTTGAGCTTAACAACTTTCGCTTCTCTGTGCAGGGCCCGGAAGTTTTTTTCTGTCTGAATCTATCCTGCACATATATAAATCTACCATTCACCTGTGTATTGAATACTGCTGTCACATCTGGTCGGGTGCCCCTGCTATTCTCCTCGAGGTTCTTGACAAAATACAACGGAGAGTCTGTAATGTGATCAATACCGACTTGGCAGACTGCCTGCAGTCACTCTCTCACCAGCGTGACGTGACTTCCCTGTGCCTCTTCTATAAATACTTTCACTGCTTCTGCTCCGATGAACTTAGATCACTGGTGCCCCCTAGATACGAATTTGCATGAGATACTAGATTAGCAACTAGGTCCCACCCTTTTACAGTGAAACCGAAAAATGTAACCGCAATTTCTACTCCAACAGCTTCTTTTCTTGCACTTCCCACCTGTGAAATTCCCTTCCACATACTTACTTCCCCGACAGCTACAATCTCCAGGAGTTTAAATGTAAGGTTAATAGACACCTCCTAACACACTAACTCGCATCCATTCTCTCAAACACTCTTCCCATCTACCCAAACCTCATCCTCGGTATCCCTACCTGTCTATCACGCTCCTTCTGACATTTCCTATATCTAACCACGCTTTCTCATCATTTTCCCCTATGTAACCCCCTGCGCAATAGTGGCAGTGGAATGACTTGCTTGGGGTGAAATGATTAAAAAAAAAAGAAAAAAAAAATTTCTTTTTTTTTTTTTTTCTTTTAATCATTTCACCTCAAGCAAGATGGTATCACCCCCCGATGTGCAGGGGGTTACAAAAAAGAGTAAAAGTTTAAGCAGGAGGAGAACAAAAAGAAAGACAAACTGGTTACAGTGGGTGTCCGAGAAAGGGTAAGAGAAGGATGTGAATGCTGGTGTGATGAGAGTTGCAAAGGTAGAGTGAGAAAGGAAAAGAACAAGATGCGCGGATTGATGAGAGAAGTACTGGAGTCGAGTGGATAAGAGATGGGAACTGACATTGCATTTAAGTTACTGGAAATTGTAGCCATGAGGGAAGCAAGTATACGGAAGGGAGTCAATCATAAATATTGTCATGTTTGAGGTAAAAAAATAAAATTAGCACATTCTATCGCCCTTCTTGCTTGTAACCATCCATTATAATAAAAAGCACTAAAGCTAAATTAATAAAAAAAACAAACTTCATAAGCTTGGAGTTGTTGCTATGCTACAGTCATCATCATTGATTAATGTCAATTTCCATGCCAGCATGGGTTGAACAGAGTTTTCTTGATGGCTCATTCCCAGGCCACCCAATTTTGGGTAAGGATCGGCTGTCATCTCAACTTCCTTACATTAAGCTTTACATGGTCTACTTTTTTTTTTTTAAATCATATCATCATATCACCCCGAGCAAGGTGGTAACACCACTGATGTGCAGGGGGCTACATAGGAGTAAGAAGATTGGAAAAGAGAAAACCGGAAACCGCATCCTAAACAGGAAACAAGGGATGAGCCTCTTCACCTGTTCAAGAGACGTGGGTGGAGTGTGAACTGGGCGATAGTTTAGTCTATCTACTCCATACGTAATTGAACCATCATGAAATATTGAAGCCGGTTTTCCAAGTGTCTGCCCTTACTAACACCAATCAGTATAGGAGACTCAGGGCTTTAATTAAGACACTAACCTTGATAGGTCATCTTCCTAGAAATAGAGAGTTCAGCCTACTTGATTCTACACAGGTTTTTTTTTTTATTTCAGAAATTTTCTTCTTTTATACAAGTTACTATCTAAAGCCTAAATCTCTTACCCAGCCGAAGCATTTGGCATTATACTTAGAACAGGTTGTTTTTAATTTTTTTGTTTCTTTTAGGCAGGACACTATTTGGGATGTGTGTTGGGGTGTCATGGATATCGAATCAGAATGACAAATTGGAGTGCTGAGTTCAAATTTCAGTTGAATTCCTTGCATTCACTTACACACAAATACCCCTGATATTTTGATTACCTACTGTTGTACCATTTGGGTCTGACGAGCCGCGACAATAACATCAAAGCGGTGAAATATGTATCACCCATAGTAATAGTCGAAAATCTTTTCTAAATTATATATATATGTGTTTTAGTCATCCACAGACAGATCTGTTTCACTGTATCACAGCTCATCAGTATGGTTAGACAGCTGATTGCTTTTAGCCAAGATTGAAACCTGGCCAAATTAACATCAGTAAGCAATTTTACCTCTAAGCTTTGGGTACTCAGTAGAAGAAGTCAGACTTTTAGTGTGTGATATACCATGTAAATATATGCCAGCAGCTAAGAGTGTTCTGTCTCCTTACTGAATGAATGAATGATGCGTAGATGCTAGAGTAGCTACTGTTTTTTTCAAAGTCTATGAACAACATACAAGAAAGTTAATAGTATGGCCATTTCTTTTGATTTTTTAACATTTTTTTTTTTTTGTCATTTATTTTGATTTGGGGAAATTATTAATTCTTTCAAGAATGGAGATATTTGAAAAAGCCAGGACTGTGAATTTATATTGAATATAAATCTGCACCCCAGAATTTATATATATATATATATATATATATATATATATATATATATATATATACACTAAATTTAAGTTACATGATGCCGCAGAATTAAATGATCCTAACACCAAGAAATTTCAATGGAACCTCATTCAATGTCAAATGCACACAGCCAAACAGGAATTGTCTTTATTTTCAACTGAAATTAAAGCCAAAATACGACGTTTAGAACGGCTCATGATTAAACATAATAGGCATTCATTGTCTCTTATATTTAACAGTATATGTTTAGAAAATTATTTGCTGCCTCGATACACTAAATATATATATAGTCATCCGCAGACAGACTTGCCCCAACACACCACAGCCCACCAGTACGGCCAGACTCCGACTGCCCCCAACCCAGGACTGAAAGCCAACCAAACCGGCATCAGTCAGCGACTCCACCCCCAGGCCATGGGCGCTCGGTAGAAGAAGGCAGACTTTTTTGCGTGTATATTATCATTATACCCGCCCAATAGCCAAAGTGCTCTAATTCATTACTGAATGAGCAATGGTATATATATATATATATATATATATATATACACACACACACTATTTACTTATTACTTTCTCCTGTGTTTCTAACACCACATCACAGCCACTGTCAACCCGACACTAAAAAATACTTGTTTTGTTGTTTGTTATTTTCTACAAGTACTTTTGTATTTATAGTGCTTGGACTGTTGTCCTCATTAAGAATCTGTTTTATTTCCAGCTTGTGCTATATAGCATCTGGGATAGCAATGAAGATTGAAACCTGTAAGCAATTCAATGAATTCTTCTTTCTTCTACAACAATAATTCTACATCAGGTTCTTAAATCAATTCAACTAGAATATGCTCAAACCAAATTTTGTCTTTTCAGAAAAAACGAAAAAAATATAAATTCCAAACACAATGACTTGCTTTTTCACAACTGATAAAAATTTACAGCCTTTTTCACTGTTAAAATGGCAGCCTGCAATACTTTAATCTAATCTAATCTAAATCTAAACTTATTTATAAATAGAACTTTGTGTGTGTGTCTGTGTGTCCGTTACCTATAGACTCCGAAACAGCTGAACCGATTTTCTTGAAAATTTACACAGTTGTACTATAAGCATCTGCAAGTGTTCTTAGCTAGGTTCTGTGTCAAGGTACCCCTAATAAATATCGAAAATCGATAATTGAAAAAATCTAATTATAGAAGGAGTGGTCCGATTTTAATCAAATTTGATACACTCATAGACAAAGACATAAGAAACAATATTCAGAAGTTTAAAGGTTGCAGTTCTTACAATAGTGCAGAAAATCGATAATGTGTGTGTATATATATATATATATATATATATATATAAAAGGCAAGATATTTGTGTGTGTGTCTGTTTATCTGCCTGTATGTCTGTATTTTTTCAGCCCTTTTATTTTAGTTTTTGCTTCGGGTTTGGCTCTAAGTAGGTATAATTGTAGTTCTTAGTCTCAGCCATGATACCATTTACTCAGAGGACTTATTTAGCCTTCAAAATTCAGTTTATGACGAAAAAAACTTATTTGATACCGACAGCAGGAAATCAAAATTTGACTTACATCCATTCATTTTTCTTTCAGTCTATGGTTTCGCTTTAACTGGAAACAACTATTGCTTTTTAGTCTTTTATGCCAACGTTGAAAGAGTCTGAGCTCCAGGACCATGGATTAGTTTTAAAGCTTTCATTACACCCAAGCAACAAATTTCTATAAAATTTAGTGACAAACTGAACATGGACCAAGAATTCTGACATTTTTTCTCATGTCCACCCAATATATAAGGCTCAAGGGTCACTCAATGTAGAGGATTATTGTGTGTATTTGCATTAGCATAAAAAATGGCAAGATAACAGGAAGGATAAACAACTAATTTTAGACCAGAAGATGTCAAGATTTAATTAGCGAATAAAATTTCAGAGTTCAGGCAAAGATGTTAAAAGTATAGAGTTGAAGTAGACATTCAAAGAGACCTAAACAGGAAACCTGGGCATAACCTCTACTGGTGGGCAAATGATCGAGAAGTGTGAACTGAACGATAGGCAAGCATCAGACGTATAGAGTTGAAGTAGACTTTAGATGGGACTGGAAAAGAAATCCTAAACAAGATACAAGGGATGAACCTCTACTCCTGTTTCAAAAACTAGGGAGGAGTGTGCTATCTACTCCTATTAAATGTGTTTTTTTGTTTTTTTTTCGAAAATGAAAAAAGATTTTGTTTTTAAACTTAAACTCTTGCCATTTGATTTAATGCTATAATTTTTCATGCCGTTTAATTACCCCAAAATATCAGGCAATTTCCTCACAGATGAAGAAAAAAAAATTTAAGGCAATAGAAATTTGGCTCTGCAAAAGGATGCTAAGAATACCATGAAAAACACATGAGAGTAAGAAGGAAGTCTTAAGAAAAATGGAAACAAATACGACTCGTGTATTCAGAATCGGAAAGAAATGGCTGAAATTTCTTGGACATAATTTGACAGGAGGGCACTTCAAGGTGGTGTAATGGTTAGCAAGCTTGTCACACTAAAATCATTACAGTTGAGTAGTGAGTTTGATCCTCACTAGGTGTCCCATACTTTTGGCTTTGTGCCATATCTAAGCTATGCTTAGAAAATCACCACAAAATATTGAACACAAATGAAGCACGGGGTGGCACTTACCTGACCAGTTTGTGTAAATGGGGTTGTAACAACAAATTTTACTAAGAATTACAAAAGATAGGAAGTTATGGAGAGCCATGATCGTCCAGCTTCTGAACAAGAATTATTATCCCAAACATGATTTGCTTCAAAATTTGTTGCAGTCAAGGATGGCATATTGATTGAATGTTGTGACTAATAAAAAGAAATGTCATAAAGGAGAGTCAACCAGTTTGAAGAAATTTGCCAAGACCTTGACCTTCACACCCAACAGCAACACTTTCATTTTTTTTTTTTTAGTTTATGTGACTTTTAATGTCTTTTGTATTTACTATGTTCTTTAGATGTTTTGTGGTAAAATGACAAAGTATGCAACCAGAAGAAAATCGTTTTGAATTTTGGTGCTCAAAGACTTGAATACATTCAGAATATGCAGGTTCTGTGTTCAGCCCCCTGTGAATATTGTTTTTAATTAAGGTACAGTCAATCTGTTTTGAGTCAACAAGATTTTATGTGGGAAAAAGATGGCTTTTATTTTAAGATATATGAGAAACAAACAAAAATCTTCACAGACATTCAAATAAAGAAGAACGTAGAAAGAAAATATGTTCACGGATGTTATGAGGAAATAAAACTTGGTTATAACAAGAAATAGAAGTATTTTAATGTATACATAAATCCTTATCTGAACTAAAAAAATAAGCTTGGTTGATGAATGCTGAATATTTCCTTACAAGGAAATAGTTAATATTACCATTATCATTAGATGTGAACTGAATCTACACTTTGATCCCAGACCAATGTTCAGGGAATGAAGAAAAATACAAGCCAGTCAGTTCAGTGCCATATGCTTAAGTGATACATGCTTTGGTGATCATGTCTCGAAAAAGACATGACTGATTAGGTAGAAGATTATCTTGCAGAAGGTTGCTTGCCAGCCAAGGCTATAGAACCCAATCTGTCCTGCTATTTAACCCATAAGTGGAAACAATAGATGGATTAATACCTTTCCCAAGGGTATTTGCATGTAAGTGAATTCAATGAATTCAACTGGAATTTGAACTCGGCTCCCCAATTTCTCGTTCTGAGCCAACCCATAACACAAGTAGGTTTCCTCAAAAGAAATTTGTTAATATTACCATTAGATATGATGAGGACAGATACTACGCTTTAATCCCACCTTGACAGCCAGGGAATGAAGAAAGGTCCAACTGGAGTAGAACTGTTCACTTGGTCAATGCATGCGAAATGTTTCCTTGGAAGGAAAAGGCTAATATTACCATTAGAGAAACAGAGAACAGATACTACTCTGTGATCGCAAACCATTGGGCTGGAAAGTAACTTTGTAACTTTAGTGGAATTGGCTGCTTAGTAAATAAATGCCAAATGTTTCCTTATAAGAAAACAGTAATATTACCATTAGAGAAGAGAACTGACACTACACTTTGATCCCACCCTAATGTCCAGAAAATGAAAAAAGTGTAACTCTAGTAAAAATTGACGCTTAATCAATAAATGTGAAATGTTTCCTTATAAAGAATTAACACATCACTAAGTAAGTCCTGGGCCCAACGTTTAAACAAAATTCGACTATATTCATCAATATAGTCTCCTTCTAGAGTGATACATTGATTTCAACACTTCTCTAACAATTCGATGCCTTTTGTCTTTGACCTCAAAATACGTCTCAGTTTTCGATATCGCTTCTTCATTGGAGCCAAATCTCTTTCCCTGGAGCATTCTTTTGAGATCTGCAAACAGCCAGTAGTCACTGAGAGCCAGATCTGGAAAATAGGGTAGATGCGAAATTAATTCAAAGAGCAATTCATGTAGTTTTGCCATTGTTGCAATTGTGACAGAGTGTATTGTTTTGGGAAAAGGTCACTTTTTTTCTTCTTCATTTGTGGCTGTTTTTTGGCAATTTCTTCCTTCAAACGCACCAACAATGCTATATAATATTTGCTGTGGCTGGTTCTTCCTTTCTGAAGTTAATCAATGAACAAAATACCTCACGCATCCCAAAATATGGAGGCCAAAACCTTGCCTGCTGATGTTTGTGTCTTTGGTCACTCCAGACAGCTTTCATCTGCTGCTCTTCACTCAGCTGACTGCCAATTTTGACTCCAGAGTGAAGTGGTGGATTCTCGTTTCTTCCATTGTCACATATTTATACAAAAATTTCTTGTTGTGTTGAAACAGTTGCAAACAATGCTCTGAATCATCGACGTGTTGCTGTTTTTGATCGACTGTGAGCAAACGCGACACCTACTTTTAACACAACTTTCTCACTGCCAAATGTTCATGCAAAATGGTGAATACACTGCCTTTTGTCAAGTTCAACTCCTCTGTTATCTCACGCAACTTCAATTTACAACCAGCCAAAACAAGTTTGTGGATTTTTTTGATGTTTTCTAGGACAACTGCTAATTTTGGGCAATCTGAGCATTCGGCATCATTTGTGTCTGTACAAACACATTTAAAGTCAGCATACCACTTCTTAACCATTGTTTCCAATGAAGCAGAGTCTGAATAACACTTATCAAGCTATAGATTTGCTTGAACAGTATTTCTCTTATCAGAAAGCAATGCTTTATCAACACATGAAATTCAGGTTTTTCCATTGTTTTGAAAATTTGCAACAATAGCTTCACTTAAATAACTGTAATTTATAAACCAATAATCTGATTGGGACCAAATTTTGTCACATGCCATTTGAAGGTAAGTACTTCATAAAAATCATGTGCATTTTTTTTTATTAGTGGTATCATTTATATGCCAGGCCCAAGACTTTTTGAGTGATGTGTTATAACAGCTAATATTCTATTATCATTCAGTCAGTTAAGTGCCATACATGATACATGCTGGCCAGAAGATTATTCCAAAGCAGGTTACCATTACTTTCTGCACTAAACTGGTTGCCAACAAAGGCTACAGAACCCAATCTGTCCTGCTATTTAATCCATAACTGGAGGGAAGAGACAGATTAATACCTTTCCCATGCAAGTGAATGTAAGGAATTCAACTGGGATTTGAACTCAGCTCCCTGATTTCTCGTTCCAAGCTGATATCCACTGCACCACAATGCATATCCTCCATTCAGTCAGTTAAGTGCCATATGTGACACACGTTTGGGCAATCATGTCTCGAAAGAAGATTATCATGTCTGGGCAGAAGATTATCCCGCAATAGGTTGCCATTGCTTTCTGCGGTAGACTGGTTGCTGACCAAGGCTATAGAACCCAATCTGTCCTGTTATTTAACCCATAACTGGAAGGAAGAGACGGATTAATTCCTTTCCCAAGGGTATTTGTGCGTAAGTGGATTCAACTGGAATTCGAACTCGGCTCCCCGGCTTCTCGTTCTGAGCCGATATCCACTGTATACAACGCACATAGCGAACTTTAAATGTATTATTAACTGATACACCTGATTAGTATTTAGGACAATGTCGTTCATCATTACAATTGATTATTAAAAATGAAAATTGGTTATGATTAAACCTAATATTTTCCTCACTCAATAATGTAACTCCTTGCTTGACTTTTACAATTCTTTGTTATGGCCCATGAAAATTTTCATAGATCTGAAATTAGAAAATAAATATTAATAACTAGATTATGATAATGGAATATTTATTTACGAAAGCATGAACAAAACCTCAAGATTTATAACAATTTCTAACCCTGGTAAATAAATTACTGAATCTATAATAAATAATTTATTTATAATAAAAAAAAGATAAAAATAAATAAATAAAAGTACCAGAGATGAAAGCTCGTTAGAACAGATTCAGACCCGATGCTTGTTACTCCTTGGAAGCAACATCTCCCTGATTGGTCATATCTTCAGGGATGCTATCATGCTCACCACACTTGGCTGATTGTGGGTTGGTGAGGCTATTTTACCCATAGTTTGAGGTTTTGAATTCAGAATTGTCCTTCTCCTAGATCAGTTGCCATCCAAGGCTAATGGATCCACCCTCTGCTATTTAACCCATAGTTAAGTAGAAAAGGGTAATTGCATGTAATGAACTTCTCTAGAATTTGAACTTGGCTTTCTGATTCCTTAATCTGAGCTGCTAGCCATTATTTCACCATGTCTCTAATGGGGAAAAAAAGATATTGTAAGGAAAACTTATGGTTGTACATTTATCATATAAACTAGCAGTATAGCCCAGCATTGCTCGGGTGTCATGAAAGCTTTTAAACTAATCCACGGTCCTGGAGCTCAGAATCTTTGGATGTTGGCACAAAAGACTAAAAAGCAATAGTTGTTTTCAGTTAAAGCGAAACCGTAGACTGAAAGCAAAATGAATCGATGTAAGTCAAATTTTGATTTCCTGGTATCGATATCAAATAAGATTTTTTCGTCGTAAACTGAATTTTGAAGGCTAAATAAGTCCTCTGAGTAAATGGTATCATGGCTGACACTAAGAACTACAATTATACCTACTTAGAGCCAAACCTGATGTAAAAACTAAAATAAAAGGGCTGAAAAAATAGACATACAGGCAGATAAACTCACACAAACATCATGCCTTTTAGATATATACATATATTATCAATTTTCTGCACTATTGTAAGAACTGCAACCTTGAAACTTCTGAATATTGTTTCTTATGTCTTTGTCTATGATTGTATCAAATTTGATTAAAATCAGACCACTCCTTCTATAACCAGATTTTTTTGATTATCCATTTTTGATATTTATCAGGGGGAACCTCAACACAAAACCTAGCTAAGAACACTCGCAGACACTTATACTATAACTGTTTAAAGTTTCAAGAAAATCAGTTCAGCCATTTCGGAGTGTATAGGTAACAGACACACACACACACACACACACACACATACATACAAAGTTCCATTTATAAATAAGTTTAGATTTAGATTAGATATATCATGAAAGAAAAAAATGTTCATGTTTCAGACTGATAGTAATGTTTAGGTGTGGTGCAATTAATGAAACAACTTGGTGGGGGTTCTTATGGCTTATAATGATTATGCTACACTGTTTCATCATTATTGGCATCTAATTTACGGACTCTGTGTATCTCATCAATCGCATATTGTTCCAGCAGGATAATTCTTCAAACTACTGAGCCCAAGTTTCCCAGAATTGATTTGAGAATCATTCTAAAGATTTATGATGTGCCTTGCCGTTATCAGTCAGTTAAGTGCCATACGTGATACATGCCTTGGGTGATCATGTCTCGAAAGAGACCTGACTGACTGGGCAGAAGATTATCCCGCAGTAGATTGCCATTGCTTTCTGCCGTAGACTGGTTGCCAGCCAAGGCTATAGAACCCAATCTGTTCTGTTATTTGACTCATGGCTAGAGTGGGGAAGAGATGTATTATATTATTAAGTAGTAATTAGTGGGGGATCAGTTTATTACTTCATAACAATATAAAACCGATCCCTCACTTTATGTCCAGTAGAAGCCTTAACCCTGTTTTCAACTATTATATTCAGTCAGTCAGTTAAGTGCCATACATGATACATGCTTTGGGTGATCATGTCTCGAAAGAGACCTGACTGACTGGGCAGAAGATTATCCCGCAGTAGATTGCCATTGCTTTCTGCAGTAGACTGGGTTCTATAGCCTTGGCTGGCAACCAGTCTACCACAGAAAGCAATGGCAATCTACTGCGGGAGATAATCTTCTGCCCAGTCAGTCAGGTCTCTTTCGAGACATGATCACCCAAAGCATGTATCATGTATGGCACTTAACTGACTGACTGAATATAATAGTTGAAAACATGGTTAAGGCTTCTACTGGACATAAAGTGAGGGATCAGTTTTATATTGTTATGAAGTAATAAACTGATCCCCCACTAATACTACTTAATAATATAATACATCTCTTCCCCACTCTAGCCATGAGTCAAATAACAGGACAGATTGGGTTCTATAGCCTTGGCTGGCAACCAATCTGTCCTGTTATTTGACTCATAGCTAGAGGGAGAAGATATGTATTATATTATTAAATAGTAATTAGTGGGGGATAAGTTTATTATTTCATAACAATAGAAAACCGATCCCCCATTTTATGCCCAGTAGAAGCTTTAATCATTTTTCCAACTATTTTAAGTGCCATACATGATACATGCTTTGAGCTATCATGTCTTGAAAGAGACATGACTGACTAGGCAAAAGATTATCCCACAGTAGGTTGCCATTGCTTTCTGTGGTAGACTGGGTTCTATAGCCTTGGCTGGCAACCAAACTGTCCTATTATTTAACCCATAACCAGAGGGAAGAGACGGACAAATACCTTTCTCAAGGGTATTTGTGCATAAGTGAATGGAAGAAATTCAACTGGAATTCAAACTCGACCTTGCCATTATGTCTTGCTTAAAATGAGACCAACTATGAGGTCTGGCGTATTTCAAATGTAAAACCCTGCCCCTAGAAATACCAATGAACTGTAAACAGTGTTCCAAATGGCATGGCTCATTAAGGAATAATTGAAAATCTGTATGGGTAGGTATTTGTAGGCTATCACAAGCATTTATTATAATAAAGGAAGGTAAAGAAGGTGTTGAGTATTACCTATTTATTATTCATTAATATTTCGAGATCAAAATCTCATCTTCAGAATGGTAGAAGAGCTTGGTTTCAAGTTGTCCGCTGCCGGACTGTGCCTTTAAACGAATAGTCCTCTTTTGCTGCTGCTGTCGTTAATTGTAGTGAGTATGTGTGTGTACCTGAAAATGAGTTAGTTCATGTATGTGTGTGTATGGTTTATATAAGTATGTGCTGTAGTAGGATATGGCGTTTTTGCCTCTTTTTTTTTAAAGTAATAGCAGATGCCATTTTAGACCTTCCTTTATTAAACTAAATGCATTGTGATAGCCTTCAAATACTAAAACAGTGCCTGCTAAGATCAATTTAATATAAAATATTAAGTGATAAATCTGGACAGGGAGCTCAATAGATATTATCCAGAGCAATATGATATACATTAAGGAAAACTCAACACATCATTTCAAGTGATTATAAATTATTTTGATGAGCAAATATGCTAATCTCTTCAGACCACAAACCAAACAACATCATGGTCTGAAGAGATGAGCACATTAGCCTGTTGAAATATATTATAATTTATAACCAATTTAGATGATGTCTTAAGTTTTCATATTGTATATTTGGGTAGCAATCTTTCTTTTATGCAGGTTTTATTAAAAATGACAGACAAGTCATTATGGTTAAGTTTTAAAGCAATTTTTCATGTGACCTTATGATTTTTTTTTCTTTAATAGACAAATTATATAAAAATTGTCCATATGTTACGTTTATTTCAACACTCTCGGCTATACATTTAGCCCTTATCAAGGATGGATTTGTCTGTTATTTTTCATAAGACTGGCATATATATATATATATATATATATAACTTATCTGTAAATGAAACTGTGTGTGTGTCCATTACCTATAGACTCCGAAATGGCTGAACTGATTTTCTTGAAAATTTACAGTTGTACTATAAGCATCAGCGAGTGTTCTTAGCTAGGTTTTGTGTCGATGTACCCCCAATAAATATAAAAAATTGATAATTGAAAAACTCGGGTTATAGAAGGAGAGGTCCGATTTTAATTAAATTTGATACACTCATAGACAAAGACATAAGAAATGACATTCAGAAGTTTCAAGGTTGCGAATTGCAATAATGCAGAAAATTTGATATCGATACCAGGAAATCAAAACTTGATGGTAACAAAACAAAGATGGTAGATTTATATATGTACAGGTTATTTTCCGGTGGAAAAAACTTCCTGTCCCTACAGAGAGAACTGACTTTCTTAGCAGCAGATTTAGCGATGGATTCTATATCATTGTTCTACGGGATCTGTTGTGAGAGTTAATTCGAGAAGGCACAGTGTCTTGCTCTCAGAAATACTAGCCTGATCCATGCTAATGGTGGGGTATGAACAATGTGTGTGTGTGTGTGTGTGTGTATATATATATATATATATATATATATATATAAATCTAAATTTAATCTAATCTTAACTTATTTATAAATGGAACTTGGTCTGTCTGTGTGTGTGTCCATTACCTATAGACTCTGAAATGGCTGAACTGATTTTCTTGAAAATTTACACAGTTGTACTATAAGCGTCTGCAAGTGTTCTTAGCTAGGTTTTGTGTCGGGGTACCCCCGATAAATATCGATAATTGAAAAAAATCAGGTTATAGAAGGAGTGGTCCGATTTTAATCAAATTTGATACACTCATAGGCAAAGACATAAGAAACGATATTCAGAATTTTTAAGGTTGCAGTTCTTACAATAATGCAGAAAATCGATTATATATATATATATATATATAAGGCAAGAGGTTTGTGTGTGTGTGTGTGTCTGTTTATCAGCCTGTATGTCTGTATTTTTTCAGCCCTTTTATTTTAGTTTTTACATCAGGTTTGGCTCTAAGTAGGTATAATTGTAGTTCTTAGTCTCAGCCATGATACCATTTACTCAGAGGACTTATTTAGCCTTCAAAATTCAGTTTACGATGAAAAAATTTTATTTGATATCGATACCAGGAAATCAAAATTTGACTTACATCGATTCATTTTGCTTTCAGTCTACGGTTTCGCTTTAACTGAAAACAACTATTGCTTTTTAGTCTTTCGTGCCAACGTCCAAAGAGTCTGAGCTCCAGGACCATGGATTAGTTTTAAAGCTTTCATTACAACCAAGCAATGTTGGGTTATACTGCTAGTATATATATATATATATATATATATATATATATATAGCAAATAATCTCAGAAAAAAACTTTCAATACTTATTTCTTGATTACTTCATTCTTCAGGGATAAGATATTTTAGCTGAATTTATTAGCTGATCTCATATCTAGTTTAAGTAAAGTTTTTTTTATGTAACATTTTAATTTTAAATTTGTTTTTCTTAAATGAAAAATGAAACATTGATTAAAGAGCAAGAACAATAGAAGAGTAATCAGGAAGACAACAGATTAATGTTTGACAGCAAATATAAATTTTTGAAGATCAAATTTGGCTAGAAAGCACGAAGCCAGAAAAGAGCTCCACAATCAAGAAATGTGAGAGAAGAAACCGTTTGCATAGAACTTAAGTTACATCTGTTCGACAATTTTTGCAATACAGAAAAGAACTTGTATTTAAAAAAAAAAAGAAAAAAGTAAATGGTTTTACTTATAGTTTACTAAAAAATTATGCCCATTATATATATATATATATATATATATATATATATATATATAAGTCAGTCAGTTAAGTGTCATACATAAAACACGTTTGGGTGATCATGTCTCAGACATGACTGACTGGGCAGAAGATTTTCTAATAGAAGGTTGCCATTACTTTCTACAGTAGACTGGTTGCCAACCAAGGTTATAGAATCCAATGTGCTCTGCTATTTAACCCATAGCTACAAGGAGATACCTTTCCCGTGGATGTTGGCACATATTTGAATGCAACAAATTCAATTTGGTCCTGGGTATGACGGTAACTTGCATCCAGCAGCAAGGCCTCTGATTGGGAGGTTGTGAGGAGCATGGAATCACCTCTTAATTGCTGTTGTTCCCAGGTCCACCCTGACCTGGAGTGGTAGCACCTGTTTGGGTCCCAGCCACGCACAACTAGTTAACCCCCAAACTGGGGTCAAAACACTGTGTAAGTATAAAAATAGACTTTTTCAGAAATACGTTTATGAAGGAAAATATAATATTGTCAGCAATACATTTTTGGAAAAAAAAATACATACTAGCAATACATTTGACTCTCACAAAAACCACTTTAAAAAATTACGTCAAAGAAAGCTGATCTACAAACTTATTTTTTACAAAGTTTACACATTCTATTGAAACAAATCTATTGTAGAAGCCATGTTAGCCCTAAATAACCTGTTGAAGTTGATAGGTCGTGAAAACAAACCAAACAAATTCAACTGAAATTTGAACTCAGTTCTTCAAGTTTTCATTTTGAGTCGATATCTACTATGCCTCAATGCATATCTTTTGGTAGGTAAGTAAGATAGCTCAGTGCACAGATGTTTAGATGATTGCATGAGTCCACTAGGTTAATCAAGTTTAAGTCATTCGAGTCAATAAATAGACATAATGTCTTGATTGGTATACAAAGGCACACATTCAATTGATTTATTTAGTGTCTACCAATAAAACGCAGTTAATGTGGAACAGAGAACTTTGTTTATTGCAAACTATTCATTTCTCAAAGAATAAAATGTATAGGATTCCACTGAATGCTTATCTCAATATACATAGCCTTCTGGTTGCACGAAATCATTTAAACAGACTGAAATAACCTACGGCATTACTATTTTGCCAATAAATAATTTGCAGTAAACTTTATTTCTATCATTTTGTATCTGCAGATATATTTGGATTGGATTCAGTTTAATAAACTTCTTTGCAGTTAAATAGACACTTAAGACAATTCATCTGGCAAAAAGCCAGACACACAAGTGCAAAATTAAAATGAAAAACTTGCTAAATTGAAAATTGGTCTTGACAGCTGACATTTCGATTTAAAATTGAACGAAGGAAATAGAAGCCCCGAAACATGTACCAACAATTACAAATTGAATCCGTGTAAACCTTTGGCTGATGGAGTGAACAGAAATTCCGAAATATATACAATCAACAAAAAATATATACTTAACAGTTTTTAACAATAATTATATAATCTTCTACAAGTCCTTTCACGGATTCAGCTCAGATGAACTTAGATCACTGGTGCCCCCTATATATGAATTTACTCAAGCCACAAGATTATCAACTAGGTACCACCCTTTTACTGTGAAACCAATAAATTGTAAACACAAATTCTACTCCAGCAGCTTCTTTTCTCGCATATCCTGCCTGTGGAATTCCCTTCGATTTACTTGCTTCCCCGACAGCTACAATCTCCAAGAATTTAAATGTAAAGTCAATAGTCATCTCCTATCTCACTAGCCTGCATCCTCTCTCCATGCTTCTTTCTCAGTCCACTCCACTCTCATCAGTATTCTCATCCTTCTCTTACCCACTTCCTGACACCCCCTATAACCTGTCACTCTTTCTCCTAACATTCCTCCTATGTAACCCCCTGCAAAACAGTGGCAGTAAAATGCCTTGCTTGGGGCAATATGATTATGAAAAAAAAATTCTTTGCTATTATAATGTGGGTATAAAATGGGGGATCAATTCTACATTACAATCAATATATAAACCGATCCCTCATTTTGTGGCCACATTCATCCTTCTCTCTACCACTTCCTGACACCCCCTATAACCTCTGTCTTTCTCATAACTTTCCTCCTATGTAACCCTCTGCAAAACAGTGGCAGTAAAATCTCTTGCTTGGGACAACATGCTTATAAAAATAAAAAATTTTTAAAAAAAGCACATGTCATATTACAAAATTTTAACAACTACGCAACGATTGGGTACAGTTATTTGAACTGTGGCATTGGTTAATTAATTCTGTGTAAAAGTCAATTGTTCTTCAGAGGAAAATATTACAGCTAAAGAAACACTGTGTAAGCTAAAAATTAGATTCTTTAATATTTTCTCAGATGAGTTGGGAAAATGTTTAAAGTCAAAGGCACTTTTCAAATTAAAAGAAAATGTGATACCAGTTTTTAAGCCGAAAAGAAAGACACATTTTGCTGCATTGAAGTTCAACACTGAACTTGATATGTTATAAAAATGATATGTCCCAGAAAGGGCTGACTATATTATTCAGAGTAGCTAAGTAGTTTTGGCAAATGTAACGGTGTAGGACAATCTAGCAAGTAGCTGTAATGGACTGGTACTCGGCATATGCAGTATGCTTAGGCGTAGGCTTATACAACAAGCTGTTCTAATAAGTGTAGTTCCAGGTATCCTCTCCTTAGTCTGTATTTATGGCCGACACCAGCCAATCATATTACTGTGAGGGGGAACCAAGGTGTATGCACATTTATTACATCAGAAAGCAATGAAGTTATTGAAAAAATAGATTATTCAGAATCATCATCATCCTGCGGCTTTGGCCGAGATAGAACTCACTACACCCCTCCAATATTCCCTGTGCTTTTGGAACCCTGGCACAGTTTATAGCGAAATTCATAATCTTGTCAAATAGCTGATAACTTGATGCTTTGCCAGGGCTACCAAGGGTATTTTTATTGCGACACCAACACTAGATGTGTTGCCTCCAGGCCCCATCCGGTTACTTCCCTCCAGTTATGGGTTAAATAACAGATTAATACCTTTCCCAAGGGTACCAGTGCTGAAGTGGATGCAGAGTACTCAACTGGAATTCGAACTCGGCTCACCGATTTCTCTTTCCAAGCAGTCACCCATCTAGGTACTGACCAGGCTCACGTTGCTTAACTTTGGTGATCAGATGAGAACTAGTGTATTCAATGTGATATGCCATAAGCATTATTCAAAATAGGCCACACTAGTGGTTTATATTAGAAAGAAAAATAAGGTCCATTTATGCGCAGAATTTTCAACCGGGTTGAATGACTATCCAGCTCCAGAGTATATATAGTCATCCACAGACAGATCTATTTCACTGTATCACAGCTCATCAGTACGGTTAGACTCCGATTCCTTTTTAACCCAGGATTGAAACCCAACCAAATTGGCGTCAATCAGCGATTCTACCTCTGGGCTATGGGCTATGGGCTTTCGTTAGAAGAAGGCAGACTTTTTAGCATGTATATTATCATTATACGTGCCCAATAGCCACAGTGCTCGAATTCATATTACTGAATAAGTGATATTTGGTGTGTGTGTGTGTGTGTATATATATATATATATATATATATATATATATACACACACACACACACCAAATAAAATGGTTGTAAATTTTTTTTTAAATTGACCTGTCTCAGGCAGATCTTCAAATTGAAATGGATATAGAATGCCAGAAGTATTTGACTGTCAGTCAGATAAAGTGCCATACGTAATACATGCTTGGGCAGTCATGTCTCAAAAGAGACATAATTAACTGGGTAGAAGATTATCCCTCAGTAGGTTGCCATTGCTTTCTGTGGTAGACTGGTTGCCAGTCAAGGCTATAGAACCCAATCTGTCATATTATTTGACTCATAGCTAAAGGAGGAAGAGATGTATTATATTATTAAGTAGTAATTAGTGGGGGGGTCAGTTTATTACTTTATAACAATATAAAAACGATTCCCCATTTTATGACCACTAGAAGCCTTAATGTTTCCAACTATTATATTCATCAGTCAGTTAAGTGCCATATATGATACACACTTTGGGCGATCATGTCTTGAAAGAGACATGACTGACTGGGCAGAAGATTATCCCGCAGTAGGTTGCCATTGCTTTCTGCGGTAGACTGGTTGCCAGCCAAGGCTATAGAACCCAATCTGTCCTGTTATTTAACCAAATAACTGGAGGGGAGTGATGGATTAATAATTTTCCCAAGGGTATTTGTGCGTAAGTGAATGCAAGAAATTCAACTAGAATTCAAACTCAGCTTCCTGATTTGTCGTTCTGAGTCAATATCCACTGCAATACAATGCACATAGTAGGGGTTACCAAATAGGTGCCATTAAAGAAACATTCCCCACCTGACAAATTTGGTGACCCTACCATTATTTCTCAGATTAGCAAATTATCATAATATTTATGTGCCAGACATGTACAAATTGCCATCACCTCTGACCTCTGAATAATCTACTTAAGAAGGGTACAAAATTGAATTGGTCGGCGGAATGTCAAAAAGAAATTAAGAAACTACTACAATTCAGAATTATGACTGATACATTACAACCTGCAGAGACAAATAATAGTAGCCTCGAACATGAATGAATAATGCATAGGAGGGATTATATATATATATATATATATATATGGCAATCTGTGAGTCTGTGTGTGACTGTTCCCTATGTATGCCTACATTTTTTAAGCTATGCCATTCAAACTTTCTAGGGACGCATATCTACAAGGAAGCCAGGTCAACACATACTTTTTGAGTTTAAGTTCAACAATTTTCCCTTTCGCACTTTTTGGCCAATGGAGCCAATTGTTTACATTTGCTCTGTAAAACATCTCAGATCTAAGATGGTGTCTAAATTACGTCACAGAAATCAAATCACACGTGTCAAATGTGACCAAAATATTTTTTTTATTAAAAAAAAAGTTTTTTTAAAATGAGCCTTTATATTTAATTTTTATTTCGATATTTTAAAAATTCATTTGCTCAACAAAAAAATGTGAATATTTTTCACCGTAATTTTGAAACAAAAGAAATATTTTTTTAAAAAGTGTTTTTTACATATTTTGTTTTTGTTTAAAAAAAACAAAGTGCCAATAGTTAATTTAATTATTTAAGTCTTTTTTTTTTTTCAGATTTAATATTTCATACTTCAGAAAATAAAATTAAAAAAAAATAAAGCTTTTTTTTCGCTAAATATTACATGCAGGAAATCACTGTCTGTAATTCGTGTGGCATTAATGTAACTTTTTCCTCTAAAATTAAATGTCTACATTTTTAAATATTCTTTGAAAATTTCTCAACTGAGAGCGTAATAGTTTTTATATTTCTAATTTCAGTAAAACAAAATAAATAATTTTTATTTTTATGTTAAATTCATTTAGTCAACAAAAAATGTAAATATTTTCCCCTGTAATTTGAAACAAAAACAAACGCAATGTTGTTTACAAAGTCACAAAAAACATCAAATCACGTTTATGCAAAACAAAAGAAAATAGATTTTTTTAATGGAATTTTTTAACAATTTTTAAACAACAATTTTTTTTAGAGAATTTTTTTTTATATATAACCGAGTTTTAAAGGAATTTATCCATTTAAAATTATAAACATTATAATTACTGAAGGGAAGCCTGCTTCAAACGGTTTACTGGAAGACGACAACCAAGGAGACTCTGCAATGGTGAAAGGTGTCTTGCATCTTCTCTTACTACTTAAATGTTCTGTGTTGCACTGACAACGCTGGGCTATGATGCTAGTAGACCATAAATTCAAAGATTATACAGAAAAACCAGTCACCCACAGTTCAAGTTTGACAAACATGAAAAAAATACCAGTCAAATTGTAAAAGAAACACGTGCTATAATTTTTTGCTGTAAAGAAATTTCACAAATTCACGCTGCAAACAGATCATCATTTAATATTAACTACATTCGGTTCTAAGGAAAAGATTCCCATTCATGTTGCGAACAGACTACAGCACTCGGCTGCGATTTTATTGAAATATGATTATGGCCCCATTTTCATGTTTTTCTATCATCCCTAGCATTACATAGATAAAGTTTTCCTTAGTGTGTGGGCTGTACTTAATAAGACAATTTTTTGTATATCTCTTAAGCTGGGGTTTCCAGGGATTCTTTCAATGTGTTGTTTTGTTCCATTTTTTATCATTCCAAGTGCACCCACTATTATTATTATTATGTCATTTTTCATCATATTTTGATTTCTGCTTTGAGACATGCAGATATCTTGTTCAGATTGATATTAAAAAGTAAAGATGATACTGTGATTGCTTTGATGGAATTCAAAAGTGAAATTAAAAGCCTTGGGTGTAACTATTAAAGAATTGCAGGTCACAACAGACAACATCAAAATTCATTCTACAAAAGAAACATTTATTCAAAAAACTGAATTACGTTGAGTCGAAATGATATAAAACTGAAATTAACCCTGGTAACAATAATACAGTATTTGTTATTTGTAATGGAGTACTTTTGTACACAGAAAGAATAGTAATTCTGTTATCACACATGAAAAAAAAGGATTTTGAAACAATTCCACTTACGACATTCAGGAATAGTATGAAATCTCTGATGAGAAGTTACATTTATTGGTCAGATTTAGACAAAGATATTCAAAATACAGTTAGGAAATGTCAATCTAATTCAGTAGCAAAATCACCACTTATAAATTATCAGGCATGGCCAAGCACTGATAAACTGTAGGCAAGAATATATACGGACTTTGCTGGACCACTAAATAGTTCATAGTATTTAATTGTGGTCAACAATTTCATAAAATGGCCTGAAATATTAAATTGTAAATGACCTATTACCCCAATAATTCTTATGCAAACTTTTTGCAAGGTTAGGAATGCTTGACAGTGTAGTATCTGATAATAGAACCCAATTTACTTCTAGTGAGTGTTAAAATTTCTGCAAAAACTACACAGTTAAACAATACTGATTTTTCATCTGAGATCAGATGGTCAAGCTGAGTGATTTGTTGGCACCTTCAAAAGGAAATTAAGAAAAGCTAAAGGCTTTTTTTTTTTATCATATAACCCCAAGCAAGGTGATAATGCCACTGATGCGCAGGGGACTACGTAAGGGTAAAAAGAATGGAAAAGAGAAAACTGCATCCTAAACAGGAAACAAGGGATGAGCCTCTTCACCTGTTCAATAGACGTGGGTGGAGTGTGAACCGGGCGATAGTTTAGTCTATCTACTCCAATTGAAAAAAAAATAAAGAAAGAAAAGAGTGAAAAGATTGGAAAAGAGAAAACTGGAAACTGCATCCTAAACAGGAAACAAGGGAGTTAAGAAAATACAAGGAGTTTCTGGTTTTAGTCATAATGTGTTTTATTTTATTTGTTTTTATTTGTTCACTGAAAAAAAAAAAAAGAAGAAAAGAAAGAAGAAAAAAAAACTTATTTTTACATATTTAAACTTCTTAAACTTAGAATTTCATTTTTTTTATATTGGCCTTTTAATTCAATTTTTCAAAAAAACTTTTCATTTATCCTATAAAAACCAGCAAGAACACTCATGGCAATATATACGAAGAAAATTAAGAACTAAAAGATATATCTGTAACGTGGGGTATTTGAAATCCTATTCTATTAATACTAATGCTGTGACAATGTATGTGTGTTGTGGTGCAGTGGTTATTGGCTCAGAACGAGAAATCGGGAAGCCAAGTTCAAATTCCGGTTGGATCCCTTACATTCACTTATGCGCAAATACCCTTGGAAAAGGTATTAATCCATTTCTTCCCTCCAGTTATGGGTTAAATAACAGGACAGATTGAATTCTATAGCCTTGGCAGGCAACCAGTCTACCGCAGAAAGTAATGGCAACCTACTGCGGGATAATCTTCTGCCCAGTCAGTCATGTCCC
This sequence comes from Ascarosepion bandense, assembly GCA_037127315.1. Classification (NCBI taxonomy): domain Eukaryota; kingdom Metazoa; phylum Mollusca; class Cephalopoda; order Sepiida; family Sepiidae; genus Ascarosepion; species Ascarosepion bandense. Next base: position 1,121,787 of record JBBBDQ010002187.1, read on the forward strand.
TTTCGAGACATGATCACCCAAGCGGGTATCAAGCATGGCACTTAACTGACTGAGTACTGTGACAATGTCCCATAATACTAATGGAGGGTTAATACAAGAAATGGTAAAAATTTAAAGTAAAAACTAGACAATATACACAAAGTACCATGTGCAATATAAACTGAAGTGTCACAAAATTCGAAATAGCAGTACGCAGGTGATTTCACCCTCCCCCACCTACCAAAAGGGGGTCAGCCAGTTTATGCATGTGCAAGATAAGTGAAAAATGCAATTGTAGCCATGACAGCTATGGGATGAAAACTGGATTTAACACAGTTTGATTACAAAATTGTTGAAGATCAGAAAATTAAACCAATCTATTTTTGAGGTGGACACTGCTCAAGGATTTTTGAAGCTGAAGAAACAGGCTCTGAAATTTTTGGAGTATATCTCAAATGATTTCAAATGCAAATATCACCGCAAAAATGTCACCTGCAGAGCACATGTTTTTGGCGAATAAAAAAAAAATAAATTTAAATTTGATATTATCAGATCATTTAAAATCGGTGACAAAACTTTCTTTCAAAGCTTTAAGGCCCGAAAATAAAAATTAGTACGAAGGAAAAATTATTCAACGCCTTGGTAGTATGATGTATGTCGTCGAGTAAGTGAAAGTGTGATCAGACTAAAACATTGGAAATGGACCCATGTCAGAAGAAGTACTGATTAAAGAAAGTGGGTATCTGAAAAGGGTCTTTTGGAGATGAACCCACCTCTACAGAATATGATTTGGACTCATCCAAGTAGCACATCTCTTCATGATTTTAAGTGCACATATTATTCTCAGTATCCATCTATGCAACCATATTTTTGTGATCTCAAGTCTTTTCTTCATCTTTCGGGAAAGTTGTTCCTTCATTCACTGCCATAGAGGAATATTGATATTGCATAGCAGTTCAACAGACTCTTCTTTGTTTAATGCAATTTTCCTGTTTCTTGTGCCTTCCAAAAACTAGAAATTCAATGCATAAAACTGGTTAAAAATATGCAATAATGAAAATCTTGTTCTTTACAATAAAAGCCCAACACATGAATATTGAACAAATCAATGATGCGTTTCTCTAACATTGGCTTTTTCTCTCTTCTGACAATTTCTATTTTTTCTTTTTCTCTCTCTCACTCACTCTTCTTTTGTAGAGGTCGGCGCAGAATGTAAGTTTTTTTTTTTATTCAACATAAATGAACGCTAAGTGAACATTGTTTTGGGTGGTTTATTTTTTCTTTTTTTATATGAATACAAATTGTATGCATCTCATGTGACAGAGTTTTTAGCTTGTGGTACATTGAAACAAAAAAAAACAAAAAAACAAGACACCCCCACCTTGTTCTTTGTATCAGACAGTTGTTTTGATTAATCCTTTGGTGGTTAGAAGAGTGGACAGATCTGTCCCACATTCTGGCAAAAGGAAATATTTTCCTAAGTTTATAAGATATTGGGAAGTTTAGTAAGTGCTGTAGGATTGCCATTTGGTTTGGTACAGGGTTTCTATCTTTTGTTTTCCTTATTCAATTATCTGGTTTGAGAAATAAAGTTAGCTGATTGATTTGTCCTTAAGAATTGTTTTTTTTTATAATGATATCGCCCCAAGCAAGGCATTTTACTGCCACTGTTTTGCAGGGGGTTACATAGGAGGAAAGTTATGAGAAAGAGTGACAGGTTATAGGGGGTGTCAGGAAGTGGGTAAGAGAAGGATGAGAATATTCATAAGAGGGGAGTGGACGGAAAAAGGAGCATGAGAGAGAGGATGCAGGTTAGTGAGATAAGAGATGACTATTGATCTTACATTTAAATTCTTGAAGATTGTAGCTGTCGGGAAAGCAAGTAAATGGAAAAGAATTCCACAGGTGGGAAGTGTGAGAAAAGAAGCTGCTGAAGTAGAATTTGCATTTACATTTTATTGGTTTCACAGTAAAAGGGTGGGACCTAGTTGCTAATTTTGTGGCTAGAGTTAATTCATGTATAGGGGGCACCAGTGAGCTAAGTTTATTGGAGCAGAATTTGTAAAGTATTTGTAGAAGAGACACAGGGAAGCCACATTGTACCGGCGAGAAAGTGACTGTATCTAAGCTGCCAAGTCAGGATCGATCACATTACAGATTCTTTGTTGGGTTTTGTCAAGAACCCCTAGGTGGATAGCAGGAGCACCCAACCAGATATGGCAGCTGTATTCAATGCACAGGAAGATGGTAGATTTGCATATGTGCAAGATTGTTTCAGATGGAAAAACTTCCTGGCCCTACACAGGGAACCGACTTTCTTAGCAGTGGATTCAGCTATGGATTCTATATAGTCTTTTCACTTGAGGTGTGTTGTGAGAGTTAACCCAAGGAGGCACAGTGTTTTGCTTTCAAGGAGACTAGCCTGATCCATGCTAATGTGGGGTAGGAGTGATTGTCTGTGATGGTTAATAGATAGCAGCGGGAGTTCATGTCAACGAGATGTCATAAATAGATGATACTTTTCAGGATAATTATAAAAATGTTGTTTATTTTATTTATTAAACTTTGGATAATACTACACTTGTTTATAATTTTCTGTCAATCAGTCAAGTGCTATACGTGACACACTCTTGGGTGATCATGTCTTATAAGATTCATGACTGACTCATACAGCCATTTCTTTCTGTGGAAGATTGGTTGGCACCAAAAGATACAGAACTTGGTCTATTTTGCTATTTAACCCATAGCGGGGAGAGAAGAGACGAGCATAAATTAAAGTAACATACTCAACTGGACTTAGAACATAATTTTCTTTTTTCATTTTTCTTTCCCTTACTCTTTTCTGTCTCAATCTTTATTGGATTCTCACACCATTGCTGTGTTTACCTCCTACAACTAAGAATTGAGAGCTTTGTATTACAGCACGTTGTAATGCAGTAGATATTGACTCTGAAGGACAAATCAGGGTGCCGAGTTCGAATTCCAGTTGAATTCTTTGCTTTCACTTTCACACAAATACCCTTGGGAAAGGTATTAATGTGTCTCTTCCCTCCAGTTATGGGTTAAATAATAGGAAAGATTGGGTTCTATAGCCTTGGCTGGCAACCAGTCTACCATAGAAAGCAATCATCTGCCCAGTCAGTCATATCTCAAAAGAGACATGATTGCCCAAAGCCTGTATCATGTATGGCACTTAACTGACTGACTCTATTGCAGTAGATATTGAAACCAGGTGGAAACAACCGGAAGTGAAAGATACTCAGTTTAAATCTAATCTAAACTTATTTATAAATGGAACTTTGTGTGTGTCCCTGTTACCTATAGACAACAAAATGGCTGAACCGATTTTCGTGAAAATTTACACAGTTGTACTATAAGCGTCTGTGAGTGTTCTTATCTAGGTTTTGTGTCAAAGTACCCCCAATAAATATCAAATCAAAGAAATCGTGTTCTAGAAGGAGTGGTCCGATTTTAATCAAATTTGATACACTCATAGACAAAACAATATTCAGAAGTTTCAAGGTTGCAGTTCTTACAATAGTGTAGAAAATCAATAATATAATATATATATATATATATATATATATATAAATAAATAAAAGGCAAGATGTTTGTGTGTGTCTGTTTATCTGCCTGTATGTCTATTTTTTCAGCCCTTTTATTTTAGTTTTTGCTTCAGATTTGGCTCTAAGTAGATATAATTGTAGTTCTTAGTCTCAGCCATGATACCATTTATTCAGAGGACTTATTTAGCCTTCAAAATTCAGTTTATGATGAAAAAACTTATTTGATATCGATACCAGGAAATCAAAATTTGACTTTAGTCTTTCATGCCAACGTCCATAGAGTCTGAGCTCCAGGACCATGGATTAGTTTTAAAGCTTTCATGACATCCGAGCAATGCTGGGCTATACTGCTAGTCTTAAACTAATCAGGAGTTATGGTTCAAATAGATCCCGTCTTACAAGGCTATCAGCTTGGAATGAGAAATCGGAGTGTTAAGTACAAATTCTATTTCAATTTGTTGCATTCACTTCCACAAAAAAACTTCTGGGAAAAATATGAATCCATCTCTTCTCCCTCTAGCTATGGGTTGAATAGCAAAACAGATTGAGTTCTATAGCTTTGGTTGACAACCAGTCTGGTGCATAAGGAAATGGCAGTCTACTGTGAGAGATCGTTCAAGCATGTATCACATATGGCACTTAACTGACTTATTACCAGAGAACAACGAGTACATAAATATTACAACTGAACAACCACGAATAACTAGTTTTTTCTCATTAGTCCTTTGATTTCTCTTATTTTACTCCTCTCTCTCTCTCAATTCCACCCATTCTTCCTTTTTTATTTATTTATCTTTTAATTTTTCTAACAAGTTCTCATATGATTACCAAAATAAAACAACTCCAAACCTGGTCAGTACCTAGATGGGTGAATTCTAAGGAATGCCAAGTGTTGTAAGCTTGGATGTGCGGATGGTGTAATGCATAATGGCTTGAAATTGGAAAGCTAAGTTTCAATTTCAGTTTCATTATATTTGCTTGCATCAAGTACCCTTGAAAAAAGTGTGAATCCACCTCCTAACTATGGGTTAGTAAGACTTGTATCAACAAATCATTATTACAACCAAAAAAGTTTTACTATCTAAAAATATTTTCTGGCTTTAAATAAACGGCAATGGGTTGATAGGCCGTAAAAATCAATCAATCTTAAACTTTCTGTCTCCTTCATTGTCGCTTCTCTCGATCTAACTTGTTTCTCTCTTATTCTCACTCTTTATTTTTATCTCTCTTATATCTAACATCTCTTCCTTGTGTTTCTTTCTTTCTCATATTCTTCTTTTCTATCTTTCATATGAGAGAGAAAGAGGGAAGTGACATAAGTCTCTTTCCATTATCTGTTCTTTTTTCTTTCTCTTATTTTTTCTCTCTCTCCCACCATCATTTCTCTGTCTCTCTTTCACTAAAATCCTTTCTCTCACTTATTCTTCCTTTCTATTTTTCTTAAGTAATTTCCCTCTTTCTCTCTCATAAGTCTCTCTTCCTATTATCTTGTTCTTTTTTTCTTTCTCTTATTCTTTCTCTCTCTCTCTCGCCATCATTTCTTTGTCTCTCTTATTTCTTTCTCATTTACAATTTTTTTTTTTTACAACTCTTCATTTCCATTTTCTCACATTTATTTTTACATTTTTTTTTTTTTTTTTTCAATGACACATTAACTTCTTATGGGTCATTTTATGTAAAAAATTAACTTTCTTCAGAGCTTTAGTAATTTTCTTTTGAAAATTTTTTTTGTCAAAAATGTATTGCTGGAAATTTTTTTTTTACAATGAAAATGAATTTTTATACTTTCATATTGTTTAACCCTAGTTAGTGGGGTGGAGGGGAGTAATTATTTGCCCATAGCTGGAACCTTAACAGATTTTACCACCCCAGGTCGAGGTAGACCTGGGAATAAAAATAAAAACAATTAAGAGGTCGATTACAAGCTCCTCAAAACCTCTGATCAGAAGCCTTGCTGCCAGATGTAGTTTATCATCATACTCAGGACACATTGTTCAGTTTCTCTCTCTTTTTCTCACGCATAAAATATCCCTTTCTCTTATGTCTTTCTTTCTTCTTCAAACTCTTTATTTCTCACTTTCTTTCTTACACTTTTCTTCTTTTGAAATATATTCTCCTCTCCCCAAACCCCAAGTCTTCCCTGATCCCATTTTCTCCACTTTCCTTTCTGATCCGGTAATCTGGCAAACCTTTCTCTCATAATCAGTGCCTTTTTCTCTGTATTGATTGCCTTCTCTTCAAATAGAATGCTAAGTTCAGCCATGCCGAAATGCGCCAGCCAATACCTCAATAGAATGAAAAAAAATATGAAAAAACAACAAAGCAATATATTATATCCATTTACATAGATGTATCTACACACTCAGGTGTATATTTTTATACACCAGATACACTAACAAATACAGATACTTAATATGTTTCTAGTCTGTCACAGGATTAAACAGGTGAAAAAAAAAAATATATATATATATCGGTTAGGAAGTAAAAAACATTGTGTTACTGATTAGAGGTGCTTCCTTGCTTTGAGGGCAAGCAGGCTATCTCATTTTGAAACCAACAGTACTATTTGTGCTAACACTCCTGAGAAGTGGGACCATACCCAAAACAACAAATTATTAAATCTGTAAGGAAATTAGGAATAATTCATAATATATACATTGTTGTCCTCACTTTTGTCATATTTCCAATGTTTTGAATGTTATATGCTCTTAGCTTCTTCAGGAGATATTTTCTTCTATGTGCTCTGTCCTTTCAGCACATAGGCAATCATGGCTTTCTACGTCTCCCTATCCCTGATGGCTCTTAGTACGCTTTCTCCTGTTACACCATGCAACCCTCGTTCTGTCATCCACCTGCTCAGGCCCTTCAAATATGTTATCTGCTGCCTTCCTTTGCCTCTTTTTTCATCTATCTAGTATCAGGTTCTCCAAGCCCTCTTTCCTCATTGCATGTCCCAGGAACTTCAGTTGTCTGTTCCTGATGCTCACTATTAATTTCCTTTTCGTTTCCATCCTTTCTGAAACCTCATCATTGCTCACATGCTCGGTCCATGATATTTACAGCATCCTTCTGCAGAGCCACATTTCCGCTGCTTTAAGTTTTTCCTTCATCTTCGATGATATTGTCCAACAATACATTCGAATTTCAAGCTGAACCTTTTATTTCTTCCCCCAAGAACACATGGCCCGGTGAAGTTGAAATAATCCTAAAAGTGACTTGATCCAAAGAGTTGTGGGTTCAATATCTGGCCACAGCAGAGGTGAGCAAATATTTGGAGAGTTGAGTTACTAAAGGGAATAAAATAAAACTGGGATAACAAGAAGAGGCATGAGATGTGGAACTAAAACAATCTACTCTGATGAATGAAATGAAGAGTTCAGTTCAAAATTACAACGTATATCACCTGAAAAAGGCTAGAGCCTACAACAGCCAATATAAAGATGAGAACATCAGTCAAAACAGTCCTGCACATATATAAATATGGTAGATCTGCCCGTGCATTGAATACCGCTGCTATGTCTGGTCGGGTACTTCTGCTATACACCTAGGTGTTCTTGACAAAATCCAACGGAAAATCTGTAATGTGATCAATCCCAACTTGACAGCTCAGATACAGTCACTTTCTCACCGGCGCAATGTGGCTTCCTTGTGTCTCACAAATACTTTCACGGCTTCTGCTCCAATGAGCTTAGCTCACTGGTGCCCCCTATATATAAATTTACTCGAGCCACAAGATTAGCAAATAGGTCCCACCCTTTTACTGTGAAACCAATAAATAGCAAACGCAAATTCTACTCCAGCAGCTTCTTTCTCGCTCTTTATGGCTATGGAATTCCCTTCCATTTACTTGCTTCCCTGACAGCTACAATCTCCAAGAATTTAAATGTAAAGTCAATAGTCATCTATTTCACTAACTTGTACCCTCTCTCTCATGCTCCTTTTTCCGTCCACTCCACTCTTGTCAGTATTCTCATCCTTCTCTTACCCACTTCCTGACACCCCCTATAACCTGTCACTCTTTCTCATAACTTTCTTCCTATGTAACCTTCTGCAAAACAGTGGCAGTAAAATGCCTTGCTTGAGGTGATATGATTATAAAAAAAATGTCAGTTAAGTGCCATACATGATACATGCTTGGGTGATCATGTCTCGAATGGGACATAACTGACTAGGCAAAAATTTTTCATGCAGTAGGTTGTCATTATTTTCTGTGGTAGACTGATTGCCAACAAAGGCTATAGAACCCAATCTGTTTCTGTTATTTGGCCCATAGCTGGAAGGAAGAGATGGATTAATAACTTTCCCAAGGGTATTTGCATGTAAGTCAATCCAATGAATTCAACTGAAATTCGAACTCGGCTCTCCGATTTCTCGTTCCAAGTCAATATCCACTGTACCATGAACATAGTGTACATAGTTATAAAACCACATTTTAGAAATATAGACAGAAACCCAGGAAGTAAACACAAATTATACAAATAGATAAAGTAAATTGTGAATGTTATAACCAATTTAGTACAGGAGACAAGGAAATTACACATCAAATAAACTGTGCTAGGAGTAGTTTTCCACAATACTGCCAGTTGCTACAAAATGAAAACATTACTCTAAGAATTTAAGGCTATTTAAAAACATAACTTATCAAATCTAGACATTTAAATGGGTATTATGCATGGCAGCAAATATTTTCAGAAATATCTAAATTAACAGCTGTATACAACCCCTTTCTCATGTTAAAGGTTAAAAAAGGCTTCCTGTGAATGAAGCTTATAAATCTTAGCAAGGATTGCCATTCTTTGAACCTCTGACTGGTGCTACAGAATCGCAAAAACTGTACCAAATAACAGGTACCATACAAATTAAGGTCTTTAAAGAGAAGCAACAACTAGTATGGATATCACATGTACTTCAAAGAGAAAACACTGATGTCATTCAGATGTTGATATTCTAAATTAATTCAAACAAAAAAGTTTTAGATATATATTGATGGGAATTTCTTAACTTATTTATAAATGGAACTGTCTGTGTGTGTGTGTGTCCATTACCTATAGAATTCAAAACGGCTGAACCGATTTCCTTGAAAATTTACACAGTTGTACTATAAGCGTCTGCGATTATTCTTAGCTAGGTTTTGTGTTGAGGTACCCCCGATAAATATCAAGAATCGAAAAAATTGGGTTATAGAAGGAGTGGTCCAATTTTAATCAAATTTGATACACTCATAGACAAAGACATAAGAAACGATATTCAGAAGTTTCAAGGTTGCAGTTCTTACAATAGTGCAGAAAACCAAAAATATATTTATATATATATAAAAGGCAAGATGTTTGTGTGTGTGTGTGTGTGTGTGTGTGTGTGTGTTTTTCAGCCCTTTTATTTTAGTTTTTGCTTCAGGTTTGGCTCTAAGTAGGTATAATTGTAGTTCTTAGTCTCAGCCATGATACCATACTCAGAGGACTTATTTAGCCTTCAAAATTCAGTTTACAATGAAAAAAAACTCATTTGATATCAATAACAGGAAATCAAAATTTGACTTGCATCCATTCATTTTTCTTTCAGTCTACGGTTTTGCTTTAACTGGAAACAACTATTGCTTTTTAGTCTTTCATGCCAACGTCCAAAGAGTCTGAGCTCCAGGACCATGGATCAGTTTTAAAGCTTTCATTATACCTGAGCAATGCCGGGCTATACTGCTAGTATATATATATATATATATTTATTTATTTTGGGCACGTGGCTGAGTAGTTAGAATGTTTCTGACCATGAAGCCTGGGTTCAAATCTTGCCGAGGTCGATTTGTCAGGAAGGTGACTTCTTGATATTATCAGTCCAGAGGAGGTGATTGCATCGTGCAGCACCTTTGACCCAAGCCTTTTGAGTGAAATTGGGTAAACAACTCTCTTTGAGGAGCCATCGATGGTTGGGCTAGCTCAAAGTCACAAGTCATCATGACCAAGGGTTTGAATGTCCTGGATTTGTTCATGCTAGATAACACAGTCTCTCCCAGAAACTGTAACTAAAATCTGCTCAGCATAGTTGCAGTATAAACCACAGGTTGGCTTTGTGAGTGTTGAACAAACACAGGTGTGCCTGAACCAACGTCTACAATAGGGATTAGCTAGCCACCCGGTAGACGGCTATCCTTGAATACAAGTGGCCAGCCATTATATGTCTGTATGATGTATGAGAGAATTATATGTACAGGATGTGATGGATAAATTGTTAACTAAATTATACAAACATGAAAATAACACTGACATCTCTTTCTAACAGAAATATTTACTAAAATTACGCAAAAATGTCTTTAAATACTAAAAAGTAAATTAAAAAAATATCATTGCCATTGGTTTCAACCAAAGTCTCCAAATGAGTTCAGAATCTCTTGCAACTTTTCTGGATGGTCTCCTTGGTGAATGCTGTCATAACCTTTGTCTTCAGTTCATCTTAGGTATTACAAGGAGCTTTGTTGGTCTGTCACTCAGCTGTGCCCAACCCATAACCAAGGGGGCTCTATTCTAGGGAGCCAGGTGGTCAGGTGTCAAGGCAGTACTACCTACTCAAAGCACTTGTTATAGGCCTCTGTGTTGAGTCTGAGATTGGGAGATGAATAGTGGTATAATATCACTATTACTAATGACCACACTGACCACCTTAATAATCACCATAAAATTAATCCAACTCTTCTGAAATCATCTGCTCTGTTGGGATTGGAGCTTCCAGCAATGCCAAGCAGTGCAGCAGATCATTTTCAAATTTCTAGGAGATAGTATTGCATCATGTTGCTCTTTTTGTCACACATGATGTCCAACTGACCCTACTCTACTGTAAAATCAAAAACAAGTAATACACATGCACAAAATTAAAATTATGAAATGGCATCAATTTATTTGTCACCCTCTTTGTTAATAAACATTATTTTATATCGATACTCGTACGTAAGTAGATATCCTCTTTTTAATTAAACAGTATTATATATTTATATCTACTGGCCTGATTATTTACAATAAATTTTTATTACGAAAATGTGTGTCATTCGGCAGGATTCGAACCTGCAACCCCTATCCACATGTGATCTGGCACGTCTTAGACCTCTCGACCTAATAATGTTTAAACAAATCATTTCAAATTGTCGGTTGTTTATAACCAAGTTTTGTTAATCTTCGTTAATTTCCGTAATATATATATATATATATAACAAAGAGGTTGTTTATAACCAAGTTTCGTTGTCATTAATTTCCATGACATGTTTACATTTGTTGACATTACGATACATTTCAGAGCAGAATATGGTTATTGCAATAGATCGAAAATTGTGTTATATAGGCATTACAACCTCGTTGAGACTAAGGGTCATTCGTGGCTGAGAGGTCTAAGACATGCTAGATCACGTGGTAGCTTTCCCTATGTGGATAGGGGTCGCAGGTTCAAATCCTGCCGAATGACACATTTTTGTAATAAAAATTTATCGTAAATAATCAGGCTGGTAGATATAAATATATAATACTGTTTAATTAAAAACAGAATATCTACTTAAATACAAGTATCGATAAAAAATAATGTTCAAACAAATCATTTCATATATATATATATATATATATATAGTCATCTGAAGACAGATCTGTTTCGTTGTTTCACAGCTCATCATATATGATATATCTAATATATATTGTATACATTACAGAAAAGTAAAAGAACACATAGATTGAAAACCCACTGTTCAAACATTTACTTTTATAAAGAGTGCTCAATACAGAGTAATTTTGATATTACAATGGTTTATAAAAGCATAATATCACTACAGAAAAATTTTCTTGTTTCAGAACATAACTGTTCCTCTACGGGTGATATGTTAAATGGTGAAAATGATTTGTTTTTAAAAAATTTTTGTTACGAAATTGTGCTGAATGACACACATTTTCGTAACAAAAATTTATTGTAAATAATCAGGTCGATAGAAATAAATATATAATACTGTTTGATTATAAACAGAATATCTAATTAAATATGAGTATTGAACAAAAATAATGTTCAAATAAATAATTTCATATATATATATATATATATATATATATATATATATTAGTAGTAATAAAGCCAGAAGATTTGGTAAATAATCCCAATGGATCCTAGTAATATTAGATTAAATATTAAAACTGATCCAATAGAGAGCTTGATGTAAATTTAATTTACTGAGTAGTTCATTTTTCAGACAACTGGTGTTGATAAAGTAGATATTTAGAACCTGTAGAAATAGCTATTCCCCAAATGTAAAATGATGAATTTACATATGAAATAAATAAATATATATAATTCTGTTATTTTCAATCTCAGTCTGTTCATATTTATCTATATTTTTGTCAGTTAATCTATTCACATATTGACAGAAATGTACATAGATTGAATCGTAGATAAAATATGACATTACGGTAGGTAATTAGAACATATTAAATGAAATCAGTCTGCATTCACACTTTTTATAACACTAGCACTATAGGCCAGCATTGCTTGGGTGTAATGAAAGCTTTAAAACTAATCCATGGTCCTGGAGCTCAAACTCAAACTAAAGAATATTTTAAATAATAAAATAATTGCGACAATTTACCAATCGCACTTTATATATATATATACTAGCAGTATAGCTCGGCATTGCTTGGGTGTGATGAAACCTTTAAAACTAATCCATGGTCCTGGAGCTTAGACTCTTTGGACATTGCCACGAAAGACTAAAAAGCAATAGTTGTTTCCAGTTAAAGCAAAACCGTAGACTGAAAGAAAAATGAATGGATGTAATTCAAATTTTGATTTCCTGGCATCGATATCAAATAAGTTTTTTTCGTCTTAATCTGAATTTTGAAGGCTAAATAAGTCCTCTGAGTAAATGGTATCATGGCTGATACTAAGAACTACAATAAAAATAAAAGGGCTGAAAAAATACAGACATACAGGCAGATAAACAGACACACATACAAACATCTTGCCTTTTATATATAATCGATATTCTGCACTATTGTAAGAACTGCAACCTTGAAACTTTTGAATATTGTTTCTTATGTCTTTGTCTATGAGTGTATCAAATTTCATTAAAATCGAACCACTCCTTCTATAACCAGATTTTTTTCAATTTTCGATAATTATTGGGGGTATCTCAACACAAAACCTAGCTAAGAACACTCGCAGACACTTATAGTACAACTGTGTAAATTTTCAAGGAAGTCGGTTCAGCACATTTCGGAGTCTATAGGTAATAAATACACAGACACACACACACACACACACACACAGACAGACAAAGTTCCATTTATAAATAAGTTTAGATTCTTCAATCCCAAAAGAACCCAGAATTCATTCAACCATTCTCAAGACCCAATTTGCTCAGCTGCTTTATTTTGTAATTCAGCATTCACCACTGGCATTCTCTCCTAAGAGAAAATATTCCAGTATTTTGGATTCGTTAAGATTATTATTATTATTATTATTACAAAAAAAAAACATGAAAATGCACTGTAGTTAGAATATTGCTGTTAACAGTTTTAAAAAAAAAAAAATCCCCACCAACAAAATTTTAATTAATGAGTGGAAAAAAAAAAAAAAAAAAAAAATCAATGAGAAATTGATTCAAGTTGCTTCTGGAAATAAAATAACCTAATAATGATATTCTTCAAATTAGGTCTTTGGTATCAAAGAATGCACATGATTTTTTTTGTATCTTAAAGAAAATCATATGTTAGTTTTCTAAAGGTAAATTTTTCAAATGTGATTCTGGAAATAGTTGAAGTTTTTTATTGTCAGAAACTTTTAAAGATTTTACTTTCTTGAGACTTATTTGGTCAGTCTTCTTTGCAATGTAATTAAAACTCAATCCTTAGAATATATATATATATATATATATATATATAATTTGCCATTACCATAGCAAGTTATTATACATTTAAAAAAAAAAAAAGAAAAAGGGAATCATATCTTAATAAAACAGGATACAGAAGTTTCACAACATTTAAAATTTGCTTGGTGTCTCTCAACCGGCCCTTCTTCAGAACAAAAATGTTTAACAACCGAAGTTAAAAGTTAAAATAAGGGAAGTGAAAGAAAAAAAATTATCCTCTTTTAGGTAATGGCTTTTCCAAAGAGGGAAAATTTGTATTTTAATTCTTGTTGCATGCGCAGGGAGGTCTCTGCATGTTAATAATAACAGACTCCAATATATCCAAGTGGAGTCTGTTCCACAACCTGTGCAATACAGAGAAAAACTCAGGAAAATAACTTGTCCAGCAGAATTTAATAAATGCTCACCAATTGTGAAGGCATGAGTTGGCAAACACCTGGATGTCACTGGCTCATGTCTACACACGCATTGAGTGATTCTAACTTCCAATCTCTGGGTGGTTTTGCCCACATAGTCAACCTCGCATCGACACTTATATTGATATACAACTAAATTGCTTTGACGTGCAGGCAAAAAGTCCTTACGGCAAGGAGGGAAAGCCCTTCTAGTTGTAAAAATTCTCTGGACCATAACGGCATTGAAACACCGCTTGATGGTAATAGAAATTTTATTGGCTTATGTCTGACTAACGGCACCAATCCACATTAGTTTGACTTAAACAGGACATTTAGATGGCCCAGAGATCTTAGCCTCATTGAACTTAGCAATTTTTCATTCAACGGCAGACATAATAACACATTCACTAATAAAACTTTTTTCTTGCTGGCTAGTCAGTCTTAAAATACCAGCGATTTCTGTTCTGAAAAAGGATTAAGTCGGTCAAAAAGTGCCTAGCAAATTTTAAACGTTGTGCTACTTCTGTATCCCGTTTTATTAATAAAATATGTTCCCTCTTATTTCTTTTTTAAAAATGTTATATATAGTCATCCACAGACAGATCCATTTTGCTGTATCACAGCTCTTCAGTACGGTTAGACTCCGATTGCTTTTAACCCAGGATCGAAACCCGACCGAAGTGGCGTCAGTCGGCGATTCTACCTCTGTGCTATGGGTGTTCGGTAGAAGAAGGCAGACTTTTTAGCGTGTATATTGTCATTAATTATAACCACCCAATAGCCAGAGTGCTCTAATCCATTACTGAATGAGTGATACACACACATATGTGTGTGTGTGTGTAATTTATTTGTTTGGAAATTATTTTTATAAATTAAATAAGTCAGTTGTTAGTTCGATTTTGTTAATCTCTGAAACTTTCCATTACATATATATATATATATATATTTTTTTTTTTTTTTGTTTAAAGTGTGTTATATAAGGGGAATAGTGCTCAATATCAGATGTCAAGTATTATATACAGTGTGACATAGGAATCAACACTGGTGATTATCAGTTCAATCTTTAAACTATATATCTTAGGAGTAGTACAAACAAATGGGTTAACAGTCCAGTATTCATAGTAATTTATTTTTTTTAAAGAGTGCTTGATACTTAGTGGAGAAATATATATATTACAAAGATTAACGAAACTTGGTTATAAACAACCGACAATTTGAAATGAATTATTTGAACATTATTTTTTATCGATGATCATATTTAAGTAGATATTCTGTTTTTTTAATTAAACAGTATTATATATTTATATCTACTGGCCTGATTATTTACGATAAATTGTTATTACGAAAATGCATGCTATTCTGCAGGATTCAAACCTGCGACCCCTATTTACATAGGGGAAGCTACCATTTGATCTGGCAACGTCTTAGACCTCTTGACCACGAATGACCATTAGTGTAAACGAGGTTTTAATCAAGCCTATATCACACAATTTTTGATCTATCGCAATAACCATATCTTCTCTGAAATGTATCGTAATATCAACAAATGTAAACGTTATGGAAATTAACGAAACTTGGTTATAAACAACAGACAATCCGAAATGAATTACATGGTAGCTTCCCCTATGTGGATAGGAGTCGCAGGTTTGAATCCTGCCAAATGACACATTTTTGTAATAAAAATTTATCGTAAATAGGCCGGTAGATATAAATATATAATACTGTTTAATTAAAAAGAGAATATCTATTTAAATACAAGTATTGATAAAAATAATGTTTAAACAATTCATTTCATATATATATATATATATATATATATATATATATCTTTCAGGACTTCATTGGACTAAATTTATTAGTAGTAATATTTTTTTATCATAACTATGTTTTATTATAAACACTTAACTCCAATACAAGCTGTTGTCTTTCGGTCTTATTTGTTAGTACCTCATATCTCTCTCTCTCTATATATATATATATATTATTTAAATTGTCCTACTTTTTTTTTTAATATTGTATTGAGTATGCTCTTAATTTATCAGTTTCTTTTAGTAAGTATCTCTATTGACAAAGGATGTGCGTTGTGGTACAGTGGATATCGGCTCGGAACGAGAAACCGGGGAGCCGAGTTCGAGTTCCAGTTCGAGTTCCGGTTGAATCCATTGTATTCACTTACGCGCAAATACCCTTGGGAAAGGTATTAATCCGCCTCTTCCTTCCAGTTATGGGTTAAATAGCAGGACAGATTGGGTTCTATAGCCTTGGTCGGCAACCAGTCTACCGCAGAAAGCAATGGCAACCTACTGCGGGATAATCTTCTGCCCAGTCAGTCATGTCTCTTTCGTGACATGATCGCCCAAGCGTGTATCACGTATGGCACTTTAACTGACTGACTCTATTGACATAGATTCTGTGTAGTGTATATGTTAAAAAACAAAATGTTCACCACTTACTTTTATTCTTTTAATAATCATTTCACCCCAAGCAAGGCAGAAATGCCACTGGTGCGCAGGGGGTTACAGTAAGACAATAAAAAAAAAGGTATAGGGAATGTCGAAGAAAAGATAAGAGATGGATAAGAATCAAGTAGATAAAATATAGCAATTGACATTGCATTTACACTGTTGGAGATTGTAGCGATCAGGGAAGCAAGCAAATGGAAGGGAGTTCCACAAATGATTAAGCATGAGAAAAGAAACTGAAAATGAGAAAACAAAAGTAAAAAATGAAGAGCCATGTGCAATTTCTTACGCGCACGGATACCCCCACACTGACACACATATTCAGTTTTATTTATATAGATACCACCATTTCATTAGTGATGCCCTTTTTTTTATTATATGTGAATGATTATCATTTCTGTCCCTTTAGTACTATTAGTACTTTGATACATTGGAAAAGAGAAAGCTGGAAACCACATCCTAAACAGGAAACAAGGGATGAACCTCTTAACCTGTTCAATAGACGTGGGTGAAGTGTGAACTGGGTGATAGATAAATAGATCTATCTATCGCCCGGCTCACACTCCACCCACATCTATTGAACAGGTGAAGAGGCTCATCCCTTGTTCCCTGTTTAGGATGTGGTTTCTGGCTTTCTCTTTTCCAATCTTTTCACTCTTTTCTTTTTTCTTTTTCAATTGGAGTAGATATCCACTGCACCACAACGCACATCCGTCACTAAACACTTACAGCACCTGGTATTCCCAAGCGGTCACCCATTTAAGTACTGACCAGGCTCAACATTGCTTAACTTCGGTGATCGAGCGAGAACCGGTGTATTCAACGTGATATGGCCGTAAGCCAAAAAGGTACAGGGAATTTTGAAGAAAAGATAAGAGATGGATAAGAATCAAGTAGATAAAATATAGCAATTGACATTGTATTTACACTGTTGGAGATTGTAGCAATCAGGGAAGCAAGCAAATGGGATCAAGTTCCACAAATGATTAAGCATGAGAAAAACTGTTAAAGTAGAAGAGACAGTTAAATGTAACTATTTTGATAGTAAAAAGGCAAAACCTTGGTGCCAATCAAGTAACACGAGTAAATACATGTATTCTGGTTACCAGGAAAAAAGTTCATCAGAACAGCTGCTATGAAAATACTTGTAGAAAAGACAGAGGGAAGCCACCACACATCAGTGAGAAAGTGACTGAAAGCGGTCTGTCAGGATTGATTATATTACAAATAAACCACATTTCTTGATGCTCTTTAATATATTGTTGGCCCTGAATATTTAGTTCATGTGATTGTGCACTTTTTAAATAACTGTCTACTGCTCTAACCAGCACCTCTTTTACTGTGTTTATATATATATATATATATATATATATATATATATAAACACATACACTACCAGTCATAATTAATAGGCAACCCAGTGTTTTAAAAAAATGATGTATTTCATACTATTTTTTAGTATTTATTGCCAATTGTAAGTGAAAAAAGAATGGTTCTTTTGTTAATACTGCACACTAATGTGTGCATGAAATGAATTTATAAATATTTAAAATTCCCTATATTGCAGTTTCATCAAGGAAAGAATGAAGAAAATTTAGGATGATTCGGACGAATTCATCTTTGCTTCTTTGCCTTGTAAAATTTTGCAAAGTAATAATAACAAAAGAACCATTCTATTTTCATTTGACAATAAATACTAAAAATAGTATGAAATACATCATTTCTTTTAAAAAAACTGGCATAGCCTAATAATTATGGCCGGTAATGTATTTTTAAGTAATGCTATATTTATGAGTAGATGTGCACTGTAAGGTAATGGATGACACCTCTGAATTAGAAATCAGAAGGACAAGTTTAAATCCCATTCAAGTTTGTTGTACCCGTTTTTTATGCCATTCCAAGACTGCCAAAATTTGGCACGTATTCAAAGATCGTCTCGTTTTTGGATGAGATAGGCACGCATAAATCGTGTCTTCAATAGCGGCCATCTTTCTTTCCTGTTGTTAAGTTCACGCTTGTTTCAAATTCCGAGGTAAGTCATGTCTAGTTACAGGATGCACTTTATCCTTCAGGGTTTCATTGGACTAAATTTGTTACGTTGATTCAACAACTACATGCAGTAAAGGGGTGCTGGAAATTTTGGATTTTTTTTTTTCCCGTCCAAATTCATTTACAGTTTTTTGGTTTTTACTGCTTATATTAGTAGGTATTTCACACTGATATGCCAGGAATGGTGAAATGTTCTAAGAGCCAGGGTGCAAATTTGCTGTGGATGGTCTTGCAATAAATGTACTCTCTTGACACTTATATCATAATGAATTATTTTCTCCTTTGATCAAAGCAGCGTCACCATATCAAATTTATGGTCAGTCTAATTACGGTGAACAACCTATGCATTTGACATATTTTGAAAAAATGTCTTCTTTTTGTGTTCACATAATCTTTTATTTAGATTCCTTGAGGTTTCTCCTATGTATTTTTTGTGACAATTATTACAGGTGATGAAATAAACTTCTCCTTCAGATTTTAGCTCATTATTTTGTTTAGTATTGACAGTCTTTTATTGTTTTGGAAGTATTTTGGATTTTATTTTTGAGTTTAGATAGACTTTTTTCAATTGTAGTAGGTAAGATAATATATATTTTGATTCATTGGGTTTCTCAGGAGGGGTCGTTTTCTTGTTTTGGAATATTTTATGGGTTTTTTTTTTTTTACATCTATATATATTGGCATAAATATTCATCTCTCATGATATTTGTATCCATTCACTACGTCTTTATTGCACCTTGCCCCTCCCTCCCTCTCTCGCACCTCGCCTTCCATTCCGACCTTATCTGTTTTCCCTCCTTTTTTCTTTCTCCTTCCTCTGGCCGGGTCACCCATTTTCTTTTTCCCTTTTTCTTTTCTCCTTTTCTAGGTTTTAACTTTCTTCCTTCCTTGCACGTATCAATCGTCAACCCTCCCATATCCTTTCTGTGGGGCTATTTTTCAAATGAACGAGAACCTTTTCAAATATAAATATCACAAATGCCCATCCTAATATGGACATGTGGGCGTTGATGTAAAATCAAATAAAAGAGAAGAAATTTTTGGTTTTTTTTTTTTGGTGGGGTGATATTTCGATTACCCATTGTTGTACCATTTGGATCTGAAGAGCCGCGCCAAGAACACCAAATCGGAGAAATATGTATCATCCAAACTAATAATCAGAAATCTGTTATAAAATATTACTCTGTTAAATAAATTAATTTAACATTGCGTTCTCTTGAGTTCGTCTCCTTTGGAATTTACCCGGATTACATACCAAGTGTACTACATTTATATATATATATATATATATATATATAAAAGACAAGATGTCTGTCTGTGTGTGTGTGTGTGTCTGTCTGTTCTTTATACAAATCCACAACTTTTATCAGATTCTCACCAAATTTCACACAAATATTCTTTAGTTTTCTGGGCAGGTCATGGGCTACTTATTTTTTCTGATTCCCAGCCCCCTAATATCGAAAATCAATACCCCGATATCCAATCAGGTCTGATCAAGATCAGGATTTCAGCCCTTTTATCATGGTTCTTGCTGCAGAATTTACTCTAAATTAGTAAAATTATAATTTTTAGTCTCAAACATTAGTAAATCTTCTCAGACGACTCATTTTTCCCCGATATTGGAAATTGATACCTCAACATCCTATCAGGTCTGATCAAAATCAGGTTTTCCACCCTTTTTAGGTTTTTGCTTCGGGTTTGGCTCTAAGGTATAATTGTAGTTCTTAGTCTCAGCCATGATACCATTTACTCAGAGGACTTATTTAGCCTTCAAAATTCAGATTAAAACGAAAAAACTTATTTGATATCGATACCAGGAAATCAAAATTTGACTTACATCCATTCATTTTCTTTCAATCTACAGTTCTACTTTAACTGGAAACAACTATTGCTTTTTAGTCTTTCGTGCCAACGTCCAAAGAGTCTGAGCACCAGGACAATGGATTAGTTTTAAAGCTTTTATTACACCCGAGCAACGCCGGGCTATGCTGCTAGTTGAATATAAAATAATTAAGTTACTGGAGAAGTTTGAAAGTGTTTTCAACGTATTTCCTCTTTGTGTAAATAATTCGAGCTGCATATTCTTAGTTCTCTTAAGTAGAATCCCATAACCATTCCAGATTTTATTTTTTTGTTATGATGAAAATAGAAATTTATGAGGCCATTTTTGTTAGTTGATTTCTGGTGCAGACCAAGTTTTAAACTGTTATTAACGTAGTGTAGGTTGATATCTAGGATGGGTAAGGAATTGTGTTTTTTCATTTTGTTTGCAAATTTCATTGTTTGTTCGACTTGATCTATTAGGCCAGAGGATATATAAGCAGAGCAAAATCAATTTTTGTTGAGCAAGGTGCAAAACTGGTTGTCTGTAGTGTGTGTGTATATATATATATATATATATATATATATACACACACAAAAAATGAATAAGAAACAAAGAAAACATTCAAAACAGTGTTCAATATGAAAATAGAGCAATGAATATTAATGATTACTTTAGAACATGTACAAACTACAACAAAATTGTACATTTTGTTTCAACATTGAAAGAACAATGTCTCGTTATTAACTACCTGGTAATATATATTGTTCTTTCAATATCAAAACAAAATGTACTATTTTGTATATGTTCTAAAGTAATATATAAGAAAAAAATTAGGCAGACACGTTATTTCATGGTAAATCAGAAGTGTAGGCCTATTTCAGGTGAACAATCATCAGCTTCTGTCTTTATTGTACAAAAGATTTTACACGAATCGTGTAAAATCTTCTACACAATAAAGACTGAAACTGATGATGGTTCACCTGAAATAGGCCCATACTTCCGATTTACCATGAAATAATGTGTCTGCCTAAAGTTTTTCTTATATTTGCTCGATATGTATTTATATGCATATATGTTTAGAGCTCTCTTAGAGAGTTATCCTACCACTGTATGTACAGGATACTACTTTGGATTCTTCTATATCTACACCGCATGCTGATATATAAGTATTGCACTGTAAGCATTGGTGTTAATAAGACAGTATTTGATGTATGAAACTATGACATATATGCACTTTATATTCATATATATATTTTGGCTACATCTTTTCTTTTAAACAAGTTGTGTTAAACGAGAGAAATAACAGTCTTATATATTTTCTTTTGAAGATTTTCTTGTGTTTAGAGGGTTTATTTGAAATATAATTAAGGTAAATATTTGCCATTGAGTAATTTGATTATTTACATAATTAGTTACTTCAAAGTTCAAATTCTCTAACGTATTTTTACAGCAATTAAAATATTTAACAACCAAGTATTTCCTATAATTCACGCATCTACGTGAGCACATATCTTCACATGTGTATGTTGTTTGCATTATTATTGCCTTTGAATTTAAAAGTTCTTCATAACGTTTATTTTCTTTTAAAATGTTGTAACACTTTTCCTGCTACAAGGCAATATTTGATTTTGAAACTCTAATATAGTCCTGATGATGAACGATGACCTTCGTAAGTGCTTTTTGGACATTTTTTATACAAATATAATTCAGAAATAAAAAGTATAATCAGAAAATATGAAAAAATTCAAAAAATATATAAGACTATTATTGTCTCATTGTTTAATACAACTTGTTTAAAATATATATATATATATATATATATATATATTTTAAACAAGTTGTTGAACTCGTAGGCTTATTTACCTTTTTGTTCATGCATTTACTTTTATAAAGAGTGCTCGATACAAATGTAGAGCGTTATACTGTAATGGTTGTTACAATGTTTTTAAATTCATAGTATCACTACACAAAAAATTTTCATGTTTCGAAGCCAGCCCATTATGTTTTGGCTTCATCCTCAGGTGATTTTTTTTAGAAATGAGAATTATCTAGTTGAAAAGACCGTTTATTTGTGTTGGATTTGTTATTTTTGGGTGTTAGAGGGGTTGGTCTGTATTTTGAGTTCCGTTGACCTTTTTACTGGTCTTAGGGTTAAGTGTTTGCTTTTGGCAAAGTTCATGATAGGTTAATCTATTAATCTTGAAAGGGCTGGTGCTAATGGCGCCTTTGGTTTAGGGGTTGGTAGATGTTGTTTTGTTTTGGGGTTGGTTTCTCCTTAATTTAATGTATGTTTTTTTGGGGTGTGTGCTTTTTTTGTTTTTATATTTTATAAAAAACAAAGAAATATATCTTTCATAAAAAAATATTTTATAATAATTCCAGAATATTAAGCTATTTTATAATATTATAAAATATAATATTTTATAATATTTAAGAAATATATTTCTTTTATAAAATCTATCCTTTATACAACATATTTTATAAATATAAAGTATATTTTTTTATTTATTTATCTACTATTCTGTTGCAACTGCATTATTTTTTGTTGGTATTGGCAGTTGCAAATAACAAACCCAACAAAAAATAAACGGTCTTTTCAACTGGATAATTCTCATTTCTAAAAAAAAAATCACCTGAGGATGAAGCCAAAACATAATGGGTTGGCTTCGAAACATGAGAAATTTTTTGTGTAGTGATACTATGAATTCAAAAATATTGTAACAACCATTACAGTATATATATATATATATATATATATATATATATATATATATATATATTTAGCCCAACTAAAGAAAGAAAATAGAATAGGACAGCCTCTTTCACATCTTCTATGTACCCTGTCCCTGGTGGCTCTGAGCACGCCTTCTCCTGTTACACCGTGCAATCCTTGTTCTGTCATCCACCTGACTAGGTCCTTCAAATATGTTATCCGTTGCTTTCCCCTGTCTCTTTTCCCCTCTATCTGGCCTGTTAGTATCAGGTTTTCCAAGCCCTCCTTGCATGTCCCAGGAACTTCAGCTGTCTCTCCTGATGCTCAGTATTAATTTCCTTT